>CM065389.1:37960000-38430000 GCA_033060915.1 Euryodendron excelsum
ATGAAATGCACAATCTTGCTCACTACCCCATTTAAAACCCATGGATTTTTTTAACAATTTCAGTGAGTGGTGCGGCTAGTGTACTTAAATCTTTGACAAATCGCCGATAAAAACTAGCCAAACCATGAAAACTTCTTACCTCTATGATTGTCTTAGGTGTGGGCCATTCCTCGATAGCCTTCACCTTTTCCTCATCCACCTCAATTTCTTTCACACTAACAACATAACCAAGAAACACACCTTTGTCCATGCAAAAGGAACATTTCTTTAAACTGGCATATAGTTTTTCTTTTCTCAAAACATTAAGCACACAATGCAAATGATCAATATGCTCATCCAAGCTATTGCTATAAACCAAAATGTCATCCAAATAGACCATAACAAATTTGCCTATAAACACTCACAATGAATGATTCATTAACCTCATGAATGTACTTTGTGCATTAATTAGACCAAAAGGCATAACTAACCACTCATACAATCCACATTTAGTTTTAAAGGCAGTTTTAGTTCATCACACTCTTTCATCCTAATTTGATGATACTCACTTTTCAAATCAATTTTGAGAAAATACATGACCCATGCAACTCATCTAATATGTCATCTAGCTTAGGAATGGGATGTCTATACTTTACTGTAATGTTGTTAATAGCCTTGCGATCAACACATATTCTCCAAGTTCCATCCTTCTTGGGTACAAGTAGCACCGGTACTGCACACGGACTCATACTCTCTGTCACGTGTCCTTTGGCCAACAACTCCTCCACTTGCCTTTGAAGTTCCTTTGTCTCCTCCAAACTACTCCTATAGGTTGGTTGGTTAGGATTTGTTGCACCCGGCACAAAATCAATTTGATGCTCTATTCCTCTAATAGGTGGCAATCCACTAGGCACATCGGTAGGAAACACATTCTTATATTCCTGCAACAATAGACAACAACACTAGGCAAAGATTCGTCAAGTTTGTTAGTATTAAAACAGGTATCTTCGTACAATAGTACAAATATAGGCTAGTTTGTATAAAAAGCACTCTTGACATCACTTGTCTTAGCATAAAACCTCACTTGTTTTTGGTTTCTCTGTCAATTTTTTTCTCGTTCTCTTTTCTTTTCACTCTCCTTTTTCTGTTCACCCTCTTTTTTCTTTTCACTCTCTTTTTCATCATCTTTTTTTGAATTTTTGGTCTCACAATTTTTTTTAAACTCATTCTCTCTTTTCAGTTTCCTTTGATCTTCATACACTTGTCTTGGAGTCAATGGGACAAGAGTAATGGTTTTGTTGTCCTTTACAAAAGAATGCCAATTCTTGAACCCATCATGAGTGACCTTCCTGTAAAATTGCCACGGCTTGCTCAATAATATGTGACCCACTTGCATTAGAATAACATCACAAAGTACTTCATCCTTCTACTTTCCAATTGAAAAAAAACTAGCACTTGTTTATTCACCTTAACCTCCCCACAATCATTCAACCACTGCAACTTATAAGATCTAAGGTGTCCCAAGGTAGATAAATTCAATTTTTCAACTAGAGTAATGCTAGCCACATTAGTACAACTTCCCCTATTAATGATCATACTACATACCTTGTTGTTGATGTGACACCTAGTATGAAAAATGTTCTCCCTTTGTTGTTCCATGTCATCCTCTTTGACTTGGGCACTTAAGGCACGCCTAGCCACAAGTGACTTGCCCTCCACTGGATACTCCACATTATCGTTGTTACAAGCATCCACAAGCGATGGCATGTGGTCATCATTACTATCGCTTTTGATTTTCACTTCTCCATTAACACATGCGATCATGGTCCTCTTATTTGGGCATTGTGAAGCAATGTGACCAACTCCCAAATAACAGAAACACTTAATATCACAATTACGAGTTTGGGATTCGGTTTTACTTTTGTTGACACTAGGAACTTCATCTCTCCTTTTCGGTGGTTCAGTTTTGAACTTAGAAACAGCCACTTCGTCTTTCTTCCAATTCAACCTCCATAAAGTAGAGGAGCCTAAATTTTGAGGTAACCGAGTTCCTTTCCTTTTAAGCTACTGTTCCACCTTTATTGCCATGTGCACCATGTCCTCCATCTCCACGTAATGTTACAACTCCACCGTATTGGTAATGTCCTGGTTCAGCCCATTCAAAAACCTTGCCATGGTAGCTTCTCTATCCTCCTTTACATTAGACCGAATCATGTCAATCTCCATCTCCTTGTAGTAGTCACCCACGCTCCCATAGCCTTGAGTAAGGCTTCGTAATTTCTAATACAAGTCCCTATAGTAATGACCAGGGACAAACCATCTCCTCATGATGGTCATCGTTTCCTCCCACGTCTCAATAGACCTCTCATGATTTCTCCTTCTATCATCACAAGTTGATCCCACCATATAATAGCGTAGTCAGTAAACTCAATGATGGTCATCGTTTCCTCCCACGTCTCAATAGACCTCTCGGAGTAGTTGTGGCACTCAAAAATCAACTCCACCTTCTTCTCCCATTCCAAGTATGCTTCAGGATCATTTTTTTCCTTGAAACAACAGTATCTTCATTTTGATGTTTCCTAGGTTTCTGTTAGTTCCATCTCGCCATCTCGAATCTCTTCGAAAACCTCTATCACGCCTTTTTTCCCTTGGCACGAACCTGCCCTCGCTGTTCAATGAAGCTTGATCCTCTTCATCTTTGAACTCATTCTTATGCTTGCCATCAACACCATCCATGGGCGCACACCTTTTTACGTCTTAGAAATAGGGACTCTTTGGGGACACCCCTCTTGCCAAGTAGCAATAACAGCGCCTTATCGATCCATCTAATCCCAAATTTCATTAAATACCACATTCATCCATTCGAATTGTTGTTGCATAGCCTACAACACGAAGAACGACTCCTCTTGTCCTTCTTTCTATGATGTGTCATCCCTGAAAGACATTTTTTTTTTAATCTACAGAAAAATGTTAGAAACAATCCCTCACAGCACTCCCTCACATGTTTGCACTCAAATTATGTCACTCGCTCTCGTGTTTCACTCTAAAATTGGCTTTTGCCCGATATTAGTCTCACACTCTCTTGCCTTTTTCATTCCTGGCATTCCCCTTTTCAATTCTTCATTAAACTAATAAACTTGCCCAAGAAATTCAACTTGAAGTAATTAGACCAATACCAACGAGAAGAAAAATATTATAGAAACAACAAATCAAAGGAAAAGATAAAAGTCGTGATTCAAGGACAAATAACTTTGATAAGTATGGTGAATGATCGTATATGTTGCCACAATATCACCTTTTTTGTTTTTCTTTTACACTTGGCATACGACATAAGGCAAGAACAAGGAGTAATGAACACAAATGGAACACAACGGATGATAGCAAGAAACAAAAGATAAAAGGTCAGTAAACCTGATTTTAGAACTTGGCTCTGATACCAAATGATATGAACCTCAACCAACACGCGTTGAGACCGCAACAACAATATTGGAATATTTGCCCAAGAAAGCTAAAAGTTAGATTTTGACAGAAAACCCTGACCCAACACTTATAACTGAAATGCGAACTGAATGTATAGAGTGACAAATCTCGACCCAATGATTATATGAAATCACAAGTTCTTTAAAGAACCAATAGAAGAAACAACACTCATGTGTGATCTTAATTCAATGTTTTTTCATTACAAAGAGTGCATGTTATTTATAGAACATGGTTGAGAAAAAATGGACTACAAATTACCCCCTAATTGATGGGCAATCAACCAATCAATTAGTCAAGTCAAAAGACTACTAATCCGCCACATCAATAACTTGAATTAAATTTATTATGCATTAATCTTTCTTTGGGCTAAGCTTGGAATGCCCCATTTTAGAATCAGCCTAGATCTCATGAATCAGCCCATTAATTGCTTCTCTGATCTTCTTGGATCTTGCTCTTGTAATAGGCCCAACTGGAACATGTAATGGATCGTTTAACGGTACTTGTTGATTCTCATCAATGATGCTCTTGTATGAGATGCAGGGTTATGTGTCACATATCTTGGATGAGTACAAATGTCTTCAATCTTGCAGTAACATCATATTCCCTAATGGTGTCGGGCGACCGTTAATGCATAGTAGTCACCCACTGGGCATTCTCCCAAATAAATCATAAACAAAAATTTTATTAACATAATATAAAGGTAAGTATTAGTCTACCACAATCTACTGAATATAATCTTACTATAAACTTACCAAAATATTATATCTCCCCCCCCCCCCAAACTGCAAGGTACCTAGCTAAAGCCTAGCGCGCTAGACTGCTAATCAAGCGGCAAATAATACATCGATACCACTCTACGTAGGGGTCATAGCGTGACATAGGCTCCTGAGTCATATCACCACCTACAATGTGTTGTCGTCCCTGTCTCCACATAGTGAGAAAATAATTATAGAAGTCTGACCAATCTGTGCCTCCCTGACCCCACCTATCGATGTTATCTAGATCAATACTAGTATCAGGCGAAGGAGCTATGCCATATGTATGGCCAAACTATCAGAGAACCACAGATCAATGGTACATCAACCATCCATATGTCACTCCTAGCACGATAATAATTAGGGAGGGTTTCGATGATCTCATCAAGTCGACCATAAGGCTTCCATACAAACTAAATCATACAATATAAAATTCAGGTTAGTGACATTGAAAATAGTGTAATAGGCAGTTCTAACAGAAGTTAAAAATTTAATGAACAAAGCTATACACAAACCTCATCATCTCTCAGTTGATCAAACTAATCTGTATAGACTACCACAACATGGTAGGGACGCTGTCAAGTATAAGCTCAGTCTTCCACCTTTTTTGAAAAGATTAAATAAAATAATTTTAATAAATTGAGGAGTTTAATAGAAATTGGATATTGCGTAAGTATATTTATTTCAAAGTTATAAGTGCAATACCTAGCATCCCACGGCCTAGCAAGTAGGTCCCCATCATCTAGGTGGAATGGTTGTTGTCCGAGACTAGGCACCTCCTGTCAACATGGATTAATCTTAGGGAATCTCTTCCATGCTCATAGCTATTACAGAATAGGTGAAACATAATGATATATGACATAGAACTGTGATTTTCAATTTACATGAAGTATTAATGGACTAGTTTAACTATACCTGTAGCAAAACTAAAACACCTGTTATATCGTTTGTGCAAGGCTTAGTCGCTCGATATATCATCCAATAAGGTATGCCAAGGGTTGCAGTACCCTAGCTATATCTCTTAGCCTGGTCGAAATCTTGAAGCAAGGGGAGATACATCAACTTCACCATGCTCTGCGACTTGTCTTGCAATAGTATCCCTGCTAATTGGGGCAAGATGTATGCCCTAGGGTAACGTTGCACTGTCACCTTGTCAGCATTAGCTAGCAACTATCCAAATTTGCGACTAAGCCATGTCATCCTGAGACGGCCACCACTACCATCATCCGCCAATAGCGCATTGCCCAACAATTCTAGGCAAGTCGCCTGCCACTCAACTAGGGAGCCCTTACCATCAAGGCTTGTAATCACCTTGATTGCCCCCACCATCAAGGCTGGTAATCCTCAAGAGTATGTTTGCGATTGTAGTTTAATTTCTCTGTAAGTCCTAAGTCGAACTACAGGGAATTATATAGTAAGCAAAAGCAAAAGCTCACTTTGAGTGAATGGACACTCACAAGAAATAACTCCAAAACAAAAAGAAATTATGATTTGGTTTGAGAATTTTGCTGTCTAGAATGACTATGTAAAAATAAAGTTTTAATAATAAAGAAAAGGTTTTGACAGGGAATGATTCAACTGATTAGGTTGCTTGGTAACTTATCAAGGTGTTATTTGTCTTAATTCAATGGCAACGCATATATCACTAAATTGGAAGATTTAGCAAGAACCCCGATTAAAGAATCTTTGTAAAAAACCCCAAGATTAGAGAAAATCAATTCTAAGGGTTTAAATCAGGGATCTAAGCAACCTTCATACAAAAAATAATTTCGTGCATGAAGACCCAAATATTTGATCATAAACCCTTGATTCCGAAAGCACCAATGGAGAAGAAACAAGATTCTTTTTAATCAAAAGATAAAATGTTAGAAAACAATGGAATACCTTGACAATTCCTAACACCCAATCAATCTTCACATCCCTTGTCAATAAGATGATTAGCTACTCAAAGACATGATGAAAATAACGATGGTATTATAAAAATGATGAATGATTACAAGTAATCTAATCAAAAGTATGAAGGAAATCCTAAAAAGCTTTTAAAACTGGTAAAAATTTGTAACTCCTTCATTAAGGTTAAGTTCCCAATTTAATGTTACAAGGAGGCACAAGGAAAACAAGTGAAGAAACACTAATCCGTGCTCGATCGTCCCGACGCCAGAATGGATTGTCCGAACGATAAACCAAGTCCTCTCTGGGTATCCTCTATGTTAGGGATTTATACTAAAGGTATGCTTTGTGTAACGACTTTAGTATTTATTAATAAATTAGTTACTCTATTTTAATGAGAATATATGTGAGCAATTGTTTGCAATGCATTATTTATTTAATGATTATGCATGTGTGTCTCTTATTCTATATAGGACATGATCTAGTATGTAGAGTACAACTTACACGCGAAAGATTAGATCATTGATTCTTATAAATATATATTTATCATTCACAGCCTTAGAAGGAACTAGATACACCATCAGTAGGGCTGTAGCATAAGATTTTAATACATTTGTCTTGACTATAGGGAACGGTATAGTTCCAACTCTTTGTACTAGTACACTTTGTGTGTATTGAACAGGATTGTTTTGAGATAATTATTATTATGCTAACTATATAAAGCAATTAATGTCTCATGATTATTATGAGTGCTTATACTATTAATCATAATACAATTACTGGACACATGCATGTAGTGTTTATTATTTTGATTCACAAAAGAGTGAGATTCTTTACCGGTAGATAAACTCAGTAAGTTCGCAGATATCATTGTTTGTATGATAAACATTAATTATTGATGGAATCCACATTTTAGTGTAAGGATTGATGATACCCCCTTAAGGAAGCTTGTAAGTTTTGATTATGTCAAGCTTTGCATGTGAATTATAAATTCAATATATCAAATATGTTAAGTGGAAGGTCTCAAAGAATTGAATAAGTTTATTAAATGTAAATTATCAATAATTTAATTTAATAGAAGGGTATCTGTGATCTTAACATGGGGAGATAAATAAACATTTAATCATATGGAGCTTAATATATAATTCCTAATATGATAGGGAGTGCAATTATAATTCTTTAGTGATATAAATTATAGTTTACATAAAAAGGGATTAATCCTAGTTGGATACTAACCTGTGGTCCCTATTGTAGCCTCTATATACGCACTCTATGAGTAGCTAAGGTTACACTTTCTCATAATCTTATATATATATTTTTGTAAGAGAAAGAAATCCTAGCAATTACGAGCTCACTCTCTCTAGAGTAAGACATGTACGAGAGATACAACAGAAGTCCGAAGGTTGCGTTCGAGTAGTTAATTCAAACTAGTTGCTATTTAAGATGAAACCAGAAGATTTTTTAAGATCATACCTATTGCTATTCCGGATCGAATCAGAGAGATCTCGAAGGTATGACAATAATCACGTAGATTAGTTTTTGCTAATCAGATTAGATTTTTTTTTTGGTACTATGCATATACACTGTAGCTGGATCAATGGAAAATCCAAAATCCCTAACACTCTTATCATCTAGATGCTAGGCCAAAATTGACTTTTTCTTCCCTCTGATCGTCCTGACGGTGGAAATGATTGTCCCGACTGTCAGTAATCTCTGAAATTGTATTTTTCACCCTTTTTACCTCCAAATCCTACAAAATACACAAAAACTCCTATTATGAATAAATTAAGCTAATTAAAGTGATTTGTAACTATTCTAATACTAACAAAAGCCAAGTTAAGGAATTGTAATCACACTTTAACAATGTAATCACACCTTCCAACTTGCTTGTTACTAGTCTCTAGAAAAATTGCTATATGAACAAAAGAAAATAATATGTCTCCACTTTTATAGGAGTCTCAAATGCATTAAGCGTATGCATTAAAACTTTTAAACCACTAGGTTACCCCCAGTGAACGAGTAGTGTCTCGTGAGGGTTTACAGTAATGCCACCCACAAACATTCTCGAATGATCCCACAATAAAAAATGATTAGAACAAATAGTGCTATGCAAGAATCAATCTGAGCTACATAATCCCAACTTATTCTCAATGTGTAATACAAAAGCAAGAATAGACCTCAAAGAGACTTAAGAAGGATCAGGTGTGTGTGTGTGTGCAACATCAAAACATTATAGCACAAACTTAACTAACTCAAGCAACCACATCTTTCAAGCTTCAATTCCAAAGCCTTAGTGGGTATACACTCACAAAGAATTTGAACCCACAGGTTACACACAATGATTGCTCTTAAAGTAAAGTAAATGCATATTGAACAACAAAAAGCAACCCATCATGATCAACAAATATAATATGAAGTGTACGACTGAACATAGCTCTATGAACGAATACTTAAAGTAAAAAAAATAACTTAAGTATTTGATATGTGAACTTGACTTTGCATGTAACTCAATATAAGTAATGCGCATTTTGAATCCTCAAGGACTTTTGCTAAGGTTGTAATTTGGCCAAAGGATAAAAAGTTGATAAAGGAAGAAAATAAGGATCAAAATCTGCTTCATGAGATGCTAATCATTCCCAAATTTCCTTTCTTCTTCTTTTTTTTAAAAAAAATCATCAACCCTATTTTCTTTCATTCTCCTTTTCTCTCTTCTATTATCCTCTTTTGTTTTTCAAAAGAATGACTATGCACTGAATCAAATACAATCAACACTTGTGTTTCATGAGGAGATAACAAGCCAATTTCAACAATTTCACACCCCTTTTTTTTCACCTTTTTCACATCTCAAACTTACAAGCAGATATTCTTGCTATAATCAAGGCAGAGACATGATTTTGGGCTATTAAATGAATATGGTCAACATTTAGGCTCAACTTGGCTTCTAACGAAGAAAATGTATACGGTGAAATTTGGTGGCTCAAATACATGAAAGATGGTCTGGATTCATTTCCAAAGTGTAAAACTCATTCGTAAAAGCTCAACAAATCAATTACTCAACCAACTTTCAACAATTGAATCAAATCAAGGATATTAGAGCTATTGAATGAATGTGATATGAAAGAATTCAATATTGAGTACATGTAGACACTCCAGAAAAATGCTAGAAGCTCTAAAGCCCACAGGTTATAATCTCCATTTATTCAAAGATGGAATTACAAAAGACAGTCAAGAGTGACACTACAATGTCAAGATAGTGCACAAGCATGTTACTCTCCCAATGTCGCGCCCAGATTTTTCGCGCCCGAGGAATACTCACCCAAGCGGGAAAAATGTTGTACTCTCTCGTTAGAACTCACCCTCCTAAAAGAATGAGTGCGACTAGGTTTGAATTGAAAAAATTGATTTGAATAAAGGGCTTTTGAAAAACATTTGGAGTCGCCACCTAACTTGATTAAGGTGAGTTAGGTCACCTAAAACTAAGCATAATCCGAAAAATAAACTTAGGGTTTTTGAAAAACAATTTTGGAAAACATCCTCAAGAGAGGGTTTTTTAGGAAAACTGGTTGTTTGGCAACCTTTGGAAAACATTTAGCCCTTTTTTGAAAAATAACTCCTTTTTGGTCTTTGAAAACAATGATCTTAGGTTCGGAGGTTGGTTACGTGTAGGGAAGACGCACTAAGCTATCACCCTACCCCACCCTTTCGGTACCTACATGTCAATCTACCCTAGATTCACCTATGAGAGTCTTTAACTAACTATAGTTCAACCCTATTCACTTTTAGAAAAACAATGTTTGAAAAATATGATGCATGATATGCAAGCAATAGAAAAGAATTGAAAAATAGATTTAAAAAGAGATTGCTTTGATTTGAAAATAGATTTGAAAAGATGGAATTGAAATTGGAAATTTTAAAAATTTGAAAATAGAAATTTGAAAATGGAAAGTTTGAGAAATTTGGAAATAGAAAGTTTGAAAGTAGATGGAAATTTGAGATTTGAAAAGATTTTGAAAACCGCACCCATGAGGGTGGAATTGAAAGTTTGAAAGGTATTGTGACCGCACCTATGAAGGTTGCCTACGTATCCCTTTGGGGGAATCAGGTCAGTCGTAGTTCGGACCGGAGTCCGATTGAAAATAGATTGATTTGAAGAGAGAGATTGGATTGGAAGAAAGAGATTGAATTGAAAATTGGATTTGATTTGAGATTAGAAAAGGAGATTGGAAATTGAAATTGGAAAGATTGGACTTGTTTTGGAAAGATTGATTTTGGAAAGACTTGGTTTTGGGAATAAGGAGGTTTAGGAAACCTAGACTTGAGATTAAGAAAGATTGGATTGGAATGTTGGATTTGGAAGATTTGGAAGGATTTGGAAACTTGAAATTTAGGAAACATTTGGATTAGGAAAGTTTCGAATTAGGAAAATGTTATCTTTGGAAAGTTTCATTTTTGGAAAGTTTCATTTTTGGAAAGTTCCAAATTATGAATTAGGAAAGTTTTGGTTTAGGAAAGTTTCAACTTAGGAAAGTTTTGAATTAGGAAAGTTTTCAAATTAGGAGAGTTTCGAATTTAGAAATGTTTGAAAAATGGAAGTTTTGATTTTGGAAAGTTTTGAAATTAGGAAAGTTTGGAAATTGGAAAATTTTGAACTTAGGAAAGCTTTGAATTTAGAAAGTTTTGAAATAGGAAAGGTTTTCAAATTAGGAAAGTTTCCAAAGTAGGAAAGTTTTGAAATAGGGAAGTTTTGAAAATTGGAGAGTTTAGAATTTGGAAAGGTTTGAAAAAGGAAAGTTTTCAATTTAGGAAATGTTTGAATTAAGAAAGACGTTTTGAGTTTAGAAAAGTCTTAGATTTGGAAAGATTTGAAGTTTAAGAAAGTTTAGAATTTAGAAAGTTTTTAGGTTTAGAAAGATTTGAACTTAAGAAAGTTTTGAATTTAGGAAACCTTGGATTTGAAAAGATTTGAAATTTGGAAAGTTTAGGATTTAGAAAGTTTTAGAGTTTTAGAAAATCTTGAACTTAGGAAAAGCTTGAGTTTAGGAAAGGTTTGAAAACTTAGATTTGAAAAAGATTTTGGAAAAGGGTAAAATTAGGAAAAGATTTAAAAGTTGAGTTTTAACGTTTAGGAAAGATTTTTATGTTCAAGTTTTGGAAACTTAAGGTTTAAGAAAGTGGGAGTTTAGGAATGATTCGAATTAGGAAAGAGTTGGATTTTGAAACTTAAGGAAAGATTTAAAGTTTGGGTTTAGGAAACTTATGGCTTAGGAAGGAATTGAATTAAGAAAGGTTTGGGATTAGGAGGGATTGGGTTTGGGTTTCTAAAGGAGAAAGATTTGATTTTGTTTCCAAAAACGGAGGATAGGATCTAGTTTCCTAAAGGGAAGATAGGATTTGACAAGGATTTGGAAAAGGGGGATTCTAGAAACCCTAGGTTTGGAAAATTATAGTTTCGACGTGGAAAATAGGTTTTGAAAACATTTATAGTTTTGATATAGAAAACAAAAGATTTTGGAAACCGAGGTTTGGGGCAAAGTTTGAAAATCATGTTTTTGGAAAGAAAACTAGGGTTTCCTAATTGTGGGTTCTAGGGTTTGGTTTGGGCTCTAAGGAAAGAGTTTTTTTTGGAAAACGCATTTTTGGAAACGAAGGTTTTCTAGAAGGGAATCCTAGGGAGGAGTTTTTTTTGGAAAGCATGTTTTTGGAATCGTAGAGTTTAGAAAGAAAATCCTATAGGGGAATTTCTAGAAGGAAGATTCCGGGAGGAGAGTTTTTAGAAAGATTTTTGAAAAGAGTTTTTAGGAAGGTGGATCTAGGGAATGTTTTTAGAAGGTGAATTTTGAGGAGAGGATTTTGGAAAGGAGTTGAAAAAGAGAGATTTTGAAAGGGAGTTTTTGAAATCAATTTTGAAGAGGGGAGTTTTAGGAAAGTATGTTGAAAAAGGGATTTTTAGGAAGAGATTTTTGAAGAAAGAGTTTTTAGAAGGTGTAAAAACATCTCACTTTCCTAAAGCAATTCTAACCATAAGAAGGCTAGAACCACTTTAAGAAAGTGGTTTTGAAAACAAGGTTTGAAAATATAGACCAAAAGGCCACTTTTAATATAGCACTTTCCTAAAGCAACCCTAGCCATGGAAAGGCTAGAATCACCCTAGAATTGTGGTTTTGAAAACATGTTTTTGAAAAAGAGCTTTTGATGCAATTTTGAAAACAAGTTTGAAAACGATTTTTGAAAACAACTTTTTGAAAACGAATTTGGAAGATGCAAGACTATGATATGCACAATGCAATTTGGGGTCGTGAACATACAAGGCTAAGGCTTCACCACATAATCAAGGGGGCCGGACCCACGTGGTCTTTGGTTAGACTAGAAGAAAGCCCCCGACACGGTGACTCTCCCATAGTCCAATCCTACACATGGACCGGGAATCCCCTTGTTTCAAGCATGCAAAGAAAGGGGGGGAAAGAGATGGGGGGATTAAAATAGAGAAAACCCAAGTGGGTTGGAGAGAGAAGAGAGAGGGGGGAAGTGCAGAAAATTAAAGAGGGAGCCTACCTTGTTTCTTGTTTATTTTGCGCGCCGTGCAGCCTTCGGTCTTCGGTCTTCGGTCTTTGTCTTGACCTTCACCTTCAGTCTTCAAGGGTTATCTTCAAGCTTTGAATGGCTGCTCTTCAAGTCTTGAGAGAGTGGTTGAAGGCTAGTGTATGAGTGTATGGGGGTGTATATGAGTGTATAGGAGGCTAGGGTTTGTGTAGGGTGGCTAGGGTTTAGAAAACCTAGGGAGGCTAGGGTTTTTGAGGTGCTCGAGCTCTGTATATCGAATTGTGTGATTTCTAGGTTAAGTTTTCAGACCCCTTTCACGTTGATCGAGGCTCTGTATTTATAGAAGTTGGACAAGCCTGGCGCCTGTTGCAGTGGCGCCAGGGCAAAATTTATACTGGCGCCACTAGGAGTGGCGCCAGGCCATTTTTTGGCTTGCAGTGGTGCCAGCCATTTAGGAAACAATTAAGGTCGGCAAGCAACGTATCTTTGACTAGATTTGGGCGCCTGTACTAGTGACTACCATGTAAACTTTGGCCTGGTTTCACTAGGAGTGACTCCGGAAAGTCCGGGAATGATTTGAAGGAGCCGGGAGTGACCCGGAAGGCCGGAAAGGAGCAGGAACACTTAAAATAGTGTCCTAGAGGTATTTGACTTGAAAAGTGAGGGTAAGATGTGTCGGAAAGGTCGACCAGGCCTTTAGGGGCAAAACGGTCAACCGGACCAGAAAACTGCCGGGACAGACTCAAACTGTCCCAGAAGAAGACTTGGGATCTGGAAACATTATTTAGAATATTCCCAGAGGTTGCCGGTTTGATTCCCAGAGCCGGTGTGGTCGGAAAAGGAGACCGGCCCACTAGGGGCAAAACGGTCATTTTGCACCAGGTTTGCCGGAACTGACTCGGAATGGTCCGGAAAGGTAAAGGAAGGTTGAGAACACTATAAAAAGTGTTCCTGGGTCATTACCGATTTGATACCCAGAGCCGGTGTGGTTGGAGAAGGAGACCGGCCCTCCAAGGGCAAAACGGTCATTTTGCACCGGGTTTGCCGGAACTGACTCGGAATGGTCCGAAAAGGTAAAGGAAGGTTGAGAACACTATAAAAAGTATTCCCGGGTCATTACCGGTTTGATACCCAGAGCCGGTGTGGTTCCCGGGGCGTTCAGATGCCTAGGGGCAAAATGGTCATCTTGACCGGAAAGTCTCGGAAAAGGTCCTAAGGGTAGTTTGATCATTTTTCACCGAAGTGAGATAACAGACACTGGTGTTGACCTGGGTTTTGAGTATTTCCGCCACTCTAACGGTGTGAGTATTTCCGCTACTCAGACGGGGTTTGATGATTTGTGAGTATTTCCGCTACTCGGACGGGGTTGAGTATTTCCGCTACTCTAACAGGGTTGATGATTTGGGAGTATTTCCGCTACTCTAACAGTTCTGTGAGTACTTCCGCTACTCTAACGGTTCTGTGAGTATTTCCGCTACTCTAACGGCTCTGTGAGTATCTCCGCTACTCTAACGGTTGAGTATTTCCGCTACTCTAACGGGGTTGATGATTTGGGAGTATTTCCGCTACTCGGACGGCTCTGTGAGTATTTCCGCTACTCTAACGGGTCTATGAGTATTTCCGCTACTCGGACGGCTCTATGAGTATTTCCGCTACTCTAACGGTGGAGTATTTCCGCTACTCTAACGGTTGTGTGAGTAGTTTTGCTACTCGGACCGTCTCGAGGAATAAACTGTCTCGAGAGAGGGATTGGAAAGGGGTCTTATCGTCTCCGAAGAGACGTGCCTGGGTTTTAAGTGTTTCCGCCACTCTGACGGTTGTGTGAGTGTTTCCGCCACTCTGACGGTTTTGTGAGTGTTTCCGCCACTCCGACGGTTTTGTGAGTGTTTTACTACTCGGACCGTCTCGAGGAATAAACTGTCTCGAGAGAGGGATTGGAAAGGGGTCTTATCGTCTCCGAGGAGACGTGCCTGGATTGGAACCGTCTCGAGGAATAAACTGTCTCGAGAGAGGGATTGGAAAGGGGTCTTACCGTCTCTGAAGAGACGTGCCTGGGTTTTGAGTGTTTCCGCCACTCTGACGGTTTTGTGAGCGTTTCCGCCACCCTAACGGTTTTGTGAGTAGTTTTGCTACTCGGACCGTCTCGAGGAATAAACTGTCTCGAGAGAAGGATTGGAATTGGAAAGGAAAGGACAATGCCCCTAAGGGCATTTTGGTCATTTTGCCTCTATTTGGGCCTGACAGGCCCGCGAAGCGATGAAAAGATGGAATTTGGACCTAGAGAATTGGTTTCGATAGGAATAAGCCCAAAATGACTTGAAAACAAGTCTGGACGGAGTGTAGACTGCTGAGCGGTCAAAAATGGGGTGCTTACACCCAACTTATGCGTCGAAGATCAACTTCTAGCAATTGCATTAGGTGTAGAAGAATAAATCACAATTATACTCAAATTCATCAATCTATAGCACTACCAATCCTTACATCTTGGGTTGCAGTTCATATACGAGCCATGGGTAACACACAACACATCACAACACCATCCCTAATCAAGATAGATGTAAACATGAAACACAAAAACTAGATGTCTCAATCAACTCAGCTAGGAAAGTAGTTAGAAAAAAGCAAACCTCTCTCTAGAAATCTCATGTTCCCAAAGCTACTAAACCAAAAATATCCAACAATAGAAAAAGTATCCACATCATCCAAAACAGTAAGGCACATACGAGGGTTTTAATTCAATATAAGATATAATAAAAAAGAAACATGATCTAAACCCTAAGATGACCATCTACTCATCACCATCAACATCATCTTGCTGACTCTGCCTCTATGTCGCCACCTATGCTATCATCTCTCTAAGCATCTTAGTCTGCTACTTCTGCTGCAGCTTCAACCAGTCGAACCTACCCACCACCATCTGCTCAAACGCCCCAAATGCAACCACATATGCATCCAGGGCCTGATCCATCCTCTGGCTCTATTGATCTATCCTTAAGATCTGTTGCTTCATCATTTAAATGAGAACCTGCATAGCCAGATCGTGAGCTTCTAACAGCTAAGATGACTGAGAAGAACTACCCCTTGAATAGTGCCTCAGATCTCGACCGCTTCTTGTCTTGGGTAGTCGATTTGTTAATAGTGGTTAGAGTGATAGGTTTTATCAAAAATTCTTGAAACAGAAAGGACGACGCTAATACTCTAGCCTCATGGATCACAGTAGAGAGTAGGCAAGCAAAGGGTATGTTGGTCATAGGGAGGCGATACGGTGACAATCATAAATCTATAGCCACATGTATAATGGAAGATCAATTGAACACCCTATGCCAACAGCCCAAAGTAGCTGCGCTCTCATGACACTAACCTCAGATGATCAGCCTATGGGTAACAAGTTATGACATGACCATAGAAAGAGTGGAAGGTACCTATCCTTAAGTCTATTTTTCTCGCAATGAGTGCCAACCCATAGATCCCCATCCTTTAGAATCTTAGCTATCACCATAGTCATGTCAGAGCCTCCCTCATCCAATTAACTAAACTGGGCATCGGGTGTCCTCATCAACCCATAATGTTGGACAAAAGTCTCAAGGTGATCATTACAGGACAACCCCTCACCTATGAATCTATCTTCTATGCACTAGGTGCTAAGGAAACGTTAGAAACATTCACTAGAAACTCAACACACAAAATCTTCATTGCACCCGAATGATAGTTAAATTCCCCACACCCCTTCTCTCAAACTCAACTTTCCGGAAATAAGGTATGTTCTCAAAGTTGTAAAGATTGATGGCCTCTCTAAGGCTGCTATTTTCCAAACCCATAGTTTAGCAAAGTTAGTTTGTGCCTGTTTAGTGATTAAACACTCGAAATCGAAATTAAGAGGGGAATTAGATGGGGCTGGGGGTGTAGGGCGTGCCTAAACGGCCTTCTTCCCTCTAGCATGGGTAGTCATGCCTAGCAATTCACAACTCTAATAAAACACAGATCCCAACCTCTAACACAAACACAAAACCTAACCTTCTATAACAATACGAATGAAAATCTCTCTAAAAAGATCAAGGAAGGGCTAAATATTACCTAGCTCGCGGGTTGAAAAATGTTGAGAATCTAGTAGGATTTCGATAGCACTTTGGGAGGATTCCACAGCCTCTCTCTCTCTCTCTCTGATTTGAAACTAAATATTTGGCACGAATGAGAAGAATGGCCTGTTGGGCCTCTATTTATAAAAATCGCGAGATCGTCCGGATGGTTGCTAGAGCATCCAGACGCTAGGCCAATTTTTGGCTAGCGCGCCAACATCATCCGGACAATTGCTAGACCACCTGGACGCTTGACCAAAAAAGGTTTCTATATGAACAATGTCCGGACGACCCGATTGAGCATCCGAACAATAGGCCAATTTTAAGAAAAGTGCTATCTTTGATCGTCCGGACGCCCAAAAGGATCGTCCGGACGATCTGAACTCTGCAAAAGTGATCTCTCTGATCATCCATATCGTTCAGACAATAGTCCAATTTTTTTTTTTAAAAGAAAATTTTCAAATTTTACAAAATAACTAAGGGAAACAAAAACTAAGGTGTCACCATGCATGCCGCACACTTCCCCAACTAGAAGTGAGTAGTGACTGCAATGTAAAGAAAGGAAGAGAAAGAGAGAGAGAGAGGCATGCAAAGACACTAGCACACAGTCCCCCAACTAAAAAAAAAACTACCCTAAGACTCCAACACTACACTAAAGAGGGATGGGGAAGACTTAGTCGAACAGTGGGGGATCATGAAGATTCATACAGTCCACATTGGCCACAAAGTTTTCAAGGTAAGGCTTGAGTCGATGGCTATTTAGAGTGAACACATTGCCCATCTATAAATTCTCAATAATGATTGCCCCATGTCAAAACACTTTTTTAACTAGGAAAGGGCCAGACCACTTACTCCAAAGTTTGCCCGAAAACAGATGTAACCGAGAGTTGTAAAGTAAAACCTTCTGACCAACATGAAATGTTTTTCTAAGTATGTGTTGGTCATGAAGTGTTTTCATTTTAGCTTTAAAGATAAAGCATTCTGAAAAGCGTCACTCCTCAACTCCTCCAACTCAAATAGTTGAAGTTTCCTATGGTGGCCTACATCATCAAGGGTCTCATTAAACTGCCTAATGCCCCATAAGCTCACAGAAACTTAACCTCAGGTCCTGAAGAAATGATAAGGCTGGACAAATTTACTTTCTCTAATTTTTCAAATTATAAGAAACTCTTCAACAGATTGGCACGTGAAATCAAATTCCAGAATATGAATAAATTAAACAAAGTTTAAAAGAACCACATAATGATACATTGTGTAGCTAGCAATTAACGATGGACTGGCCAGTATGTAGATGACTCAATGTACTGGTAGGTCAAATATAAAATCCATATACCTCACATACATCAAACGGACCATTCTTTAAGACATTTAACTTCAGAAAGTAGGTAACTGGTAATATAATGAGGTAAATTAAAGAGAATGAAAAGCGCTCAATCAATGTAAAATAACAACACTCCACTGTTTCACCAAACTATTTTGATCATATAATTCGCTTCAAATCAATAAGTAGTAGACAATCAGATCAAATACTATCAGCTTCCACACCCCTGCTTTTCAGCTAATACTATACAATGGGAGGAACCCTTTTAATTCTAGGTAAGACATAACATTTTAGTACTTCGATAAAAATCTCTATTCAGTTTTGTTGTAAACCACATATCATGACACGGGAAGTCTTTGAGACAGACAAAATAAAATGAACTGAACTTCTTGCACTTAAACTGATGGATCAGAAAAGAACAAGATATTTGAAATAGTTTTAATTGATGATCCAGACAAAAGATCATCCAATAAATACACAACAACAAGATAGCATACTAATGGTTAACTCACACGTCATAACCTAGCGGTATAATATAAGGTGCATACCATCTGTCGATTGCTGCTACTGTATACCACAAATAAATAGTCTATAAATTTCAAGTTCAATGCCATTATAATGAAACTATTATTCAAATATAGTAAAATGAAATACACACGATCATAAATTGTTACCAACCAAAACACTAAACGGTGATAAGGATTAGATAGCATTTAACATATATTAGAATAAACATTTCATTCAATATTCTCACTAGCCAATATGTTCCATCTAATATTATCACTAGTCAAGATCACACACAGTAACCAATAGACAGACAAAGAGATAAGTCATAAGAAATTACACCAACGTTACAATTCAATCTGTGTAACTGGTTATTCCATAAAATATAAACTCAGCCATCTGTAACACCACACTACCAACAATCACACTCTCCAATATGCATCTATGATCATAGAAACCCAAATAAATTTATTCCTCACATTCCATACTTCGACATGGTTGTTACAGGTTACTCAAATAATAGATGAATCATCACAACATATTGAAACGAATAACCCAGCATCCTACAATGATAATAGTGTCTTAAAACTTTTGACTGGTATTCATAGCGAAACGATAAACATAGCATTTATAAGACAAGGTATACAAAGACAGTGAACACTAAGATCAAATGACATCATGAATATATATAACCAAAATCAAACCACATGTCCTAGACCCATTACATAAGATTTACTCCTTAGATCAGAAAAAAGTTGTCTTTTTAAACACAATTGCTTTAGGTTTTTAGAAGATTTGCATAAAAATAGATCATGTAATTCTCATTAACACAAATAAAAATCAAACAAGTCCAAAGTATGAGCCTTACATAGGCTTAAAAACTAGCCATTATATATGCTATTAAAATCCCCAATGATGGCTAATAAAAGTTGTAAAGATCTAACCATAAAATCTGTAATAAGCTCTATAATAAACTTTATAATAAAACTTATAACCTAATAATTGAATAACTAAAATAAAGTTTTGGAATTTTCATAAAAGAATAATTTTGTTCTAACAAATTCTTGGATCATATGGGCAGCGAACATTGGGGCACAGTTCCTCTCTGTTGGTCGTCCAAGCTACCTTACCTTCTTTGAGTGTGGCGGAATAGCGAAACTGTGCACCACCTTCTCCCACAAGATTGCCGACGCAGCCACCTTCACTACATTTATCAAGGGCTGCATGGGCCAGTGCTAGCTGTTGCTCTTGGATGCCTAGCTGATGCGCGTAGTTACTCCTTCGCATTTTAGCAGTGCAGCATCAATCGATATATATATATATATATATTCGCTCCAAGGGATCCTTTTCCATTCACTCGAATCGATGAAGATGGGTCAGTCCAGACAGAATAATGGTATATTAATTAAGGAGGTTCGTGTTTGTGGCGGCCCCCCAGATTACTGCCCTCCAGGCTAAGGCCCCCACTAGTTCAATCGTTATTCCACAACAACCTACCCGTATGTGCTCAGGCTGCTGTTTCAGCCCTAACTTCGATCTATGGAAAACTGCAATGACTGTTTTAGGATCAAGCCTAACTTGGGGTCCAAGGCCAAAGGCCAAGGCCATCGACATTAATTGACCTGCGCCGTAAACTTGTGCCCGAGGCTGATACCACCCTTATCCAAACATTCCTTTGGAAACTTGATTGGTATGCTAATTAATACTGCAAGCCAATGCGTGTGAAACGACGGATGGATACGAGACAAACGGATACGTCTGATGTGAAACTTAATTGGGCGACTGTTAGTGATCTATCTGCTTGGAGCCCCGAATTTTATTGTGTCGATGGATACGAAAAGAGACGGCACTGGAATTGAATCTTGGGTGTCTTTAATTGAAGAAGACATGGCACAGCTTGGTGTTACGGTCCGACATTTTGTGAGTTTGGGAGTCACAAATGTAGTCCGTGAGGCACTTGCCAAATCCGTCTGACAAGCCAACCAAACCTGGATCAACTCATTTGGAAGCTAGAATTGAGCATTAATGGTCAACCGTCAAGCAACCTCCTTTAGAGAATGGGTGAAAGTAATAAACATATTTCATTGATAAAAGCATTATTACATAGCTCACATATGTACAAGACATGCCTCAAGCCATACAAGAAGTTGTGGGGTGAAGAGTGGTAGGAGCATACCCCCTCCTTATAATTGCTTTCTAAGCCATTTCAAAACAGATACAACAAAACATAACACCCCCACGAGGAGTCATAATAGCC
This sequence comes from Euryodendron excelsum, assembly GCA_033060915.1. NCBI lineage: Eukaryota > Viridiplantae > Streptophyta > Magnoliopsida > Ericales > Pentaphylacaceae > Euryodendron > Euryodendron excelsum. The sequence goes on from CM065389.1 coordinate 37,980,803, forward strand.
TCTTATAAATTCTACAAAACTCAATAAATAGAACCCTTCAAAACCATAAAACTAGGTCCTAAGAAGGTCCTATAGAAAAAAAAACCTAGCTACATTTGGACTTGGGAGCTCAAAGTTATGCCACACCAAAGATCAGGCCAAAGTGAGGTTAAATGGGACCTCGCGGCTGACCTTGGTGAGGTTATCTTGCTAGCATCTAAATCGCACTTTGGCACACACAAAGTGAGGTTATCCAGGGCCTCGCTGGCACGCCAAAATGAGGTTAGATGCTCTTGGTTGGGCGCTAGTGAGGTTAGGCTACCCCTCACTCGCATAGTTGTTTGAAACTTCCGCCCGCTTTGGTTGCTGTCACGTTGCTTCCTCGGCTACCTTCTTGGTTGCTTCCTTAGGCCATTCTTGGCATGCCTTGGAGTTGTCTTGGCCATTGTTTAGGCATTGTTTAGATAATGCTTGGACAAGGTTTGGACAATCCTTGGGCACAAGTTTAGCACCCTTTTGAGTAGTCATGGGGTGCGAAGGAGCAGACCATGACACTCTCCCCCACTCGAACTTGTCACCGTCCTCGGTGACATTGGTAGTTAGTTGTTTGGTGTTAAAATTCGATGTTGCCCCTCGGACTATCTTAACACTTGATGAGCTGCTTTTCTGGCTCTTGCCTCTCGAAGATATCCGACTGAACTGGGGCGCACGACTTGGCCACTCCTGACATAAGCACCTACCCGAAACCCACTCCCCTTGGGAAAGTGGTTGATTTGGCCTCCTTGGCTGGGCTCCTTAGAAGTCCTTCTCCAAGTCGCCTCCTCAAACGCTGAAGTATATTAGCCACCTTGGCCAGGCGTCAAGGAACTTTGTCTCCAAGCCGCCTTCTCAAACTTTGAATTGATTTGGCCACCTTAGCCGGGTGCCTTAGAAGTCCGTCTCTAGGTCACCACCACGAATGCCTGATTGATTTGGCCCACCTTAGCCGGGCACCATAGAAGTCCGTCTCTAGGTCGCCACTTGAATGCTAGATTGATTTGGTCTCCTTGGGCAGGCATCATGGAAGTCCGTCTCTAAGTCGCCTCCCTAAATACTGGGCCAATTTGGCCACACTTTTGGCCGAGCGGCTTAGAAGTCCCGTCTCTAAGTCGCCTCCTCGAATGCATCCCTGCTCTTGAACTTCATGACCCTCATGGGCATTGCTTGCCCTCTTGGCTTGGTCTTGAAAGTGCGTCGTCAAGACTCTTGAATGGAGTTGGAATCACTGCCTCCTCATTGCCCTTTCATGGGCTAAGTGTTGATTGCCCTCTAGGCTTGGCCTTGAAAGTCCATCTCTAAGACCCTTTGATAGATTTAAAAATTGCTCCCTCCTCCGAAGCTTCACATTGCTTGCTTAAAGTCTCTAACTCTTCTAGGTGAGAGTTGTTAATAGGCACCTTTAGAATTCATTGTACCGACCATCGTCCCGTAGGCACCCTTGGCCTCCAACTATCTCATGATTGAGAACAAGCTTCCAACCTTGTTGGTGGATATGGCACGAACAATGTGTAACTTGTGCAGTCCGTCGCACAAGAAATGGAATGGCAACATGGCAATCACCAATCCAAAGCAGTTATGGCCTTCCTCTTGAAGTCCAACCCAAGGATAGTTGCAACTAGTCCATGGGCACCACCGAACATGCTCCCTCATGAGCAATCTTTAATATTGGGATTGACTTGAACATGCCACCGATATCCCCATGTTGAACCAGCTAAAGCAATCTCTTCCAAGGCTTCTCGGTCCTGTCGATACGGCCTTGATTTGGTGTTAACACCTTTGTCCCTTTAAACTTGGAGTTCAACACCGCTCCCCCGTGTCCAGGCTGGAACATCCCCCTTCTTGCCATTCTTGGCTTTGTGAGTTTGATGAATCCGACCCATCGAGAACACGCAAATATGCACCAAGAGTTCTCAAAGCTGTTTTAGGCACCACCGCCCTAATGGTAGCAAAGTGACATCTCGCAAGATGTGGCTTGCAAGCCAACCGTCCCCTTGACAGCCCTTCACTCCATCACCATACTCCGATTGCTTTAAGATACTCCACCAATGACAATGCACCCCAAACTCAAGTGAGGTGAAACATTAAGTTCATATGAGCTTTGCGCGGTCCTTCAGTAGCTTTGAAGTCAAATCCCTTCATTGGCACTCTTACCTTAGTTGGAGTAAGGCAACACCCCACTAGGTGTGGCTCATTGGCCAACCATTACTCTTCACAGCCCTTGACTCCTCTTTAATATTCAACACTTGCACACCATGCGGTCCGTTGCATGAATGACAAGAAATGGGACCCCTATGCTTGCCCTCTCTTGATAGAAGTCCTTCCCGTGCCCTTAAAGTTGTTATTCTTTCATCCGTCTTCCTTTAAAGATAACCCGACGTTGGCTCCCCCACTCTTGGGTTTACCATGCACTTGGGATGATTTTAGATGTGGCTCCCCCACTCTTGGGTTTGCCGTAGACTTAAGACTTACCATTTCCCACACCATTGCTGGTTTCCACTTCCCAGACTGTTGTGGCTCAAAGACGTAGCCTTCAAGGCATTCCATTGCATTTTTGGGCACCCACGCCCTAGTTACAGGCTCTTCCAGGAAGTAAAACAACTAGTCCCTCATGAATATGTCTCACATGTCAAGCATTGAGCAAAGAACTTGCTTGACATTATCACCCGATTGGCACTGATATGCATTAAGCTTCATTTGGCTCGCCAACCCCTTTACTTATTCCAGGAAAGGACAGCCACTTGAGTTCCACTTGAACTCCTTCCATCTTGGCATTACTGCATAGGCCCAACCATTGCTCCATGTGCATCGTCCTCCACCTCTGTGGCTCTCTTGGACATGCACGTAGTGGCTTCGGATGCCTTCTCATTCTCTTTGACATCCCTTGTACCCCCGTCAACACGTTGGCACAAGAACTTGGCACTTACATGCAGCGTGTCCCCCACCGATGCTTTGGTCTCGCTTTGCTTCTTTAGCACATGTAAGCTTGCCCCTTGCACTTCTTCAACTTGTGCTTAGCCCACCGTTGCGCCGTTGCCCCCTTTGCCACTTGCTATTTAGGGGTGTGTCAACACGATGACACAACTGTGGGAGCCCCCCCGAGTCTTGCTCGTCCTCTTGGGCTTGTCCACCACACTTCTTGATGGGCATCGTCTTGCCATTTAGCCACCGCACATTCCGTCCATCAAGCCCACCGGCATGCACTCTCTGTGCTTAAGTCACCATCATTTGCTCTTTCATTGATTCCTTTCATTTTTGTAACTAGATGGCACCAACTACATTCCCACGATCTGTTGTGGGCATAGGGTCAGCCACTACCTCATTATAGCTTTCCCAACAACCATTGCTCTGATAACAACTGTCACGGTCCGACATTTTGTGAGCTTGGGAGTCACAAATGTGGTCCGTGCGGCACTTGCCAAATCCGTCTGACAAGCCAACCAAACCCGGATCAACTCATTTGGAAGCTAGAATTGAGCATTAATGGCCAACTGTCAAGCAACCTCCTTTAGAGAATTGGTGGAAGTAATAAACATATTTCATTGATAAAAGCATTATTACATAGCTCACATATGTACAAGACATGCCTCAAGCCATACAAGAAGTTGTGGGGTGAAGGGTGGTAGGAGCATACTCCCTCCTTATAATTGCTTTCTAAGCCATTTTAAAACTGATACAACAAAACATGACACCCCCACGAGGAGTCATAATGGCCTCTTATAAATTCGACAAAACTCAATAAATAGAACCTTTCAAAACCATGAAACTAGGTCCTAAAAGGGTCCTATAGAAAAAAAAACCTAGCTACATTTGGACTTGGGAGTTCAAAGTTATGCCACACCAAAGATCAGGCCAAAGTGAGGTTAAATGGGGCATCGCGACTGACCTTGGTGAGGTTATCTTGCTAGCATCTGACTCACACTTTGGCACACACAAAGTGAGGTTATCCAGGGCCTCGCTAGCACGCCAAAATGAGGTTAGATGCTCTTGGTTGGGCGCTAGTGAGGTTAGGCTGCCCCTCACTCGCGCTGTTGCTTGAAACTTCTAGCCGCTTTGGTTGCTGTCATGTTGCTTCCTCGGCTGCCTTCTTAGTTGCTTCCTTGGGCCATTCTTGGCACACCTTGGAGTTGTCTTGGCCATTGTTTAGGCATTATTTGGACAATGCTTAGACAAGGTTTGGACAATTCTTGGGCACAAGTTTGGCACCCTTTTGAGTAGTCATGGGATGCGAAGGAGCAAACCATGACAATTGGCTTGGCTTGGCTTTATTTGAAACTAACCAGGAATTGCTCACATTTGCCTCTCTCAATCCAAGTGCCCTCTAACTAGTCCCACCTACACATCAATGGTTCGTATAATCGTTGTTTTACATGTGTTCTTAAATAAGAGTAATGTTATATATAAACTAATTTCTCAATTTAAGATCCATGCTAATAAATACATGTGGGATACATTTATTTGTGTTTAAGAGTGTGAAAATACACTTATTTGTGTAATATCATTTTTCATTAATTAAAGCACTTTTTTTTTTTTTTTGGTTCAATGCTGTGTTTTATGTAGAATTGTGCATGGATTAGGTTGATTTGGGTCCATGCTAAACCTAGAACTAACTCAATCTAATATTAATCGATTTTAAAATTTTATACCCAGTACTGAACCGAACCAATCTAAATCAGTTCAGTTTGGTTCCATGCTTTGGGTTGGGTCGGTTCGAGTCCATTTTTATAATGTGAAAAGTAGTTTTTTTATTTAAAAATAAAAATATAAGAATAATATCACATCCTCAATTTTTTTAAATAATTAAATAATAATAATAAACTCATATTAGCAATAATAAAGTACAAAATAACAATAGTTTAAAGACATATATGCAATATTTATAAACTTTGATACATATATAGATTAGGTATCGATTTTCGTCTCGGGCCGAGTCGGGTCTTGAAAATGTCAACTCAGGAACCGAACCAAATTTATATGCTGATTTGCCCATCTTCTATTATTAGCTTTCTTAGCTTATTGACCAGGGAACGGACATAACTCTATAATGCATTTGCTATTGCCAAAACATGCATATTGTTTGCCAAAGTAATTAAACCATCCTTTAATTAGTAAAATTTGTCAAGCAATTCGATTTTACTATATATAACTAGTATGTATCGATATGTTATGTAATTCTGACATATTAAAAAATAACCATATTAAATGTGAAGCCAAAACAAATAATCTCATAGGAAAATCTCATAGAAAATCTGCACACAAAATCTCAACAGAATGATATGGCAGGGGTATTATTGTATTTAAAAGTCATCATGGTGATGTTTTGTATTAAAATGAATGTTTTTTATCCAACCACATCAATTTGGTGATAAATTCTATATGAATTTTTTTAAAAGAACAATTAGGCAATGTAATTTGGCTGATATAGGCTTCAATGGTCCTATATTTACTTGGTGCAATAATCGATCCAATGGTGCTACTGTGCGTGAAAGATTGGACAGAGGCTTTCCAAATGATGGGTGGCAAGCAATGTTTCCAAGTGCAGGTTTTCATCATCTGATGAGCATAGTTTCAGATCATCTTCCAATTCTGATTGATTATATGGGCCAGATGCAAAATTCTTTTTCTGAGGCGTAAACAGAAGCTGTATAGATTTGAAGCAATGTGGCTTCGAGAAGATGCTTTTGAGAATATTATTAAAGATGCTGGACTAATGGAGATTCGACAGAAGCTTGGATAATTTGTGCACTAATATTAGTCGGGACTCGCGTGGGTGCAAAGCTATCTTTATAGAACCGGCAGCATTTTGGTCATGTTCAGAAATTGTTAAAAGCAAAGTTCAGGAAACTTGAGCGAATAAGGCTAGCAAACGGTGCAACAGTTTCTCCGAAAGAAAAAAGACTTTGCACAGAAATTGATGAGTTATTTCATTGTGAAGAAACTACATGGTCCCAAAGGGCGAAGGCTAATTGAATGAAAAGTGGAGATAAGAATACATCTTTCTTCGATGCAAAGGCATCTCAGAGGCATAAAAAGGAAAAGATAGATGGCGCTGAAGGTACTGATGGTTGTTGGTATACTGAGGGCATTGATGTTGAAAAGGTTGTTGCATCCTATTTTCAGGTAGTTTTCACTTCAACAAGTCCACAAAATATGGAGGACACCATTAAAGCCATTCAGCTACAAGTATGAATTCGATGTTGACTAGGGAGTTCTCTGAGGAGGAGGTTCGTAATGCTCTTTTCCAAATGCACCCGACCTAGGCTTCTGGACCAGATGGTAAGCCAGCGCTATTTTTTCAGAGATATTGGCATATTGTAGGGAGAGGAGTTTGTAATGTTGTTTTTGGAATTTTGAATGCATCTCAGGAGGTCTCGAAGGTGAATGATACTTATATTGTGCTTATAACAAAAGTCAAGAATCCGAAGCGTGCCTCTGATTACAGACCTATAAGTTTATGCAACGTTGTTTACAAAATTGTGTCAAAAGTCGAAGCAAACAGGTTGAAAATATTATTGCCGTCAATTATTTCAGAGAATCAAAGTGCCTTCATTCCGGGGCGGTTAATTAGTGATAATGTTTTAGTTGCCTTTGAGATGTTTCACTATCTTAAGAATAAGAGGCAGGATGCTGATGGCTCCTTTGCTTTGAAGCTGGACACGAGTAAGGCATATGATTAGGGTGGAATGGTCTTTCTTGCAAGTGATGATGATAATGGCCTTGGACGCCAATTTTACCTCTCTGTTTATGAATTGTGTGTCAACGATCTCCTATTCAGTACTTATTAATCGGATTCCTTCGAAAAAAAATTCTACCCTACAAGAGGGATTCGACAAGGGAATTCATTATCCCCTTATTCATTTCGGGGCGGTTATTTTTATTTTATTTTTTACATGGATGATATATTGCACGTGATATAAATTGTTTCACACATTAATTTTAATAGCGTGTGCATGATGTTGTCATTTAGATATTTTTTATTGAAAATTACGAAATCGGGTATTGTCAAGTTGTGTGGAGCCCACGGGTATGGTGGCATCCAAAATATATTTTTAGATTTTTAACAACATAATTTTAATAATATTATGTTTGGAAATTCATTTCATGAATTTTGAGAATCTCGCAGCCTTAATCGGCATTGTGGTGTACTTAGAAGACAAAATGGTCATTTAACCACAAAAATAATATATATACCCACACATAGTTGAGAGAATCATATTTTCTTTCTCTCCCCCTCTCTCTAACACCCGTAACCCGATCTCTCTCTCATTTTTTTATTTTATTCACCCTAGATCTAAGATTTGAATCTTAAGGAGTGGGATTTTGTAAAAGGTTCAAGAATTAATCTTGCTCTAGTCGACGAGAGCTTCAACCCTATGGTCTTAGATCTTAATTTCAGTGGGTTCTCATATTTGGGGTGATTTTCTTCAACACTTGAGGTAAGGTTTCTCTAGCTTAATTAAAAGGTTGATATATGTTACATGCATTTTTATCTGTTACTTTCTTGAAAATCTTGCATATCTAGATGAATACATAAAAATCCTAGCATATGATGTGTTGTTGATTTATGAAGTATGAATATGCTGTTAATTTGTAAATTTATTATAAGTGTAATGATTTGAAGCTAGTTTGTTGCATATTGTAGTATTTTTGAAAGGAATACATTGATGAAAAATGAAAAACCCCAAATATGTTAGTATATGTGATGTTGAATTTATGCACACAAGTTGTTTGTTAAAATACTTGAGATAAAATTGACGTTGTTATATACATGTTTATGACAGGGAAATGAGTAAAAATGAAAAGATGAGAATGTTAAGATATATAAATGATGTCCATATTGGACAAACTAATAAGTTATAACCATGAGTTAATTGGCTTGGAATTAAAGATTATGAAAGAGTTGAAGGAATGGATAGATATTGGTTTGAGATTGGCAATGGAGAATTGAAAATGTAGTGATAGCTTGGGTGATATTGTGCGGGACGCATGAAAATACAAGCGAGTAAGAGATGCACTACGCACTAGACTTAATTACAGATTACATTTAGATATGTGAATTAAGTGAAAATGGGTTTTGATTTGAGTGAATTGTGAAAGCCTGTATATGTAGTTATATTTTGATAAGAATGATGAATAAATTTCATTTAAATATTATGACTTCATGATATGTGCTATGATTGTTACTAACATGATACCTTGAATTCATATTAAATGAAGAAATATGATATGGTATGAATGACATATAATGTTGGAATGTTAATAATACTCACCCGGTGTTTGATAAATTGTGTGTGTGATTTCATCTCGTTCTATGTTTAACTAATGTTATGGATATTGGTTGTGGAAAGTAATGATAATGTTTGAGAGTGTGTTGGTAATGAATGAAATGAAAAAATGAAATGTTAAGTGGATGAAATGTCAAAAAAATTTTGGAATGTGAATAAAAGGGAAACATTCGTTCCATGGGTTGGTCATTGCATCAAAACATCGTTTTTGAATCGTTGTCACATCATATTTTCAAAAATTCCATAATTCACTTGAGTTGTTTCCCAAAAGTCACACATAAAATCATTAGATTTTCAATTCAAATCTTACAATTTTCAAATCAAATCTTTCCTTTTTTTTTATTCAAATCTTTTCATTTTTAAAAATAAATCCAATCTTCTATTTTTAGAAACAAAATCAAATCTTTCCTTTTTCAACTCAAAATCAAATCTTTCCATTTTGGAAACCAAACCAAAACTTCCTCTTTTGGAAATAAAATCGAATCTCTCTAGTTTTAGAAACAAAATCCAATCCTCTATTTTTGGGAACAAAATTGAAACTTTCCTAAAATAAAACTTTCCTTTTCCAAAACTTTTCTTAAATGAAATTTTCTTTTTCCAAAACTTTCTTAAAATAAAACTTTCCTTTTTCAAAACTTTTCAGAAATAAAACTTTTCTTTTTCAACTAAAAGTCATACCTTTCCATATTGAGCCAAATTAAATCTTTTTTACTTCAAGGCGTCTTTCCTAAACCCTAGGTTACTTGCATCCCAAGTCACTTTCATCCCTAAGTTGTCTAACCTTAGGTTAACCAAACCCTAGAAGGTTTAACTTTAGGTCAATCAAACCCTAAGTCGACCTAATCCTGGGTTACCTTAACCCTAGTTTACCAATCTAGGTTAGTAGGCTTCAAGATTGTAACTCTAGACTATTTTTCGAACTGCAACTCGAACCCAAAAGCATTTTAAAAAAAAGCTCTTTCAAACTTGTTTCAATTCAAAATGACTAGACACTTTCCATTTTTCAGAAACCTACGACCCTAAGTTGATTATAACCCTTTCATGGTTAGGGTTTCCTAAGGAAAATGATACATCAAATGAGACCTTTAAGGTTCACATTAGGGTTTCCAACCCTAATTGTTTTACAAAACCTTTCTCCGAAAACTATTTTCAAAAGTCACATTCTTGAGATGCCCTAGGCCTTCTATGGTTAGGATTTTCCAATATCAAGTGAGATATTCAAACCTTAAGGGAAGTTTCTAGCCCATTTTTCTAAACTGTTTTCCAAAATTTGTAGCCTTAAAGGAGCTTAATTCTTAGTTAACTAATCGCTCAAGGGCAATGAAACATCAACATATCTTTCACAAGGTATATAAAAACAATTTTCGAAAACCTTTTCAAGACAAGTTCATAAATGCTTTTACAAATCCAAATATCACTCACTAAATGTCCTATTTCAAAAGCACTTCCCAAAACCTTCAAGTTCTATTTCAAAAACACTCCGACATCCAATTTCAAAATTAAGACTCTCTTGAGTTATTTCCAAATTTCAAGTAAAAAACTCTTAAGTTCTCTTTTTCATAACACGGCCCCAATGAGTCTTCAAAACTTTTCAAAGGCCCCCAATGTGCCTATTTTCAACAGAACCCTAAGTCCGAACTACGACTGACTTGATTCTTACCAAACAAGATATGTAAGTAACCTTCAGAGGCGCAGTCATAACCCCTTTTCAAAATCCAACCTCAAGTTTCTTTCAAACTTTCTTTAAATTGCATCATGCATTCATACATCCAAAAGTGATGTCAAAATCCTTTTACAAAATCGTTTTAGAGTGGACGTATATGGACAATTAGAAACTGGAGATTCAAGTGAGTGAATACAGGATGATAGGACATGTAGGTACCATAAAGGTGGGGTAGGGTGATAGTCTTCGGTCATCTTCCCTACACGTAACCAGCCTCCGAACCTAGAATCACTGTTTTCAAATACCAAAAGGGAGTCATTTTCTAAAAAGGGCTTAAACATTCTCCAAAGTTTGCCAACTAACATGTTTTCTCAAAAACCCTTTCTTGAGAAAGTTTGCCAAAACCTTTTTAAAAATTCTAAGTTTAGTCTTTGGGCTTTACTTAGTTTTAGGTAACCTAACACAACCTTAATCATGTTAAGTGGTGACTCCAAATATTTTTTTTAAAAGTCCTTAGTCAAATCAATTTCGAATTCAAACCCTATCGCACTTGTCCTCTTAGGAGGGAAAGTTCTAACACGAGTGAGAACCGTGCTTTTTCTCCCTTGGGTCGCGCAAACTTGGCGGGGCCGAGAACCGAGGGCTTGATAGCTGGTGACTCCACTAGGGACACTTAGAGCATTGGGGCATTGTCATGTTTCCTCACCCCTCACTCACCCAGAATCTCTGATTCCCTTGTCCAATTTTGTTCGCTTTTTCAAAACTTTCAAAAGATGTCATCACTTGTATCCATGCATGTCATCTTATACTCTTGCATCCATTGTCTATTTTTATCTTGCATTGGGTTTTTCTTAAAGGTACTGACTTTGCATTTGTTTTGTAGGTACTCACCTCTTACTTTTTTGTCTTATATTAACTACCATACATGAAATGAATGAACATGATGGATGGGCGTTGTTGGAACCTTTCCTCCATTTTTAAAAAATTCTTGGCACACACAATCACCTGTATTTGCATACTTATATTATTACCTGGTTACTACCCTTCTAGGTAGAAGGGGGGACAGAGCTTTTTAGGAACATGCATTACTACCCTAAACCGCCGAAGGTTTGAAGGTTCGGGAACTGAACTTTTTAGGAAGTATTAGTAACCCCCAACCTCATGCTCATGTAGCACCCCATGTATAGCGGAACCTCTGCCATATTTTAGACACACGCATCGATTTCAAAACCAAGGAGGAAAGGATGATTGTTTTACTTTTCCTTACTTCCTGTCCAGTTTAACTACTTAATCCCTGCTGTTATATTGCTCGTACATTTTCTATTGCTATGCTCATGCATTCACTACTATTATACTGCTCATGCATCCATTGTCCATTCCAAGCCAAGAGTTCCAAAGTAAATCAAATCACTGTATTCTATGCATATGATTAACCCCCAAAGAGTGGCCCCAAAGCCAGTCTCGCTCATTTAAAGCTTACCTAAATTCCTAAGGGTACCCAAGTGACCCTAAGGACTCATAGCATGCATCGAAGTCATCCTATAAAGAGGAGCCCCAATTTTTCTCCGCTCATAGAGATAAGGATGCCAAGGAGACTAGGGGCAATATGGAAGCAAGGTCTTTCACCAACCTCCATTAGAAAAGGCAAATCCAAAGACTCAAGAAGTAGTTTAGGGTTTCAAATGTAAAAGCAGATAGGTGAAAGTCATGACGAAAGTGTTTCCCCCTCCCCTTTTAATGTACTTTTTATAATTTCATGTACAAGAGGAACAGACTTTAATAAAATTGTCATTTATATTTCTTGTGGATGAATGGATGTATGAATGTATGAATGACTACATATAAAGGTATAGTATTGCATACATGGGCAGACCCCTATCTTCACATGTGAGCTCAAGCATCATGCTTAGACCTCTCTCAAGGTATGGGCACCCCTAAGACATACATTGCATAGAAATCTTCATGATTAACTTCACTAAACTCTAGTCTTTTCTCTTTTCCAGGAAGGCTAGAAGGGATACCATTTCTCCTAAAAAGGCTCAAGCACTGCTCAAAGCACCCATTATCAATAAACAGAGGGCCTCTCAAATGGTAACTCACTTTGAAGAAGTTGCACTTAGCAGTGTGGTGTCCTAAGAAGAAATCAATGAGATGAGAGCCCAAATAGGTGAGAGGTTCAACCTGATACAGTCCATGGCCTCCAAAAACCTTGCCTCAACTCCATCCTCATCTACTGCACCTCTTAGAGAACCGAAGGTTGCCCCACCTAGAGTCACGCTCCGCTCTGATAACACTGGCAAGAACAATTGAACATCGAAGAAGAAAAGGAAGAAACTATACTATTGTCACCCACCAAGAAGAAGACTTCCCCAAAGCCACTCAGTCTGAAAATACAAGGGTTGGAGGAGTCTGTACGTAGCCTCCATAGGTATGACACCTTCAGTCTGACTTCTTATGATGAACTTTGTTTCTTCCCAGACCACGCATGACTTGCGAAGTTCAAAATGCCCGACTTCTAGAAAAACAATGGCACTGATGATCCCATAGCCCATCTGCGTCTCTATACTGGGGCGCGCAATGGCCATGGAAATAACCCAAAACTCCTCATGCAATTGTTTCAACACAGCCTGATGAGGTCTTCTCTCTAATAGTTCATGCGCCTAAATCTAAGGAAGATTACAACCTGGGGGAAATGGTCGTAGCATTCAAGACTTAGTAGTGACACAACATCGACTTGACCATTGACTAATGGGCCCTCATGTTGATGACCAAAAGAGAAAAAAAGGGTTTTAAGACCTATGCCTTGAGATGAAGGGAGTTCGCAGTACAAGTCAATCCTCCGCTAGAAGAGAAAGAGTATGTACAATTATTCATACAAACCTTTCGCGGGCTGTATTATGAGAAGCTATACACAAGCATAGGGAAAACCTTCTCAAAATTGATTATGCAAGGGAACATGATAGAAAATGGCCTGAAAACTAGAAAGATCATTGACCCCTATCCCAAAACTGAATAAGGTTCTACAAGCACAGCCAAGAAGGTAGCCACCACAAAGGGGGTAAGTAAGAAAGAGGGCAAAGTGTCCACCATCCTGCCCCTTCAAACGTAACAACACCGCCCACAGTATCAACCCCAGCCATTACTGACTATTTCGACCCCCGACGTGCTTGTTGCACCCATTATCCAAGCACTTGCTATTGCCTAAGCTGGGGCACACCCCAACTACAATCCCAATTGGCAAGCTCGACACAACCACACCTTCACTAACTTAGCCTGTACCCGAAAAGAAGCATACCATAATCTCCTAAAAAGCAACTTGCAAAGTCCTATAGCTGCGCGTTCACTACCGAGTCCTTTATTGCCTACCTTCAATATGACCCTTACGTGGGAGTACCATTTAGGAGGGCAAAGGCATGACACAAAGAGCTACTTCTCTCTGAAGCACAAAATACAAGATTTTATTAAAAATAAGATGTACAACTGGCGAACCCCGCCCCGGTCCCCAATGTCACAATAAACCCCCTGCCAGATCACACTGTCAACATAATCACGGAAGATGAAGCTGACCCAGAGGGAATCATAGATGTAGAGTACTTTGAGGGTCAGTGGAAAACTGATGAGGAAAGTGACTAGGAAGAAGAGCTCCCACTATGCCTAATCTATTTCTATGACCTAAATGATGTGCTCGACTCTTCTAACTAGCCTATCGAAGGACCTCTACCTGCAGAATGGATTCCCACAAATGACATGACCTCTAACAGATGGGGAAACAAATTCCTACACCTTGTGCCCTCCATAACCAGACCCATTCTGCCAGAGACTAAGTTTAACTGTGAAGACATGGGCTGGGCCCCTAAGGAGCCAAAAGTACTAGTAATCCTGTTCGAATGCGAAGAGGGCGAGCTCGCCAATTTATTTTTCTAGTATGACCAAAAAGAGCTCAAGGGGGAAGCTAAAAATAAAAAAAAAACTAGAAAGAACAACTACAAGTCGTGGACGTAGCTTGGGAGTGGCCAAAGAGGCCGAACAAAGCAAAGGAAGGAATGAGATCAATAGTCGTACCATCCTCAACAGTTCCCCGAAAGATCTGTCAGTCCACCCGGCATTGTTTAATGATACATCGGGCGAATGGAGCACCAAGGAGGTTGGTGTTGGCCCGAAATAGCAAACCAAGAGGGGGGTGAGTTGGGTTTTTAGAAATTTAATCAATAATCACAGATTAACAAACTAAACCAGTGGAACAACAACAAAATATAAGATATATATGCAAGCAGCTTATATATGTAGTGAATGAAAAATAGAACAGAAAATAAAGAGTAGGAGGCACACAAATTTTGCAAAAGTTTGGCCAACCTTGCCTACATCCTCTCTTCCTTGATCCTTTCAAAGGTATTCCACTATGTAAAGCCCCTTACACAACTGTTGGTTTTGCTCCAAGTGCCCAGCTCACTCTTACACAAGAGTTTACACCAAACTCTCAATTCCGAGTGAAGCTTTCCAAAATCGCTCAATCTTACAAGTGTGTCACCCAAGGTACACTCAAGCTCACAAGGTTTACAACCTCACCCAAGTAAATTATAATGTTTGTTACAAAGGATAAACTCTCAACAGAGTAGATATAGCATATTTCAGCTCAATGCTTCCTCTCGGACTGTAGCAGTTGCAAAGTAATGAGGAATATTTAGGGCTTTTGGATTTTGACACTTTTAGATCATTCTCCCATGCCCATATATGAGTTTGAACTCATATATATATATATATATAGCCTTCCACAGAAACTAGCCGTTAAAGCCATTGGAAGCGCACTGACAATGGGAGCGCCTAAGACATATTCAAAAATCTGAATGTTGGAGCAAATTCCTGTCGTCACCCAAAATTGTCAGCAATCTTCTACTACTGTCGCCAATCTGACTTCCTCCTTTCTTTGTTGTGGCTTTTCAACAAGACGGTTAGTAATCATTTTTCTAGTGTCGCCAATCCTGGCTTGCCACTTCTTTTGACATTGCTCTTCAACAAGATTGTCAGCAATCTTTTCTCGTGTTGCCAATCTGACTTCCTGCTTCTTTTATCGTTTTGCTCTTTCACAAGATTGTTAGCAATCTTTCTCTTATGCTGCCAATTTGTCTTCCTGCTTCTTTTGATGTTGTGCTTTTTCACAAAATTGTCAACAATCTTTGTTAGTGTCAACAATCAGGCTCCCTGTTGCAGTTGCTGTTATTGTTGTTGTTGTTGTTGCTATCCACAAACCGTCTTTTATTCCTTATGTCAATCAGTCTTTGATGGTGTGAATAGGTCTGAGCTCCGCTGATCTTCTTGGTAGCTTTTTGAACTTCTTAAGTATTTGTATCCTTTGGTAGACATTTGTTCATTAAATCATTTAGAAGTCAACGAACTGATTGCGCTAGTGAAGTCTTTCACTCTGATAGATGATCAAGTGTCACCAATTTTCTATATTGTCGTCAATCTCGATAGACTTTTTCTTTTGTCATAATTGCTTTGCAAACAGCATGTTCACCAATGAAGTCTTTTGGTTAGTCAAACCCTCAAGTGTCACCAATTTGTTGTATTATCGTCAATCTCAATAGACTTCTCTTTTGAGCTTCCTTCACAATGCTTCAAAAACAGCATGTTCAAGCTACATGCTTCTTTAATGGATTGATATAATCATGAGGATCGAAGGTCTTTATTGTGAAATAAGTTGTCTATGGATGTTGTCAACCACATCCATATCTAGACTTTATCTTTTCTTCTGGTGTCACCAATCTAATTGAGATTCTGGCACTAACAGATTTGATTTGATCTTTCACAAACTTCTTGTGTGCCCTTTACTATGTCGGCAGTCTTATAAGGTGCTAACAAGATCTTCATAGTTCATTATGTCGGCATTCTTGTTTGTACGTCAGTCTTCAAGAATTAATTCTTTGTCATCTTAAAGCTTTTTCAAATGATCATGCTTGAGTACATTGATTCTTTGAATAAGTTCTTGAATCTTCATAAGATCTTCAGTCTATTTGAACCGAAATTATATTCCTCCATCAATCTTCAAGTTCTTCTATCAATCTTCATGTTTCTAAAGAGTCAACAAATCACCATGATAAAATTCTATAGCTTGCATCTTTCTTTTCAATGCTTGTTGAACTTTTTGAGCATCTTCATATCTTCGAGAATAAGATTACCTAAGTACTCTTTTTGTTGGATACTAATCAGCTCAATTATTTCCTTGTTATCAAATGATTATAATTTCATTTGTACAGTCAATTGAAATCATTAGATAGTAACTACATGGTTTTGTTATCATCAAAATTAATATGGGGATCAACCTTAAGCTAACAATCTTCCCATTTTTTATGATGACAAAACCTTAAAAATATTTGCGACTAAGCTCAATATAAGTGAAGCCTAAGAATTAATAAAATTAAAGAATTTAAAACAACAAGCTTCTTGTAAGGCTCCGCCTTACTATTTTAGAAAAATGATACTCTTTCTTCCCCTTTTTCATATATTTTTCATAGAGTATCTCTTTCTCTTTTTGTCAATTAGTCAAAAAGGACTAACAAAATAGAATGCAAATTTAGAATAGAAAACATTCATTCATATTTCAAATTTTCTTTCCAATATAAAATATTTTGTCCACTATGGAAGATATAATATCATAAACTCAAGTATTTCTCATAAAGTATCTCTCCCCCTTAATATATGATTTCTCCTTGCTATGGCATATAATCATTCTCTTATTATGCAGCATACAATCGTTCTCTTATTTAACATATAACCAATCATTTTCCTATTCAGCATACAACCATTGTACAACTTTTTCCCCCTTTTTGTCAAGTAATCAAAAAGAAATTATGAAAGGATTATGACAGGTATAATAACAAAATAATTAAAATACAATCAGAATTATTGAAAGTGCAGCAAATAGTCAAGTGAAACTATGTTACAATAAGCAATCATCAAGCAGCTATGTCGCGCCTCGATTTTTGGGTGTCCAAGGTCCTTTCCGCTCGGAGACCCTAAAGCACAGAACTCTGTCACTAGACCTCGCCCTCCTAGAAGGACAAGTGCGACTAGGTTTGAAAATTGGTTTGAATAAGAGCTTTTTAGAAAAATAAGAGTCGCCACCTAACTTGATTAAGGTGAGTTAGGGCACCTAAAACTAAATGTTAATCCGAAGATTAAATTTAGGATTTTTTGAAAAAGGTTTTGGAAACTCCCTCATGAGAGGATTTTTAAGAAAATAGATTGTTTGGCAACCTTTGGAAAGATTTAAGCTCTTTTAGAAAATAACTCCATTTTGGTCATTTGAAAACAGAAATCCATGGTCCGGGAGTTGAGTACGTGTAGGGAAGATATCCTAAGATCATCACCCTACCCCGCCCTTTCGGTACCTACATATCTAATCACCCTTTGTTCACTCACTAGAATAACCAGTTACCATTGTCCACTTAATATCCACTTTAGAATTTTGAAAACGAAGTTTAGTCATCACTTTTCGGATGGATGATGCATGATGCAAGTTTTGGGAAGAAGTTTGAAAATAATAAGGGTTTTGAAAGAGTTTGGAATAGGAACTTTGAATTTATTAGAATTTTTGAAAAAGGAATTGGAGTTGGAATAGAAACTATGACCGCACCATTTTAGGCCGCCTACGTATCTCATTTGGCGAGAATCAGGTAATTCGTAGTTCGGGCAAGAGCCCGACGGAAAATAGGCGCATTAGGGTCTTTGGAAGGTTTGAAGACACTTTGGGATCTTTAGAAAAGTTTAAGACACTTTGAGGTCTTTTGGAAAAGTTTAAGACACTTTGAGGTCTTTGGAAAAATTTAAGACACTTTGAGGTCTTTGGAAGTTGAAGACTCTTTGAGGTCTTTGGAAAATTTTAAGACACTTTAAGTTCTTTAGAAGTTTTAACTTGAAATTGGATGGTGGAGTATTTTGAAAATATTTTTGGATCAACTTAAGGAAGTTTTGGAAAAAAATGCTTTGGCATGACTCAAGAGAACTTGAAAGTGTTTTTGAAGTTTTGTTTTGAAAACCTTGGAGGCATGTTTTGATGAATTAATTTTTGAAAGTGGTTTTTGAAAATGGCTAAAGGTTTGGAATCCTAATATGGATAACCTTAGAGGTTGTTCTTGATTTATCACTTATCCTTGGAATCCCTAACCGTGAGAGGGCTAGAGACACCTTAGGTTTGTGACCTTTTAAAAATATTTTTGGAAATGCCTTGAGGATAGAGTGTAAGAGCATTAGAGGAGTTTATGGAGTTGGTTTTTTGAAATCAAGAGAGTAGGAGATTTTGGAAAAGTGGTTTATGAGAATGGTTTAAAATTGAGTGATCATTTAGAAAATGGTTCAAGAGTTGGAACCTTAAAGTGTATTAACCTAGAGTGGGTTGGCTTAGGGTTAGAGGTGAACTAAGGTTGACTAACTTGGATTAGGTTAACCTAGAGTTAAGATGACCTATGGTTAACTAACTAAGGTTGGGTTAACCTAAGGTTAAGGTGACCTAGGGTTAACTAACTAAGGTAAATTTAACCTAAGGTTAGGATGACATAGGGTTAACTGACTAGGGTAGGGTTAATCTAAGGTTAGGATGACTTAGGGTTAGGTTAACTTAAGGTGAGTGAACTAGGGTCAAGTTAACTAGGGTTGGACAACTAGGGTCAAGTTAGCTTAGGGTTGGACAACTAGGGTCAAGTTAACCTAGGGTTGGGTTGGAAAATGGTTTTGAAAGTTGGTTTAATGCACTTTTGGAAAGGGTTTTGAAAAACAAAACATGATATGCATTGGATTTTGGTGGACAACCCATTTGAAGATTATTTCCATAAAAATTTTGACTCTAGTCAAGAGTATGGTTTATATGGTTGGTGATTGGAGACCATTCCAAGAAAGGTTTCCTCATGACCATTATAACCATGATCTTGACAAGAGTGTAAAGGGTCCTAAAATCAACATGATGATGACAACTTTTTAAGGCACCATTTTTTATACAAAGATGGAGAGAATGTATTTTTGAAAATCATCTTTGGAGAGATTTTTGAAAACCATTTTTGTAGGAGGTCATTCCATCAAGAGAGGGTTCCTCTGGCCAAATAAAAGGAAAAACCACTGAAGAGAGGGTTCCATGGGGCCATTCCAACCACTACACTTAAAAGAATGAAAATTAGAGAATTAGAAAGCAGCCATTATGCAAATTAAAATGTCATGATGCCAAAATGAGAGTTAGGGGGTTAGTAGGGGATTTTCTAAGGCATGATTTCTAAGGTTCCATCCTAAGCTTCAATGAGCCAACTCTTGGAACAATTTTTAAAAGAAATATAGAGCTTGGAAATAGCATGAAAATAAGAGCAATGTAAGCATTGTAGAACATGACAATAAGCATAGGATAAAGCTAAGCATATAAAACATGATCAAAATAGTAATATGCAAGGGGTCATGATTACATACAAGGCTTTTAGGCTACAGCACATAAACAAGGGACTCCTAGGCCATACCATCTTAAAGTAGGCTAGTGAGAGGTCCCCCTACACGGTGGCTCTCACTTGCTTTCCTCTAAGCATGATCTAAGAGCCCTCTTGGCTCAAGCATGCAAGAAAGGGGGGGTTGAAGATGGGGATTAAAATAGAGAATAGCCTAAGTAGGCTAGGAGGGGGAAGAGAAGAGTGGGGGAAAACACAAATGTAAAAGGAATACCACATTTTTCCTTCAACACACTTGTAGTCTTTAATGGATGTCTTGATTGGAGCTTGAATGACTTCAAGAAGGCTTGAGGGGCTGGAATGGAGTGTGTAATGGTGTATAAGGCCTTGTAAGTGAAGTGTATGGGCTTAAGAGGGGTAGAATCTAGCCTAAGTGTTGGAGGGGTGGAATATATATAAGGATTTGAGGTTCTGGAGTGATTTCAGCAGGGCTTCGCATCAATTTCGGATCTCGAATATGCAAAGGGGGAGGCCTCTATTTATAGGCAAAACTTTCAAACACTGGTGCATGTAGGACATGCACATGTGTAAAATTAAAACAAGCGCATGTGCTAGATGCGCGAGTACTATTTCACTGGCAAAACGCCACGTGGCACCCATTGTACTAACTCAATCTCGACTGTTGATCGAAATTTGGTCAATCTGATCATAATTTGAGCGCTTGAAGCATACGCTCCATCACCGAGAAGGTTCATCCAAACTTTGCCTCGATAATTGAGTCAATCGGGAAGGTTTCGGGAGAATCGGTCGCACTTGGGATGTTCTCCCGGGGCTTCTGGTGAATTTTCATGTGTTTGGAAAGTGTGAATTATGTTTGGAAGTGTGAAATATTGTCTTGGGAAACGTGCATAAAAGGACAATTTTACGGAGCGTCTTTGATACACTCCGTGGGTGTTCGAAAGTAGCTATTTTCGTATCGTATGATCAAGGCCTTCGGCAAGCAATCTTTTTGATCAGACCGTACCGATGGAAAGTATTCTAGAAGTACTTTCGAGAATTCTCAGATTTACACATTTCTTAAGTCATTTGACAGTGCGTTTTGATTAGGGAATCGGAGAAAAAGTCAACCTTGGCGAAGTGTCTACACGACGCTCCAGAGGTTGTCGAAAGTAGCCATGTTTAAGCCATACGATGAAAGGCTTTGGGAAGTGATCTATCCAATCAAGCCGTATCGATGGAAAGATCTATGAACGAGCTTTTAGAAATTTCCTAATTTACGCATTTCTCAAGTCAGTTGACGGTGCGTTAGAACTGGGGAATCGGGAGAAAAGACAATTTAGGCGGAGCGTCTGCGAGACACTCCAAGGAACTTTTATCGAGTCATGTGAGTTTAGTGTTGTAGGGTCCTCCTCGAGTTAAACAAGGATTTATGGTGAAACCCTTTGCTCAAAATCCCAAGGCCGGTGCTGTGTCGGGGCATATTTGGGTTTTCAGGGGTAAAACGGTCATTTTGACCAAGATTGGCTGGAAATGGTCAGGAATGGTTTGGTGTGTTGTGTTAAGTGTGTAATGTTTTTTAGGGATGGTTTTGGGAGAGTCTTTACCGTTCAGCGGGGCTTGTATAGTGTTGAGGTGTTCAGGGGCAAAACGGTCATTTTGACTGGGGTGGGCCGGAATAGGATCGGATTTGGACCAAATGGCGTGCGGGGGACGCCTAATGGTTTAACAACATTTTGGAAGGATGGACTTATTATTTTGAGGGATTTTGAACTTTCCCAAAACGTGCTTGAAGGCCCAAGAGGCGGGTTTGGTCATTTTTCACCGCATCGGGCTAGCAGGCGCCGGTGTTGACCAAGGTGTTGGTTCCCGAGACCGCCCGGTCATGGAAAACTACCTGTGCGGTGTTGGTCTCTAAGAATGCCCAATCTTAGAGAACTACCTGTAGGGGTGGTGTTGGTTCTTGAGAACACCTAGTCCCAAAAAGCTACCTAAATTGGTGGTGTTGGTCTCTGAGAATGCCCGGTCTCGGAGAACTACCAAATGACGGACATTCTATGTTGGCGGGCTAGCAGGCGTCAGAAGTGAACCATCTTGAACTTGATGAGGTGTTGGTTCCCGAGATCGC
This sequence comes from Euryodendron excelsum, assembly GCA_033060915.1. NCBI lineage: Eukaryota > Viridiplantae > Streptophyta > Magnoliopsida > Ericales > Pentaphylacaceae > Euryodendron > Euryodendron excelsum. Next base: position 38,002,310 of record CM065389.1, read on the forward strand.
CCGATCCCTGGAAGCTACCTGGATGGCGTTGGTTTCCAGAACCGTCCGATCCAGAAAGCTGTCTGGAATATTAGTGCTTATGGCTCCAGCAGGTCCTTGTGGACTCGAGAAGCGACTAGTTAGTTGGATTGGAGATTGTAAGGCTCATCTTGAACCTGCAAGTGTTGTGATGTTGGAAAACTCAGCCTGGATGGGCCAGAGATAGCCGAGCGAGCAAAAATGGGGTGCTTACAAGCTAAACAGCAACTAAGTAGCAAAAAGTTAAGTAGTGTGGACAATAACATAGAAAGTTCATTCAAACACTTAAGACATTAATTCATCAAAATAAAAAAGAATGATAAGCATCCAAACATAAATAAAAATGTCTTACAGGTTGGTCCAGTGACAACAATATTAAAAGTACAGCATAGATAATATAACAGATAAACTAGAGTTTTAAATACTGAACATAATAACTGAAATGCAAAGTAGAGTCACACAATAACAGGTTATCAAGGGTGTTACATGTGAAATATTTGCTTAAGATTATAACCCATGCGATCAACAAATTTAAATGTATAAATGCAATGCTAATGCAAATCATGCAAATAAAAATTTGGTCATCTGAGTGGATCTTTGGAGAGTTAGAAGATATGATTCTTGGTCTAAGATAGTATGGCATTGGCTTTGGGACTGTTTTGGGAGTAGAGGATGGACAGATTTGAGTAGGAATGGATTGCTAAAATTTAGCAAGTAGCTCATTATCAATTGCTTATCATCAAATGTAACCTTTTCATAATTTGAGGATAAAGTGTTGTCTTCTTCTTTTAGAGAAATTTTTGCTTGAGTCCCTTCTTGTTGAAGTGTAGTCCATAGTATAAGCTCTTTCAAGCTCATCCTTTATCTTGTTGCTAACAGCCACAATTTTTGTTCATTCTCATCACCTTGTTCTCCATAATCATAAGCCCTATAAATCCATTATCTACTTTGGTGTTCAATTGAGTGAACATATACTCTTAATATACCTTCATCTCCATCATCATGCCCATTAGGACATCTATTTGTCAATTTCTAGAAATTTTTATCATGAAAAGAATGTTTTTTTATAGCTCTTGAAATTTCTTCTTCTTGCTTCAGATTTTTCCTCTTGAAAGGAGCATCTTTCCCCTCAAAATGATATTCAGTTCTTAATCTTTCTTGCTGCAAGAACCAAATTCTTCTTGCTTCATTCAACTGATATCTCATTCACTTCAAGGATCAAAACTACTTCAATCTTCCTCTGCTTCCTCTTTTAAATCCACTTTAAAGAACTTTAAAGATCTTGATCAAGATCATTTCATAGTCCAAGTAAAGATCTTTTTAGTTTCAGCCATCAATATATATTGCCAAAATGACCTTGGTTGCAACCAGATAAGCACACATGAAGAATGGTTCAATATCAAAAATACTTTTCTAGAGAAGTTTTTCAAGTTCATACTTTTCTTTTGCAAATTTCTTCTCAAAATATGGATCAATTTATAGCTAATCATTCTCTTATTTTTCAATAACATTTCTTTGGCAGGATTCAACCTTCTCTTGCTTTTTCTTGCTTCTCATTCTGGTGTACCAGATTTCATTGTTTCATTCTTCAAAGCTTTCTCCTTAACCATTTTCTTTTTTGTGAGAGGTTTGGGCAGACAATGAATAATATGATAGATTTGAATAGATAGCATGAGGGGAAAAAGTCGTTATAGGTATTTAGGAATGCAACAGATCAGTTGACAACAAGGATTGAAATTTATGTATGCACATATTAATGTGTGGACACTACTTGTCAAATGTGCTGACACTATTTTTCATTTCTCAAACAGTTTTGAATCTGTTTCCAAATTGTCGACACTATTTTTTATTCTCAAACAGTTTTGAATATGTTTTCAAATTGTCGACACTATTATGCAAAATAAAGATTTTCTAAGACGATATTGCTGACACTATATAAAACTAGCAACACTTCTTTGTCAGAAAATAGCTTTTGTAAAACAAGTGTTTGCACATCTTTTTGACATAGTGTTGACACTCAATTTGCCAAACATGAAATGTATGCACATGATTAAAGCAAATAAGATTTAAACACATATATGAACATGCTACTATGAAATACATAACACATATATCATCAAAATCAATTAAATTAAAGGATTGCACATGCTCAACTCTCTTGACAGTCATAATGTGTGATCTTTTAGACATGACTTGAAATCTTGCATACATACACACACTAGGCATGTTATCTGCTCAGCTAGTAGTAAGATATAAGAACAAGGATCCTATCAAGCTTCTATAAAATTTAGTATGAAGAGGAGTACCTCGATCAATCATTACCATCCAACTTTTGTTGTGGTACGGATAAGGGTTCCAATATGCTTCAAGTTTTTAGCATCAATCTTTTAAGAAAGTTTTTGACATATTTAGCCTGGTTGATAAATATGCAATCCTTTAATTTGAAGACCAAGGAAGAATATCAATTCTGCTATCATACTTATCTTAATTTCCACTTGCATACACTTGGAAAAATTCTTTCTCTTGACTGTAGCCTTGAGCAACGAATCCTTGTTTTATTTCTGATTGCAGTACCTTGCTTCTTCCATCTTGTCTCTAAAAATCCATTTGGTGCCTACAACTGGATGTTCTTCAAGTTTGGGCACAAGGTTCCATACCTTGCTTCTCTCAAACTGATTCAGTCCTTATTGCATTGTTTTAATCCAATATTTATCTTCTTTAGCTTCTTGAGAAATATTTGGCTCCATTTGTGATAAGAATGTAGAGTGAACACATAGGTTTCTTAAGTGAAGCTCTGGTTCTCACTACTTTTGATGCATCTATAAGAATTTGATCTTGATGATGATTCTATGTAAATTTTCATTCTTTTGGTAGGCCTTCATTTACATCAATCTACTGCTGAGATATAGTTGGAGTTGGCTTTTTTCTTCATAATCTACTTCTCTGAATTTTCTTTCCACTACTTCTTCAGGTGTTGGCACTTTATTGATATTGCTAGTACTTTGTTCTGCTTCGATTGCATCATTATTTTTAGCTTTGCTTGCAAAAGAGATAGACTTGACATGGATAGCTTCTTCAACCACTAAGGTTCTTTTGCTACAACTCTGAAAGCTTCATTATGCAAAGAATAAACCAAGAAAAATACCAATGCTTCTAATGCCAATAAATTTTTTCTTTACCATTATCACCAAATATCATTCATCTTTGGGCGAGAGAGATGAAAACTGATTTTCACCTCCAATTATATGCCTTGAAAATCCACTGTCCAGATGCTAACAATCCTTCTTGACTTCAGATTGAATTTTAGGTAAACCTACAATGAAAACAATTCATGTTTTGTTCTTTGGTACCCACATCATGTTGGATCCTTGGGGGTTAGTATCAATGGTTCATCTAGGAATCCATGTTTTTTGAAAATTCTTACTGACTGGTTTTTTTAACCAACATTGATTTACATAATGTCCATCCTTATAACAATAAAAGCATCTAATCTGAGTTTTTCTAAAAGAGGTATTAAACTGATTTTTGGAGACCTTTTTATTTTTAAAAGGGTCATACCCAATACCAGCTTTGTCAAATGTACATTTTTGTTTTCTAATAATGGTATTTAGGTTTTCTCTTCCTTCTACAAATTTGACCAATGATTTATCCAAATCTTTAACTTTTTCTTTTAAAATCTCATTCTCCTTTTTCAAGGTCGCATTTTCTAATTTTAAAACTTCATTTTCTTTAAAAGACTGGTCTTGGCTCTTAATTTTCTAAATTCATTCATCAAATCATGAAATACATCTTGAAGCTCATCAAATGTAAAGTCAGAAGTAGATACCTTATTTTCTTCTTCTTGGGCCATTAAACAGAGATTAGCTCTCTCTTCAATGTCAAATTCATCATCTGAGCTTGATACTTCACTGCCACTGAGAATTGCTGCCACTGCTACAATTTCTTTGCTCCTTTTTCTTCTCTTTTTGAGTTAAGGACATTCAGGTTTGAAATGTCCAGGCTTGTTACATTTGAAGCAGATGATAGTGCTGTCAATCTTACTTGATTCTATCTGTGGTTCAGGTTTTCTCCTTTTTCTCCATTCTTCCTTTTGCATTTTCTGGTAATCAAGTTAGGTTCTTCATCCTTCTCTTCATCACTACCTTGATCATTTTCTAAAGTTATGGATTTGAAAGTAATGACCCTTTTCTTTTTCTGATCATATTCTTCTTGAGCATTCTGGCTTTGTGTCAGCTCATTCGTCATAAGTGAAACACGTAGTTCTTCCAAGGGCAAGCTGTTCAAATTTTTTGCTTCTTCAATTGCTGTCATTTTAGCTTCCCATTTTCTGAGCAAAGATCTGAGTACCTTCCTTACCTGTTCAATGTTAGAATAAACTTTTCTAAGACATTTTAATCCATTTGTAATGTCAATAAATCTGCTAAACATTTCAGTAATGGATTCCTCAAGTTCCATTTTAAATATCTCATAGTTATGCACAAGAAGATTTATCTTTGACTCCTTAACTTGGTTTGTACCTTCATAAGTCAGCTCTAATCTATTCTAAATTTCTTTTGTTGATTCACAAGAGGATATTATATTAAATTCGACAGCATCTAATGCACAATATAACAAGTTCATAGCTTTAGTATTCAGCAACATAAGTCTGAAATCATATTTATCTCATTCATTTTCTGGTTTGATAATCAGCACTTTCTCAACTATTTTCGTAGGGACCTTGGGTCCACTCATAATAATTTTCCAGATTTCATAGTCTATTGATTGTATATAAATTTTCATTCTATTCCTCCAATAGCTATAATTTGTTCCATTCAACATGGGTGGTCTACTTGTAGATTGACCTTTCGAAAGGAAAGTTCCAAAACTGGTTGCCATTGACCTTTTACTCTAGGATGTAAAGCTTAATAACGAGTACCTACTCTGATACTAATTGTTAGCCCGAAATAGCAAACCAATAGGGGGTGAATTGGGTTTTTTTAGAGCTTTAATCAATAATTATAGATTAACAAACTAAACCAATGGAACAATAACATAATATAAGTTATATATTCAGGCAGTTTATATATGCAGTGAATAAAAAATAGAGCAGAAAATAAAGAGTGGGAGACACACAAATTTTACAGAGGTTCGGCCAACCTTGCCTACGTCCTGTAATATCCCGAATCTCTACTAATTTAAATTAATGTGAATTTCTAGTATTTGCATTGTTTAATGTTAGTTATTGCATCATTTGGGTCAAAAATGACCAATAAGAGTTTATGTTATAACTTAAGCCCATGGAGTGAGACACATGGGATTATTCCCAAGTGTATCATCCTTATATACACATATACCCACACACACACACCCATTTGTAGAGAGAGAGAGAGAGAGAGAGAGAGAGAGAGAGAGAGAGAGAGGAGAAGAGATAAAGGAAGGAGATTGAGGGGAGACGACCAAGAAGAAGAGGAGGAAACAAAAAGAGCTCAACCAAGCTTGGAAACCCATTGTGTCGTTGGAAAAGCTAGAGAGAGAAAGGTATGAACTAAAATCTTGAATGTATAATTGTATATATGTATCTATATGGATTAGGGTGTTTGGGTCTGTCTTGGGAGACTTCTTGAGTCCCAATTACTTTGAATTTGAGAGCGTGTACCTCAATATTGTAGGATTCGAGAGTTGGGGGTTGAAACCCCCCAAATATATGAAATGTTAGGGTTTTGAATTCTTTCTTTAGATCCCTTTGTTTTGATTGTTCTTTCTCCACCCCCTCCCCCCCAATTTTGAGTTATTATCATCCTTATGGGCTAATCTTTAAGCCCTAAAAGTATTGGGAAGGTTTGGTTGTGTTTGGAGAAGTTTTGGTTGAGTTTTGAAGTTTTGGGTTGAACTTCAGTTGCTGCCCAAAACTGGGCGTTCGAACTCCCAATATGGCATTCGAACGGTATGGGGAAGAAGACCGGGCATTCGAATAGTCAGAAAGGGTGTTTTTCCATTTTTGCCTGGTGTTTGAATGGCCATTTGGGATTCAAACACCCAATTCATTTTGCAGAGCATTCGAACTCCTCGGTTACGCGTTCGAACAGCCTGCCAATTTTGGAACTGTTTAGTAAAATGGGCATGACCTTCTTTAGAAAACTCAGATTGATACACCATTTGAAGAGTTAGAAATTAGACTCATAGACCTTTGTACCCATATAAAGTTTGTTCCCCAATTCCTTACAGATTGAGAGATATCGAAGTTTAAAGTTGACCCAAAACTATACTGAACACCTTACTTTTCCAAAGTGTTACCTTGTCCTTCGTGAGACCTAACTTCTTCACCCGAAATGTGCTTTTAAGCCATGGCCTATCAAATTAAAGGCCTTTAAGCCTATTTTCATATGCAACTAGCCTTGTGTGTGAATCCTTTGTTCGGGGTGTGCCGCGTTGAGATTTTTCGCACCCGAGGAATACTCACACAAGCTGGAAAAATGATGTACTCTCTCGTTAGAACTCACCCTCCTAGAAGAATGAGTGCGACTAGGTTTGAATTGAAAAATTGATTTGAAATAAGGGCTTTTGAAAACGATTTGGAGTCGCCACCTAACTTGGTTAAGGTGAGTTAGGTCACCTAAAAACTAAGTATAATCCGAAGACTACACTTAGGGTTTTTCGAAAAAGGTTTTTGACAATATCTCCTCAAGAGAGGGTTTTTAAGAAAAACAGGTTGTTCGTCAACCTTTGGAAAACATTTAGCCCTTTTTGAAAAATAACTCCTTTTTGGTCTTTTGAAAACAGTGATCTAGGTTCGAAGGTTGGTTACGTGTAGGGAAGACGCACTAAGCTATCACCCTACCCCGCCCTTTCGGTACCTACATGTCAATCTACCCTAGAATCACCTATGAGAGTCTTCAACTAACTATAGTTCAATTCTATCCACTTTAAAAAACAATGCTTGAATAGAAACTAACATGATGCATGATATGCAAGTGCAATAGAAGAGAATTGAAAAATAGATTTAGAAAGAAATTTGAAAAGAAGAATTGATTTGATTTGAAAGAGATTTGAAATTGGATAGATTTGAAAAGTTTTGGAAATTGAAAGTAGAGATTTGAAAATAGAAATTTGAAATTGGAAGTTTGAAAAGGGTTGTGACCGCACCTATGAAGGTGGAATTGAAAGTTTGAAAAGTGTTGTGACCGCACCTATGAAGGTTGCCTACGTATCCCTTTGGGGGAAATCAGGTCAGTCGTAGTTCGGACCAGAGTCCGATTGAAAATAGAAGAGTTGATTTGAAGAAGGAGATTGAATTTGGAAGATTGAGAGATGGAATTGAAAATTGGATTTGATTTGAGATTAGAAGAGGAGATTGGAAATTGAAATTTTGGAAAAGATTGGACTTTGATTTGAAGAGATAGATTTGGACTTGTTTTGAAAAAGAGAAGGTTTGAGAAAACCTAGACTTAGGAAAGAGAAGAGACTTAGGAAATATTTGACTTGGCTTGGAAGATTTGGAAAGATTGGATTTTAGGAGATGTTTGAATTAGGAAAGGTCCGATTTAGGAAAGTTTCGAATTAGGCAAGTTTCATTTTTGGAAAGTTTTCGAATTAGGAAAGTTTCGAAATTAGGAAAGTTTCAACTTAGGAAAGTGTTGTTTTAGGAAAGGTTTTGAATTTAGGAAGTTTTGAAAATTAGGAAAGTTTGAATTAAGAAAGTTTCAACTTAAGAAAGTCTTAAATTAAGAAAGTTTTGAGTTTAGAAAAGTCTTAGATTTGGAAAGATTTGAAGTTTAAGAAAGTTTTAGAATTTAGAAATTTTTTAGATTTAGAAAGATTTAACTTAAGAAAGTTTCAAATTTAAAAAGTTTTGAATTTGGAAAGATTTGAAATTTAGAAAGTTTAAGATTTAGAAAGTTTTAGGGTTTTAGAAAATCTTGAAATTAGGGAAGGTTTAAGTTTAGGAAAAGTTTGGAAACTTAGGTTTGAAAAGTTATGATTTGGAAAGGGGGTAGAATTAGGAAAGGGTTGAATTAGGAAAATTTGAAAGTTGAGTTTTAAAACTTAGGAAAGATTTTTATGTTCAAGTTTTGGAAACTTAAGATTTAGGAAAGTGAAAGTTTAAGAAAGATTTGAATTAGGAAAGATGTGGATTTTGAACTTAAGGAAAGATTTAAAGTTTAGGTTTAGGAAACTTATGGTTTAGGAAGAAATTGAATTAAGAAAGGTTTGGATTAGGAAGGGATTGGATTTGGCTTCTAAAAGAAAAGATTTGATTTTGTTTCCAAAAACGGAGGACGGGATCTAGTTTTCTAAACGGGGAGATAGGATTTGGCAAGGATTTGGAAAGGGAGATTCTAGAAACCCTAGATTTGAAAGTGTAGAATTTTAACGTAGAAAAGAGGTTTTGGAAACATGTATAGTTTGAATGTGGAAAACAAGAGGTTTTGAAAACCTAGGTTTGGGGCAAAGTTTGAAAATCATGTTTTTGGAAATTAGGGTTTCCTAATTGTGGGTTTTAGGGCTTGACTTGGGCTCTAAGGAAAGAGTTTTTGGAAAGTGCGTTTTTGGAAATGAAGGTTTTCTAGAAGGGAAATCCTAGGGAGGAGTTTTTGGAAAGTGAATTTGGAAAGAGAGTTTTTGGGAAGATTTTTGAAGAAAAGGAGTTTTGGAAAGTGTGTTTTTAGAAACGTGGATTTTAGAAGGAAAATTCTAGAGGGGAATTTCTAGAAGGGAGATTTTGGAAAAGAGAGCTTTTGGAAAGATTTTTAGGGAGCGTTTTTAGAAAGTGAATTTTTAGGAGAGAGAGTTTTGGAAAGGAGTTGAAAAAGGGGGTTTTGAAAAATAGATTTTGGAGGGGAGTTTTTGAAAACAATTTTGGAGAGGAGAGTTTTAGGAAAGTATGTCGAAAAAGAGATTTTTTTAGAAAGAAAGACTTTTTGAAAAGAGAGTTTTTAGAAAGTATAAAAACATCTCACTTTCCTAAATCAATTCTAACCATAAGAGGGCTAGAACCACTTTAGGAAAGCGGTTTTGAAACCAACAAGATTTGAAAATATGGACCGTATTAGTCACTTTAAATGTAACACTTTCCTAAAGCAATCCTAGCCATTGAAAGGCTAGAATCACCCTAGAATTGTGATTTTGAAAACAAGTTTTTGAAAAAAGAGATTTTGATGCAATTTTGAAAACAAGTTTGAAAACGAGTTTGAAAACAAATTTTGGAAGATGCAAGACTATGATATGCACAATGCAACTTGGGGTCATGAACATACAAGGCTAAGCCTTCACCATATAATCAAGGGGGCCGGACCCACGTGGTCTTTGGTTAGACTAGAAGAAAGCCCCCGACACAGTGACTCTCCAATAGCCCAATCCTACACATGGACCGGGAATCCCCTTGTTTCAAGCATGCAAAGAAAGGGGGGAAAGAGATGGGGGATTAAAATAGAGAAAACCCAAGTGGGTTAGGAGAGAGAAAAGAGAGGGGGAAGTGCAGAAAAAGACATGGAGAGCCTACCTTGTATCTTGTTTATTTTGCGCGTCGTGCTGTCTTCGGTCTTCGGTCTTTGTCTTGATCTTCACCTTCAGTCTTCAAGAGTTGTCTTCAAGCCTTGGATTGCAGCTCTTCAAATCTTCAAAGGATGGTTGAAGGCTAGTGTATGAGTGTATGGGGATGTATAGGAGTGTATATGAGGCTAGGGTTTAGTGTAAGGAGGCTAGGGTTTAGTGTAAGGTGGCTAGGGAAACTAGGGTTTTGGAGGTGCTCGAGCTCTGTATATCGAAATATACGATTTTTAGGTTAAGTTTGCACACCCCTTTCACGTTGAATGAGGCTCTGTATTTATAGAGGTTGGACAACACTGGTGCCTGTTGCAGTGGCGCCAGGCCAAATTTTACACTAGCGTCACTAGGAGTGGCGCCAAGCCATTTTTTGGCTTGGCACCACTACTAGTGGTGCCAGCCAATTAGGAAAGGTTTAAGGTCAGCAAGCAACGTATCTTTGACTAGATTTGGGCGCCTGTACTAGTGACTACCATGTAATTTTTAGCCTGGCTTCACTAAGAGTGACTCCGGAAAGTCTAGGAATGATTTGAAGGAGCCGGGAATGACCCGGAAGGCCGGGAAGGAGCAGGAACACTTAAAATAGTGTCCTAGAGGTATTTGATTTAAAAAGTGAGGACAAAATGTGTCGGAAAGATTGACCGGGCCTTTAGGGGCAAAACGGTCAATCGGACTCGGAAGCTACCGGGGCGAACTCGGACTGTCCCGGAAGAAGACTTGGGATCTGAAAACATTATTTAAAATGTTCCCAGAGGTTGCCGGTTTGATTTTCAGAGCCGGCGTGGTCAGAAAAGGAGACCGGTCCATCAGGGGCAAAATGGTCATTTCGCACTGGGTTGGCCGGAACTGACTCGAAAAGATCCGGAAAGGTAAGGGGAGGTTGAGAACACTATAAAAAGTAGTCTCAGGAGGTTACCGGTTTGATACCCAGAGCCGGTGTGGTCGGAAAAGGAGACCGGCCCACCAGGGGTAAAACGGTCATTTCGCACCGGGTTGGCCGGAACTGACTCGGAATTATCCGAAAAGGTAAAAGAAGGTTGAGAGTACTATAAAAAGTAGTCTCAAGAGGTTACCGGTTTGATACCCAGAGCCGGTGTGGTTCCCGGGGCATTCGGATGCCTAGGGGCAAAACGGTCATCTTGACCGGAAAGTCTTGGAAAAGGTCCTAAGGGCAGCCTGGTCATTTTTCACCGAAGTGGGCTAACAGACACTGGTGTTGACCTGGGTTTTGAGTGTTTCTGCCACTCTAACGGCGGTCGTCGTGACACAGGGGTTTGTTGCCAATTCCCTATATCGACCTATTTGTGAGTATTTCTGCTACTCTAACGGTTTTGTGAGTAGTTTCGCTACTCGGACCGTCTCGAGGAATAAACTGTCTCGAGAGAAGGATTGGAAAGGGGTCTTACCGTCTCTGAAGAGATGTGCCTGGATTGGAATCGTCTCGAGGAATAAACTATCTCGAGAGTGGGATTGGAAAGGGGTCTTACCATTTCCTGAGAGACGTGCCTGGATTGGAACCGTCTCGAGGAATAAACTGTCTCGAGAGTGGGATTGGAAAGGGGTCTTATCGTCTCCTAGGAGACGTGCCTGGATTGGAACCGTCTCGAGGAATAAACTGTCTAGAGAGTGGGGTTGGAAAGGGGTCTTACCGTCTTCGAAAAGACGTGCCTGGATTGGAACCGTCTCGAGGAATAAACTATCTCGAGAGTGGGGTTGGAAAGGGGTCTTACCGTCTTCGAAAAGACGTGCCTGGATTGGAACTGTCTCAAGGAATAAACTATTTCGAGAGTGGGATTGGAAAGGGGTCTTACCGTCTCCTAAGAGACGTGCCTGGATTGGAACCGTCTCGCGGAATAAACTGTCTCGAGAGTGAGGTTGGAATCGGAAAGGAAAGGACAATGCCCCTAAGGGCATTTTAGTCATTTTGCCTCTATTTGGGCCTGACAGGCCCGCGAAGCGATGGAAAGATGGAATTTGGACCTTGAGAATTGATTTTGATTGGAATATGCCCACATTGACTTGAAAACAAGTCTGGACGGAGTGTAGACTGTCGAGCGGTCAAAAATGGGGTGCTTACAGGGTGGTTGGGACGTGATGAAAGGATCGATATTCCAGGTTTCATACTTCACCCTCACCCTTATATTTTCCTTTTACTTTGGGGGCCTTGCCCTAGAGTTAGTCTCGTTCTTCCATGGTGAGAGTGAGGTGTTGGTGAGTCAGGGTTGAGGGATTTATGTGCTTAGTCTTGGTTTATATGTTATTGCTCGCTTTAGAAGCTTGTATTGATGTTTCTATACTTCTACGTGCATTTTGTGTAAGAACACCTTGTTTAGCACTCATTCAATCGGAGAGAGATGAGTAACGATATGCCATGAGTAAGACCTATTACTCTCCAAATGCTTTCATGTTCAATTATGTTTCATGCATTTTCTTCCATTTATTTCAATGCATCAATGATTACATTCAAGTATAAATATCATGCTTTGAATAACATACGAACCTTACCTATGATATGAATTACAACCTACGAACTAGCACGATCACATAAAGTAGAAGTAAGATTCCTAATGTACGACTCTAACTCAAGATCGTTTCGTGGAGAGACTTTAATCTAGCCCGATAGTCCTAGAATAGGGAACGTAAAATAAACTATCGACATGTAAGGTCTTTTCGTGACGAGACTTTAATCTAGCTCGATAGTCCTAGGATGGGGGACGTGAAATAAACTATCGACATGTAAGGTCTCTATCGACATGTAAGGTCTTTCGTGGTAAGACCCTAAACTAGCAATGATGATCCTACGGTAGGAAACATGAAGTAATCTATCGCCATGTTGGAAGACGTCTCTCAGCTTAAAAGTCTAGATATGACCTTTATGGTTACTATAACTGAGCATAGCTTCTATGATTAACTTAAAAAGCCTATATGTGACCTTTACGGTTACTATAACTGAGCCTAGCTCTTATGTTGGCCTAAAGAGCCTATGCGTAACCTTCATGATTATTTTGTTGGCCTAAAAAGCTTTATGCGTGACCCTTGTGGTTACTATGATGCCCAATACCAAAAAGACCTCTTAAGTAGGGTGAAGTGAGGGATATGTTTGCCTAATATAAAGACATGACACACTTATGTTCTAGAATGAGAAATATGACTTGTTTGAATGCTTCACAACAAGTCATGTATGTTCCCACAAGCATTAATGTCACGGTGTATCACTTCCTTTCAAGACACTATGATATGCTTTACAGTATCATGCTATGGTATGCTTATGACAGCTATGTTATGCCTTGCGAAGTCATGTTATGTGTTATGTCTCACTCCTATGATACTATGTTCGAAATGTTATAGTATTCCAACATGATACTTATGCTACCAACGTTCCAAGGATACACTTTATAAGTTACTAAGAATGGTAATATTTGTTGTGTCCTATATTATACGACATGCTACAATGTATGCTTACAAGATATGGTATGTTATGCTTATGACAAGTTATGTCACGCTCTAATAGTTCATGCTACAACACGCCTGCCTCTCTTCTTCAACATTATGTTTTGGAAATGATGAAATGTCTTAATACAAAAGCCTATGCTTTATGTGCTTTCTTTTAAGATTATACTTATAGATTTCTAAGTTCGTGCCACATATGCATAAATGTACCTCTATTGTCATGTACATTAAATAAAAATGTTAGTCTAGTGTATTTTATGCTCATGCATTATTGTTATTTACTAAGCGTTAGCTTACGTTTTCTAAAAATATTTTCAGGTGACCAAACTAGGAGGCCTTGAGGGAGGCCCATTACGTGGATATTTGGACTGTGGCTCATAGGCCTTATGTTATGTACTGATATAGGGGTTGGACCCTAATGTTTTGTAATATTATAATGCTACAACTGTGGTGGCCTTTGACAGGCCCATCTTATGAAATGTTTATGTTTTGGAGGTTAGGCACCGCTCTGGTATTTATAACACAAGTTTCACTTTACATTTATAAAGTTTTAATTTTGCAATTATGTATCTTTTAAAGATAAATGCACGGGTGTTCAACCGGGTTATGTAATGCGGCCTTGGGTAGCCAAGCTACTGGCCAGTCATGTACCATAAATCTGTATAGGCTGAATTTAGGGCGTGACAGCGTGGTATCAGAGTTATAAGTTGACACCATAAGATCGAGCATTGTCTAGATAAAATTCTAGGTTCGACTTGATTATGTGCTATGTGTACATATATGTAATCTATGTGTATAATGACATGTCAAGGTATATTTCGTGTAGTAATGCTATGTTTCATGCTTGACCATTGATGCATTTGTATGAATAGTATGCCGCCTAAAGGAAGGGGTCGTAGAGGGGGCTCAAGGACCGAATGGATCATATTGAGAGGATATTGGACAGACTCGTTCAAGTGGTCCAAGTTACTCTTAGTAGCACAACCAACACGCCTGAGCCGTCAGTAGCATAGGTGCCAAGAGTGGAAGGGGTGGCTCGAACCCCCATCGAACAAATCTAACAGTTGAGGCCCCTGACATTTTCGGGGACTTTTGAAGGAGCAATTAATGAGTTGACTGACTCGCCCCCAAATGCGGTATTCCTACAAATGAAGTTAGCACCCCGCAAGAGTACAGGGGTTATGATGAAGTATAAACCGGTAATCCGGTATCGTTCTCTCCCAAGGGACCTAGCCAAATATAGGCTCTAGCACTCAACTCACACTAACCTAACCTAGGATGGATTTGCAATTATGTGGGGAATTAGATTTAAAATAAAAAGGAAAATAAAAGGACCAAAAATATTTTGGGTTTTGATGGTGGTTTTGAATTACTAACCTATTGCAATGAAAATAAAAACAATTAACACTAGACAATTAAAGTAAAGCGAAAGGAAAATAGAATTAAAGCAATTAAAAGGGAATTGGGCTCAAATGATCCAATCACTCAATTTCATCCAAGGTTTCTAATGGGGTTTATAACTCAAATCAAACACAACATTTAAGTGTGTTTGATTCAGAAGATTTAACTTTGAAAACCAATAATTTTCAAGCAATTGAAATTAGAGACATGTTCAATGGGGAATCAAAGGTTAATACCATCGATTCAACTTAGTCAATACCAAATTTGTGGTTTGTGCATTAATTAGTCAAACATAGTCAATAACCTAGGTTTTCTAAGGCATCTTTAATCAATTGTTGGGAATGAATTTCTAGCAATTGTGGAGTATTTTTCTAGTCAAGAGTCCTAAATTAATACCATTGATTTGGGTGATGAAAATTCCCAAATTTAATCAATAATCTAAGTTTTCTAAAATTCCATACTTAATTACTAGAAATTTGAATTCTAAAAAAATATGACAATTAATCCATGAGATACCTCCAAATGAATTCTTTAGATTATTTGGGTGATTTTTACATTTAAACCCAATGTAAATTCTAGCTACTTGAATACATCATAAAAAAAACATGAAAGAATGTAAAGAAAGCATGTAGAGACTCAAATATAAAATTTACTTGAATATTAAAGATGTTTGGTTACAAAGAAAATGAAGGAAAATTCAAGAAAGTGAAAAAAAATACAATACAATGGAAGAAAATTACAAGTTTTATACCTACATTAACATTACAAAGCTAAATCTAAGCTAAAAATGAAGAAAAATGGAAGAAACTAACCTTGGAGGAGCTCTCCCACCGCCGCTTGCTCCAAACTAACCCTGACTCCTCAAAAACTATACAAAAAATCCTAAAAAACACCGCTTCGGACACAAAAAAACACAATCTAGATGAACAGTAACCGTTCAGACGGTCCGTTCGACGCCCGTTTGAAGTCCGTTCGGACGGTGAACAGTAACCGTCCGAACGGTGAACAGTACTCGTTCGAACAGGTACTATTCACACTGTTCGACTGCAGAAACTTTGAAGCGTTATTTCACCATCTTAGAGTTCGATTCAGCCGATGCACATTAGACGTAAAGTTATAAAGCTTGAAGTCGGTTTGTTCGCTTTGAACGCATCTTGACCATTCTTTGTATCTATTTGCCATTATTAGCTCTATAACCTACAAAACACACACAAAACATAATAAAACATATATCTAACTAAAGCAAAGTAATTAACAATAATTTAACTCTAACAAAGTGCGAATTAAAGGCCAATAATTACACTTTTATGGTGTAATCATTGACGCAATACCAAGAGGAGCACAAGAAAAGGACTAAGAATGACCAATGTAGGGGACAAAGCTCAAAGCGACATAATTTGGGATCCTCAAGTGGGAACTCGTCTGCCTCATGGGGGAACACCAGGGACCGACGGATTATACAGTTAATCAAATACCGACATATCCAACTTGTCAAAAGAAACATTGGGTCACATGTCTTTTGAAAAGCAGAGCTTGTTATGGATGCGGCCGAGTTGGACACCAAGTGAGGGACTGTCCAAAGAAAAATAGAACACAAAACTCTGGGGCATCAGCATCAGCCTCGGTTCAGCCATCTACGGCTAATAGAAAGGAAAATCAACTTACCCCGGGAAACACCTCAGCTGTCGACTTTATAGTGTCAAGTATACTTTCTAGTTGTCGTCGACCTGCACACATCTTTATTGCTTCTGGAGTGGTTTAATTGCCTCATATCTCTTTGCTCAGTACTTGCATATGTCTTCAATACCCCTCTCAAGTATGTTTGTGTGCATCCTTGCTACTTGAAAAATTCATTTTATGTGATGGGGTCTCATAAATTATAGCTCCACACGTATGTTTGTCTCATATTGTTATTAAATGATTGCATACCTCTTCGAAACTCTCAAATTATGTTTTCTTCACCTTTTGTCACCTGGAGGTTTCATGGTATGCGATAGGATTTGCAACGGTTGAGGAAATCTTATTAGTAATGTATTCATGCTCGTAAATCCTATACCTAGAAATACACTATTTCGATGTCATTTTAGGATTGGGTTGGTCATCCCCGTATCATGCCAATATTGAATGTGAACTTGAGCAAGTTAGGTTTGTTTTTTCACCCACTCGGGACTTGTTATTGAAGGAGTGGGCTTGTGCCTCCTCCCATATCCCATTTCATTCATGTAAACACATCGTTCAGACTAAATGTGAATCGTACCGTCTTGTGTAACAATGTTGACACACAATTTTCACCCTCCTTGGGAGATGTCCATGTCATCCGAGAGTTCCCAATGTATCACTTGATAAGCTACCTAGGCTCTTAATGGCTCGAGAGATTAGGATTCGAGAAGTGTCATCCCTTTTTGTTTGAATGATAGCTTGTATCAAGTTTGGGGACCAAACTTATTTAAGGGGGGAAGGATGTAATATCCCGAACCTCTATTTATTTAAATTAATGTGAATTTCTAGTATTTGCATTGTTTAATGTTAGTTATTGCATCATTTGGGTCAAAAATAACCAATAAGAGTTTATGTTGTAACTTAAGCCCATGGAGTAAGACACATGGGATTATTCTCATGTGCATTATCCATATATACACATATATACACACACACACACACCTATTTGTAGAGACAGAGAGAGAAAGAGGAGAAGAGATAGAGGAAGGAGAATGAAGGGAGAAGATCAAGAAGAAGAGGAGGAAGCAAGAAGAGCTTAACCAAGCTTGGAAACCCATTGTAGAGTTAGAAAAGCTAGAGAGAGAAAGGTATGAACTAAAATCTTGAATGTATAATTGTATATATGCATCTATATGAATTGGGGTGTTTGGGTTTGTCTTGGGGGACTCCTTGAGTCCCAATTACTTTGAATTTGAGAGCTTGTACCTCCATATTGGACGATTGGAGAGTTGGGGGTGGAAACCCCCAAATATATGAAATGTTGGGGTTTTGAATTCTTTCTTTAGATCCATTTGTTTTTATTGTTTTTTCTCCCCCCCATTTTGAGTTATTATCATCCTTGTGGGCTAATCTTTGAGCCCTAAGAGTATTGGGAAGGTTTGGTTGTGTTTGAGGGAGTTTTGGTTGAGTTTTAAAGTTTTGGGTCGAACTTCGGTTGCTACCCAGAATTGGTCGTTCCCCGATATGGCATTCAAATGGTATGGGGAAGAAGACCGGGTGTTTAAACTCCCCTGGGGGCATTTGAACAATTAGAAAGGGTGTTTTTCCATTTTTGCCTAGCGTTCGAATGCCCATTTGGGCGTTTGAACGCCCAGTTCATTTTGCCTGGCGTTCGAACTCCCTGGTTGGGCGCTCGAATAGCCTGCCAGTTTTGGCACTGTTTAGTAAAACAAACATAAATTTCTATAGAAAACTCAGATTGATGCACCATTTGAAGCATTAGAAAGTACACTCATAGACCTTTGTACCCATATAAATTTTGTTCTCTAATTTGTTATATATTAAGAGATATAAAATTTTAAAATTGACCCAAAACTATGCCAAAAATCTTGTTTTTCCAAAGTGTTACCCCGTTTTTCGTGAGACCTAACTTCTTCACCCGAAATGTGTTTTTAAGCCATGACTTATCAAATTAAAGTCCTTTAAGCCTATTTTCATATGGAACTAGCCTTGTGTGTGAATCCTTTGTTTGGGGTGCTTGGGACGCGATGAAAGGATCAATGTTTCGGGTTTCATACTTCACCCTCAACCTTATGTTCTCATTTTACGTTTGGGGCCTTGCCCTAGAGTTAGTCTCACTCTTCCATGGGGAGAGTGAGGTGTTGGTGAGTCGGGGTTAAGGGATTTATGTGATTAGTCTCAGTTTATGTGTTATTGCTCGCCTTAGAACCTTATATTGATGTTTCAATACTTCTACGTGCATTTTGTGTAGGAACACCTTGTTTATCACCCGTTCAATCGAAGAGAAGTGAGTAACGATATTCCATGAGTAAGACCTATTACTCTCCAAATACTTTCTAGTTCAATTACGTTTCATGCATTTCCTTCCATTTATTTCAATACATCAATGATTACGGTCAAGTATAAATGTCATGCTTTGAATTACATACGAACCATACCTATGATGTGAATTACAACCTACAGACTAGAACGTTCACAAAAAGTAGATGTAAGATTCCTAACGTACGACTCTAACTCAAGGTCTTTCCCTGGCGAGACTTTAATCTAACCCGATAGTCCTAGGATGGGGGACGTGAAATAAACTATCGACATGTGAGGTCTTTTTATGGCGAGACTTTAATCTAGCCCGATAGTCCTAGGATGGGGGACGTGAAATAAACTATCGACATGTGAGGTCTTTTCATGGCGAGACTTTAATCTAGCCTGATAGTTCTAGGATGGGGGACGTGAAATAAACTATCGACATGTGAGGTCTTTTCATGGTGAGACTTTAATCTAGCCCGATAGTCCTAAGATGGGGGACGTGAAATAAACTATCAACATGTAAGGTCTCTATCGACATATAAGGTCTTTCGTGGCAAGACCCTAAACTAGCAACAATGGTCGAGACACGAAATAATCTATCACCATGTTGAGAGATATCCCTTAGCTTAAAAGTCTAGATGTGACCTTTATGGTTATTATAACTAAGCATAGCTCTTATGATAGACTTAAAAAGCCTATGTGTGACCTTTACGGTTACTATAACTAAGCCTAACTCATATGTTGGCCTAAAGAGCCTATACGTGACCTTCATGATTACTATAATTGCCTAAATAGCCTATGCGTGACCTTCATGGTTACTATGTTGGCCTAAAGAGCCTATGCGTGACCTTCATGGTTACTATGATGGCATAAAGAGCCTATGTGTGACCTTCATAGTTACTATGTTGGCCTAAAGAGCCTATGTGTGACCTTGATGGTTATTATGTTGGCCTAAAAAGCCTTATGCATGACCCTTGTGGTTACTATGATGCCCAATACTAGAAAGACCTCTTTAGTGGGTTGAAGTGAGGGATATGTTAGCCTAATGTAAAGACATGACACACTTATATTCTAGAATGAGAAATATGACTTGTTTGAATGCTTCACAACAAGTCACGTATGTTCCCACAAGCATTAATGTCACGGTGTATCGCTTCCTTTCAAGACACTATGATATGCTTTATAGTATCATGCCATGGTATGCTTATGACAGCTATGTTATGCCTTGCGAAATCATATTATGTGTTATATCTCACTTTTATGATACTATGTTCGAAATGTTATAATATTCCAACATGATACTTATGCTACCAACGTTCCAAAGTTACGCTTTATAAGTTACTGAGGATGGTAATATTTGGTGTGTCCTATATTATACGGTGAGCTACGATGTACGCTTACAAGATATGGTATGTTATGCTTATGACAAATTATGTCACGCTCTAATAGTTCATGCTACAATATGTCTGCCTCTCTTCTTCAACATTATGTTTTGGAAATGATGAAATGTCTTAATACAAAAGCCTATGCTTCATGTGTTTTTTTTTAGGATTATACTTATAGGTTTCTAAGTTCATGCCAGATATGTATAAATGTACATCTATTGTCAGGTACATTAAATATAAATGTTAGTCTAGGGTATTTTATGCTCATACATTATTGTTATTCACTATGCATTAGCTTACGTTTTCTAAAAATGTTTTCAAGTGACCAAACTATGAGGCCTTGAGGGAGGCCCGTTACGTGGATATTTAGATTGCGGCTCACGGGCCTTATGTTGTGTACTGATATAAGGGTTGGACCCTAATATTTTGTAATATTATAATGTTATAACTGTGGTGGCCTTTGACAGGCCCATCTTGTCAAATGTTTACGTTTTAGAGATTAGGCACCGCTCTGCTATATATGACACACGTTTCACTTTACGTTTATAAAGTTTTAATTCCGCAATTATGTATCTTTTAACTATAAATGCATAGGTGTTCAACTGGCTTATGTAATGCGACCTTAGGTAGCTAAGCTACTGGCCAGTCATGCACCTTAAATCCTTATAGGTCGGATCTGAGGCGTGACACGTCCTCTCTTCCTCGATTCTCTCAAAGGTATTCTACTATGTAAAGCCACTTACACAGCTGCTGGTTTTGCTCCAAGTGCCCAGCTCACTCTTACACAAGAGTTTACACCAAAGTCTCAATTCCAAGTGATGTTTTCTAAGATCACTCAATCTTACAAGTGTGTTACCCAAGATACACTCGAGCTCACAAGGTTTACAACCTCATCCAAGTAAAATACAAGGATTTGTTACAGAGGATAAACTCTCAAAAGATTAGATATAGCATAATTCAGCTCAATGCTTCCTCTCGGACTGTAGCAGTTGCAGAGTAATGAGGAATATTTAGGGCTTTTGGATTTTGGCACTTTTAGATTATTCTCCCATGCCCATATATGATTTTGAACCCATATATATATATAGCCTTCCACATAAACTAGCCGTTAGAGCTGTTGGAAGCGCACTGACAGCGCAGCCGCCTAAGACAAATTAAAAAATCTGACCCTTAGAGCGAATTTCCGTTATCACCCTAGATTGTCAGCAATTTTCTACTAGTGTCGCCAATCTGGCTTCCTCTTTTCTTTCGCTATGGCTTTTCAATGAGACTGTTAACAATCCTTTTTCTAGTGTCACCAATTGATTGTGCTTCAAAAGTACAATTATAAGGCCTTAATTAGTACTTTGTTAGCATTAGTTTATGAGTATATATGTCTTTTTAGTTATGTTTTGATATTAATTGAGTTTATAATGCTTTATGTAGGTTTTGAGCTTAAATGGAATGATTTCGAATGCAAATTGATCATAGGTTTCAAGAGGTTGCTGTCAAGGTACAAGCTGCTGAAGCTGTGGTACAAGCTGCTGAAGTACGCAAAGCTAAAACTTTGAAAGCCTATATCTCGTGAATTAGAAAGGCTATTCAGGCTCATAATATGTCAAATTCTTATAACTTTTCAGGACCTACAACTTTTCGTGAAGTGACCCAGCCCATCTGAACACTCGGTAAAAGTCGTCCATACAACTGACGACGAGATATATAGATTAATTCACTTTTTACTTAGGGATAGATTAGTAGGTAGTAGAATAGGTTTAGGAGTTCTATGTTCTGAAGGAGGAGAAGAAATCTAGGGTTTTTATAGGGTTTAGAAGGAGGAATCATCCAATCCTTAGAGGCTAAGAATTTTTTCATCTTTCAAGGGAGTATCTTAATCTTTAGTTTTTATCTTTAGTTTTCTTTCTTGTTCTTATTGTGAATTTTAGATTGTATTCCTTTATTGCAGCGTTTTATTTCTTTAATTATTATTTCTACTCTTGCAATATTTATCATGTTTTTTAGTAACTAAATCCGTTCTTGGTATGGGTTGAGAAAGTAACTAGGTTACAGGTAGATATTCAAAATAATTATTTATTTTCCAAGGTTTCAAGATCTTGGACCAAGATTCATTTTCTTACCCATGAATATCTTCAAAAACAATATTCTTAATCATATCTAGCATGTATGTATAGACTGATTTGTAAGCAAGGATACGTATACCTAGAATTTCTGATAAGGATATTGATTATAATTGTATATATATTCCTATTAAGAGTACTTTAGAAATCTTTTGTTCTTGATTAAGCTTCAAACATACCTTGTAGACAGGTTTATAAACTGGGACAGGTATGAATGGGACCCCGGTTTGAACACTAGTATATAACTTAATATCAACTCTAAAAGGGTAATTAAATCTTGAGTTTCTTTAATCAAAACTATCTTGAGAATTTACCTGTAGGCCTATTACTAGATCAAACCCTACCAAGACCTTTTTATAATATTTGAATACATTCCTAAAAATTAGTTTAATTTTATTATCCGATAATTTAGGTCAATCATCTCCAACAATTGATTTTTATTTTCTTTTTGGAAGCTTTCCTGTGATTTTAATTGACTTTCAACTCGTTATTCTTTTGTTGTGATTGTAGACCTTGCCAGATTAAGTTTATCTCTTGTGTTCCCTGTGGATCGACCTCGGACTTACCGAGATATTATTACTGCATCGCAACCGCACACTGGTGGATATAAATTGCACTATTCAGGAGCGATCAGTTTTTGGCGCCGTTGCCCGGGACATTACAAAGCAAATAAGCTAAGGTAAGAAAAACAAACAGAGCAAAAATAAAAATATACAAGAACAAAAACAAAGCAAACGAACTCGAGAGGAATTGATTCCTGCAGAAACAGCTTCACTATCAAACTACAACAACGAGGAAATTCAATCACTCAATTGAGTAACCTCGTTCCATCCCAACTATCTGTGAGCAGATTAGATTTTCTTTTCTTTATTTTACTAGTTTCTTTTAGATAAATTATATATTTGTTTAGTGGAGGTTTAGGGTTTAATTACAAATTGGTGGATATTTTATGTGGAGATTGTTGGTTCGGTTAGAAATTTAAATTAAATATTGTTTATCACTATTTCATTGTTGTGGCAGATTGGTGCATTTATGTGCATTGCATTGCATGTTAGTTTGGCAAAGGGACAGTACAAATAGACTTTTGAGAACAACCCCACCTGTTTACGCCACTCAGTTTAGAGTTTTTTCTGATACTACACCAATACCTATAGACTTTGACATGGCCCACTTAATAGGTGATGATGGGAATATAGATGGGGGTAATAACATGCAGCCCCCACAACCCCAAGTACCTGCAGCACCACAGAGAACTATGAGAGATTATCTAAACCCACAAAGACAGACTCCAAACTCTTGCATTATATTACCTCCTGACTAAAATGCATTTCATCTTAAGTCAGGTATCATGCAACTAATTACACATTTTCATGGGATGGATTTTGAAAATCCATATACCCATCTTAAACCGTTTGAAGAAGTCTGTAACATGTGTTTTGATAATATGTGCTCTGTCAAGACCATTGGTCTCAAATTGTTTCAATTCTCATTAAAGAATAAAGCTAAAATTTGGTTAAATTCTTTAAGGCCGAGGTCTATTCCATCATGGGATGTCCTTTAGGCCAAGTTTCTAAAAAAAGTTCTTTCTTGAGCATCGCACAGAGGCGATTTGTCGCCAAATGTCACAGTTCACTCCTTTTGAAAATGAAACATTTTATCATAGTTGGGAGAGACATAAACAACTTTTGAATTCGTGTCGGCATCATGGACAAGACCCACGTAGGTTGGTTAGTACTTTCTTTTCGGCCTTGACTCCCAAACTCAAAAGGTTTGTGGAGACAATGTGCAACGGTTCTTTCTATGATAAATCTCCAGAAGAAGCTTATGACTTCTTCGACTTTCTAGCTGATAATGCGAGAGATTGGGACACCACAGGGACTAAAAATTCCGAGATTAGAAACAACTTAAGGACAGGCACCCTATATCCTTTAAGGCATTTAGATGAGGATAATTCAAAGATAGCCACATTGACTAAGCGATTAGAGGCCCTAGAAATAAAAAAAATTGCAGCAGTTGAGAGTGAAACCCAAGTTAATTGTAGTGTGTGCGATAGTAATGAGCATAGGACAGATCTTTGTCCCACAATTCCAGCCTTTAGGGAAGTGTTGCATGGTCAAGTAAATGTTATTGCCCCTTATAGTAAACCACCACAAGCCCCACAAGGACAAGGGAACCCATATGCACCTACATATAACCCAGGGTGGAGGAACCATCCCAACTTCAGTTGGAGGACTGATGCTAACTCAGCACCCCAACAATTTTAACACCCACAGCAATTTAATGGCACCCCTAATCAATACCAAGCACAAGGTCAATAATTTTCAACACCAACAACAAACTTGTACAAGCCACCTCCTCTAAAACCTGTAGAGGATCCTTTGACCCAATTCATACAGGTACAGCAAGCAACTAATGCTAGACTTGATAAATCCATAGAAGAGTTAAAGACTTTATTTGCTCAATCACTAACTAAAGAGAAAGGCACATTCCTTACTCAACCATTACCTAACCCTAATAGGCAAGCTCATGCTGTAGAGATAAATCCAAACCTGCCAAATCATGAGTAAGTTCAAGCAGTAACCACCTTAAGGAGCAGAAAAGCCATAGATAAAACTATTCCAAGTAAAGAGTCTGCACCTAGGGAGGGCACTAGCGAGAGAGTAGAAAAAATATCAGAAGAGGATAGAGACAACCCTAAAGAGGTAGTGGATGAGTTAGGAAAGAAGCCTAGGGAAGATGAGTCTAGGGACAAATCTGCGGACATTGACAAAGAGGATTTGTCACGTGTTCCATTTCCTCATAGATTAGCCAAACCGAAGCAAGAACTAATAAATTTTAAAAATTATGAGGTATTCAAGCAAGTGAAAATCAATATTCCATTCCTAGATGTCATTAAGCAAATCCCTTCATAGGCAAAGTTCTTAAAGGACTTGTGCACCATAAAGAGACGGCTCACTGTGAGAGAAGCCTCTTTTCTTAACCAAGAAGCTAGAGAGGTTCTACAAGTAAATCTTCCACCAAAATACAAGGACCCGGGGAGTCCAACCATTCCATGCATAATTGGAGATCATAGGGTTGATAATGCTTTGTTAGATCTAGGATCTAGTGTGAACCTGCTACCCTTTTCTGTTTATTGATAGTTAGGGTTAGGAGAGTTGAAACCTACTAGAATCACCCTTCAATTAGCCGATCATTCGATTAAGATTCCTAGGGGCATGGTGGAAGATGTGTTTATCCAAGTGGATAAATTCTACTTCCCAGTTGATTTTGTAGTGTTAGACACCGTGGGGAACTCAAATGATCATTCTCCTATCTCAGTCATTTTAGGTTGTCCCTTCTTAGCAACATCCAATGCCATTATTCGTTGTAGGGGCGGGGAGTTAAACTTATCCTTTGGAAACATGACAGTAGATATGAACATCTTCCATGCGGGTAAGAAATCGGGAGAGTATGAAGACATCAGGCAGATTAGCATGATAGATATTCTAGTACAAGAACATTTTAATAGAGAATTCTTGACAAATCCACTTGAGAGAGCCTTAATTCAGAATGAACAAATAGAGTGTTTAGAAGAAACAGTGATAAATGAGGAAGCAGTAGAGTGCATTCCTACTATGTCTGTGAGTCATTGGACCTAATGTGTTGAGCCATTAAGGCTCAATGCTTGTAAACCTGAACCATCAGAAGTGAATGCTCCTATTTCGGAGCGAAAGCCATTGCCATCTACACTTAATTATATTTTTTTAGGCGATGGTGAATCTTACCTAGTTGTGATATCTTCTAGCCTATTTGAAAGCCAAGAGGATCGATTAAAGCAGGTGCTTTTAAAGCACCGCAAAGCCATAGGATGGTCAATTGCCGATTTACATGGTATTAGCCCATTAGTTTGCACACATCGCATATACTTAGAGGAAGAGGCTAAACTTGTTCGCCAAATGCAATGGCGATTGAACCCGAATATGAAAAAAGTAGTTAGAGGAGAATTTTTGAAACTTCTCAATGCGGGTATTATTTACCCAATAGCATATTCTAGGTGGGTGAGGCCTACCCAAGTGGTCCCTAAAAAGTCTGGAGGTTGGTGAAAAATGACAAAGATGAATTAGTACCAACTAGGATCCAGACAAGATGGTGCAAGTGCATTGACTGTAGACGTCTCAATGTCGTCACCACCAAAGACCACTTTCCATTACCATTCCTTGATCAAGTCATAGAGCGTGTGTCAGGTAAAGCTTATTATTATTTTTTGGATGGGTACTCGGGCTACAATCAAATTGAAATAGCCCTAGAAGATCAAGATAAAACTACCTTTACTTGTCCTTTTGGCACATATGCTTATAGAAGAATGCCTTTCGGCCTGTGCAACGTACCGGCCACTTTCCAAAGATGCATGATGAGCCTATTCAATGACATGGTAGAAAGAATCTTGGAAGTCTTTATGGATGATTTTTCTATCTACGAGAACACCTATGACCAATGCCTAGAAAATTTGGAAAAAGTTTTGCAAATATGTAAGGAGACCAATTTGGTCCTTAATTGGGAGAAGTGTCACTTTATGGTGACACAAGGGATAGTGTTAGGACACATAATTTCAAACAAGGGGATAGAAGTTGACAAAGCTAAGATCGACCTTATTCAGAACCTTCCACCCCCTGCACAAATGAACTACACTACCACCGAGAAAGAGCTTCTTGCGGTGGTCTTTACACTTGATAAGTTTAGATCTTACTTAGTCGGCTCACTCGTCATAGTTTATACTGAACATGCCGCACTTAAGTACTTGCTCACTAAGCCAGATGCTAAGCCACGACTAATTCGGTGGATTCTACTCCTTCAGGAGTTTCATATAGAAATTTGGGACAAAAAGGGGGTAGAAAACGTGGCAACTGATCACTTGTCTCGCCTTCCTATTGATGGTCGAGACCAAGACAAATCTTCCATTTCGGAACACTTTCCTGATGAACAACTTTTCTCCATCTAGTCTGTTACTCATACTAGTACCCCTTGGTTTGCGGATATAGCTAATTACTTGGCTTTAGGTAAGATTCCATCTCAATGGTCATCTAATGATAAAAAGAAATTTTTTCGAAATGTTAGAGTTTTCATGTGGGATGATCCATACCTTTATAAGTATTGCTCTGATCAGGTGATTCGACGTTGTGTACTAGATAATGAATTCCAATCTATAATTAGTTTTTGTCACTCATATGCTTGTGGTGGGCATTTCTCCACCAAGAAAACAATTGCCAAAGTCGTCCAATGTAGATTTTATTGGCCCACTATGTTTTAAAATGTCCATACTTTTTGTACTGCTTGTGATAGATGTCAAAGACTAGGTACTCTCACTAAAAGAAATATGATGCCCTTGAATCCCATAACTGTCATAGAAATATTTGATTGTTGGGGCATCGACTTTATGGGGCCGTTTCCTAGTTCTTTTGGGCATTTATACATTTTAGTGGGTATTGATTATGTATCTAAGTGGATAGAGGCAGTAGCATCCCGTACAAATGACCACTCAGTGGTGATTAAATTTCTAAAAGAAAACATCCTTTTAAGATTTGGGATGCCGCGTGCTATTATAAGCAATGGTGGAACCCACTTCTGTAATAGACCCGTTGGGGTGCTGATGCGCAGATATAGCGTGCTCCACAAAGTCGGAACACCCTACCACCCACAAACCAGTGGCCAAGTTGAACTCGCCAATAGGGAAATAAAACATATTTTAGAAAAAACTGTGAACCCCAACCGCAAGGATTGGCCCTTAAGGTTGGTGGATGCACTCTGGGCATACCGGACTGCATACAAAACACAGTTAGGCATGTCACCCTATCAACTCGTTTATGGCAAAGCTTGCCATTTACCTATTAAGGTTCAACAGAAAGCTTACTAGGCCATTAGAAAAATGAATGAAAACCCCGACGATGCTGGACATCGTCGAAAACTTCAACTCTTAAAGTTGGATGAAATACGTAATGACGCGAATGAAAATGAGCAAATTTCTAAGGCAAAGATGAAAGTTCTTCACGACCAACACATTTCTCAAAAATCTTTTGACATTGGTCAAAAAGTCCTTTTGTACAACACTCGGTTACATTTGTTTCCCGGAAAGTTACGTAGTAAATGGTCAGGACCTTATATAGTGAAAATAGTCCACGAGAATGGGGCCATTGAAATTCGAAACCCCACAAATGGCAATCACTTCACATTCAATGGTCATTGTCTAAAACATTATGTTGAGAATTCTGTGGCAGAAATAGAGGCATTACGCCTCGAAGATCCTCCTCTATTAGAGTAATATCCATAGGGGTAATTGTGTATAGTAGTGTTGTTTTAGTTATTTTTATTTTTTTCCTAATGACTAGTGTGCCTTTCATCACTAAGTTTGTGTCCATTAAGGGCAATGTGCAAACTAAGTTAGGGGGGAGAGATCAATCTTGTGATAAACTGCACGTTTAAAAAAAAAAAATCGAAAACACTAGCCGTCCGGACGCCGCACAGGGCCCGTCCGAACGCCTTTTTACACTTAGAATTTTTTGTTGTAGTCGGGAAACATGAGCACTAGCCGTTCGGATGCCCCTCGGGGCCCGTCCAGAAGGCATTTCACACTTAGAAAAAATTTTGAAAAGTCTGTGCAACGCCACTGGCCGTCCGGACGCCTCCCAACACTTAGAAAAAAATTTGAGTTCGAGTTGCAAGGCTACTGGCCGTCCGGACACACAGCCCGGATGCCCTTTGTGCCTTAGAAAATTTTTTAAGTCAGTTGTGATAAGCTCACTGGCCATCCGGACGCCCCATCCGGACGCCCTAACCCCGTCCAGACGCCCCTGAGGGATCGTCCAAACACATGCTCCCCATCCAAACTCCCGTATTTGCCTGTCCAGAGACCCTATTTTAAGTCGAAAGGCACTGTTTTGGACACCCGTCCGGACGCCCTCCTGGGGCCGTCTGGACACCCCTGCATTTTTATAAAAGCTTCGATTTTCTCCGTTTTGTCTTATTCGCACACCCACAGAATTCCAGTTTTAGAAAGAGAGAGAGAGAGTCCGGACGAGGCAACGAAGTCCTACCAGTTTGAAGAGTTGTGACCTTTCAAATTCTAGCCTTTTCATCTTCCAAGGTAACTACGCAACCTCTCATATTACTTTTTGAATCATTTTCATTGATATTTATGCTTGGTTAGGAGTGGGATTATGCTATAATTGTGATTGTGTGGTGGTGTGTGTTGTGACTTGTTTTGTGAAGTTGTTTTGATGGCACCGAAAGGGAGTAAAAAATCTGCTAAAAAGTCTTTGGCAATAGAACCCTTTGATCCCGATTATTCTTCGAACTATGACTCAGAAATTTTCATCGGTCGTCAAGCCTTTTTAGTCTTTAGGAAAACTTGGGCGAGTAAAGCTGCAGCCATACAGCGAAACATAGAACTATGAAATTTTGGGGGTGGGTTTGCTCTAGAAGCCGAATTTGAAAGGCGGGGGTGGAATGAACTAGCCGCCTATAGGGGGGAATACATTTTAACCCTTTATGCGGAACTTGTGACTAATATCCGAGTCGTAGACAAAACTGAGGGTCAAGAGAGGCTGGTGACTTGGGTGAAAGGGAGAGACATAGTGATTACCCTGGCCACTTTTTGTCGTCATTATGGGCTGAGGCGTGAGCCTAATGCCAAGTTTTGCCATGGGGTTGGGACTCCGAGCCTCACTGAGATGGCACATGAGATTCTAGAAGATGATCAGTCCTGGGTTGAGGGGAAGACCTAATGTGAAAAAAAAGTTTTTAAAACTGAGGTACCTTCCACTGTTCCTTTTCTCATGCCATAGTCTGTTACCCCAAGCCCGTTATGCACAGGTCAGCCTAGCCCGAGCCCAGCTAATCTAGGCCACTGGAACCCAAAAAACCATAGACTTGCCGAGGTATATGTTCCTCCAGCTTTATCATGACGCCACCAATATCACCCGAGGGGACAGCATTCCATTTGTATGTATGCTTACCTCCCTGATCCTTGAGTCTAGAGTCTACCCACCTTCATTTTTTTCAAGAAAATCTTCCATGGGTGCCATCAATATGACTTCTATTCACAAGTCAAAAGCACAATATAGGAGTCACAAGAAAAAGAGGGCCAAGGATGATGAAGAAGAGGGGGAAGGAGGACCATCGGCTAAGGGAAGTGGCCGTACTGGGCAGTCTTCATTGGATAAGGTAGTAGAGATGTTGGAGTTATAGGCACTGGCGCAGCAAAACCACACCCAGCTTTTGGAGGCTCAAGCCAACGCCTTTGGGACTTTTCAAACGGAGGTTTATGGCCGTTTTGATAGGATTGACAAGGGGCAGAAGCGGCATAGCCAGGCTATTGAGGAGCTACAGAGAGAGATATCCCGTTCGATGTGGGATCCATCCACTAATATGTAGTGGATAGTGTTTGCTTGAGTTTAGATCATGTCCATTCAGGATTATTGTATAACTGATCTAAAACTCTTATTTTTACATGTTTGGATGTTATGTTTATGTATATGAGTTTAGATTGTGCGTCACGTTGTGGCGGTCTAAAACTCTATTTTAGTTAGAACTATTTGTGTTTATTTTTTCTTATTTATGTTTATCTTAATTTATGTTATGTCATTCCTTTTATTTATTATATTTTGTTTATTTATTATTATAAGTTTTCTTAAGAACAGGACAAATAAAGCAATCTTGATAACCATGTCACTCAAAAGGAGTAAGAACAAATCACAACAAGGAATTAAACAATTCGCTAACTCTCGGGAGAGGGATATGTACCTGAACTCATTTTAGGGGTGGCAAGTGTTGATTGAACGCCGACTACAACTTTTAGATTTTGCTGATAGGTTTTTGAAATCTACATTCATAAAAAGGGGTTGGTTTCGGATGTTAAGGAGAGAAGGCCCAGTAAACGTTGACATGGTGCAAGAATTTTATGCCTATTCGAGCGTGTCTGAGACACCCGAGCTCTCCATTCAATCCAAAGTAAGGAGACACGTGATCACTATTGCAGCGGATGATATTTGTAAACTTCTAACTTTACCATGGGTTCCGAGGCCAGATTTTAAGCTATTTGAAAAAAAATTCACCTCCTATTGATGTGCTTTGCGTGGAACTACAGAAAATACCATCAGTGGGTCATTATTCCATCATACCCATGTTGTCTTTAAAAAGGGAGTACCAGATATTGAGTTTGATTCTTTTCTCAAATATTCTCCCTGAAGAGGATTTGGGTGTTATAGTAGATCACTAGAGGTGTTTTTGGCTGTACATTATCGGTAAAGGATATACGATTGATCTGCCTACTATAATGCTGACTGTTATGAGGAAAGCACGCTATTCATCTAGCAGGTTACCCTATGGGTTGTTCATTACCCAACTTTTGGAGCAGGTTGGAGTGCCTACATTGCCTTCAGACACCATTGCACATTCGAGTCATCCGTTATCCAGTTTGGATGCTTTGAGTACCCAAGTGCTTAAGCAGAGTGACCTACCCACCTTGGTTCCACGACAATAACAGCTTGCCATGTCCACTCCATTTGCAACTGTTGAATCCTTGCAAAGGCAAATTTTCGAGTTAAAGGCAAAGGTGGATTTGCTGAAGAGTCACACTTCGATGGCCTCGACTTCGAAGGCTCCGGAGCATGATCCTACCTGTTTGTCTTAGGGTTCTTGAGAAAACTTGACTTAGAAGTTGTACAATTAGTAGTATTTTATTTTCTGTGAGGATATTTTTGTTTTTTTTCTATTGCTTTATTTCTATTTTCTTTGAGTACTCTTGTTCTTTAGGAAAAAAAAAAAGAAAAAAAAACTTTGTTATGCCTTGCTAACCAGTTACAGGTGTGCTCACATTGATTCACCTTTGGAGACCGAAATTGAGTTGGTAAGAGTTGAGTAGCATATGGTTCATCGGTCATGGTTGGTATCTTCAACACTTTCGTTTATGTTTTTATTGCTTAGTATTTTTCATGTTAGGAGTGTTAAAAATGTTTCTTTTTAGAACCATATTTATGTTCATGTCAATACAACCTTCGAATTGAGAATGATTAGAAGCATTCATTGGACTAAACTTGAGCTTAATTGTCAAGTTAACTTCTTACGATGATGAATTACAAGTCTTTGCCATGAAAACATTACAAGCAAAAGACTACATTATGATGCATTGTTGTGTTATATGACTTCTTGTGTTAATGATTTTGTGCATTTTTCATCCTTAAATAGTGGAGATTGTACCTTGTAAGCTTTAGGACCAATTTATCTTCTTTTCAAAGGGGATTTACATTTAATCAAGGATATTTCTTTCATTCTCTATTCTTTCAATAGCTTCATTATATTTAATTTTGATTCATAAGCTAGCTAGTGATTGAGGTTATTGACATTTATACTCTTTTGAATTTCAAACGTAATATACTTCGGATATGTTTTAGGTCATTCTATTCTTCTTGAATCCACAATTTCTAAATTTTCTTTTTCTTGAACCTTTTATATCATCCTTGATAGAGCCAAATCATTGTCGAAATATTTTCCATCAAAGAGATGTGATATTAGTGCTAGTAAAGAGCTTGAAAAGAAGAGGATGATATATTTGTGATGTGATGAAAAAAAGAGGAAATGAGGAAAAGAAGAAATATGAAAAACCGTGGAAACAAAGGGAAAAAATGACAAGACAAAAAAATGAAAAACAATGAAAAAAATTGAGAAGCATTATCATATGAATTGGGAGTTGAAAGCATGGTTTGGTGATCATTGGATGCCTTGAGCATCAATGTTTCGAATAGTTTATTCTCTCTCTATGCATTTTTCTTCTTCATACAGACGGTTGTAGTTAATCCGAAGTATACATGAGTTAAAAATTCTTTTGAGTATAAGTATATTTGTCAATTTCTTGATTATTACTTTGACTGTGGATATTCTTTCATGAAGCTATGTCAGGTCCTATACACTTACATTTTGGTAGTTTTTGTTATTGGATTGCTCTTATTGCATGATTTATACAATTACTCTTATGACAAGCTTTCCATTGAGAGACCCATGTGTTCATATTTTTGTGAGTGTATGCCTTGTGAGCATTTGAATCAAAGCGTGACGGATGTTAATGCATGATAGTGATACACTTGGGTTATGTTGCATTGTTAGTGCATTAACATGTGCGTCCTTCTTGTAGCTTTCATGTCTTAGCCTTGCGTGACTCATGTTGGAAGTTGAGTTGAGAATTACCTTGAGTGAGTTCTCGTATGCCTTAATTGTTTTCTCTATCATTGATTATTTGAAATGAACAGATGTCTGTGGATATCATCACTGCAAGCCTTCACGAGACATCACTCGTCCATTAGGGATAACCTAGAGGTTTAAAGGCTTGATGCATAGGTTAAATACATTCGTGACTTCTACGAAAGCAAAGATTATGTTTTTGGTTTTAGTATTCTGCTAGGGACTAGCAAAAATCTAGTTGGGAGGTGTGATTGTGCTTCAAAAGTGCAATTATAAGGCCTTAATTAGTATTTTGTTAGCATTAGTTTATGAGTATATATGTCTTTTTAGTTATGTTTTGATATTAATTGAGTTTATAATGCTTTATGTAGGTTTTGAGCTTAAATAGAATGATTTCAAATGCAAATGGATCATAGGTTTCAAGAGGTTGCTGTCAAGGTACAAGCTGTTAAAGCTGTGGTACAAGCTGCTGAAGCACGCAGAGCTAAAACTTTAAAAGCCCGTATCTTGCGAACCAGAAAGGCTATTCAAGCCCATAATATGTCGATTTCATATCAATTTTCGAAAACTACAGCTTTCGTGAAGTGACCCAGCCCATCTGGGTACTCAGTAGAAATCGTCCGTACGACTGACGACGAGATATATAAATTAATTCACTTTTTACTTAGGGATAGATTAGTAGGTAGTAGAATAGGTTTAGGAGTTCTATGTTCTGAAGGAGGAGAAGAATTCTAGTGTTTTTCTAGGGTTTGGAAGGAGGAATCATCCAATCCTTGGAGGCTAAGAATCTTTTCATCTTTCAAGGGAGCATCTTAATCTTTAGTTTTATCTTTAGTTTTCTTTCTTGTTCTTATTATAAATTTCAGATTCTATTCCTTTAATGCAGTGTTTTATTTCTTTAATTATTATTCCTATTCTTGCAATATTTATCATGTTTTTCAGTAGCTAAATCCGTTCTTGGTATGGGTTGAGAAAGTAACTAGGTTACAAGTAGAGATTCAAGATAGTTATTTATTTTCCAAAGTTTCAAGATCTTGGACCAAGATTCATTTTTTTGCCCATGAATATCTTCGAAAATAATATTCTTGATCATATTTAGCATGTACGTATAGACTGATTTGTAAGTAGGGATACGTATACCTAGAATTTCTTATAAGGATATTGATTATAATTGTATATATATTCCTATTAAGAGTACTTTAGAAATCTACTATTCTTGATTAAGCTTCAAACATACCTTGTAGACAGGTTTATAAACTGGGACAGGTATGAATGGGACGCCGGTATGAACACTAGTAAATAACTGAATATCAACTCTAAAAGGGTAATCGAATCAACATACCTTATAGACAGGTTTATAAACTGGGACAGGTATAAATGGGACCCTGGTATGAACACTAGTAAATAATTGAATATCAACTCTAAAAGGGTAATCGAATCTTGAGTTTTTTTAATAAAAACTATCTTGGGAATTTACCTGTAGGCCTATTACTGGATCAAAGCCTGTCAAGACCTTTTTATAATATTTGAATACATCCCTAAAAATTAGTTTAATTTTATTGTTTGATAATTTAGGTCAATCATCTCCAACAATTGATTTTTATTTTCTTTTTGGAAGCTTTCCTGTGATTTTAATTGACTTTGAGCTCGTTATTATTTTGTTCTGATTGTAGACTTTGCCAGATTAAGTTTATCTCTTGTGTTCCCTATGGATCGACCTCGGACTTACCGACATATTATTACTGCATCGCAACCGCACACTGGTGGATATAAATTGCACTATTCAAGAGCGAACACCAATCCTGACTTACCACTTTTTTTGACGTTGCTATTCAACAAGATTGTCAACAATCTTTTTCTTGTGTTACCAATCTGGCTTCCTACTTCTTTTTGCGTTTTACTCTTTCACAAGATTGTCAACAATCTTTCTCTTGTGCTACCAATTTATCTTTCTGCTTCTTTTGCCATTTTGTTTTTTCACAAGATTGTTAGCAATCTTTATTAGTGTCAACAATCAGGTTCCCTGCTGCAGTTGTTGTTGTTGTTGCAATTCACAAACTGTCTTTTATTCCTTTTGTGAATCAATCTTTGATGGTGTGAATAGGTCTGAGCTCTACTGATCTTCTTGGTAGCTTTTTGAACTTCTTAAACCTTTGTATTCTTTGGTAGACCTTTGTTCATCAAACCATTTAGAAGTCAACGAACTGCTTACGCTAGTGAAGTCTTTCACTTTGACAGATTATCAAGTGTCACTAATCTTCTATATTATCGTCAATCTCGATAGACTTTTCTTCCTTCATAATTGCTTTGCAGACAGCATGTTCACCAATGAAGTCTTTTGGTTAGTCAGACCCTCTGGTGTCACCAATCTGCTGTATTATCGTCAATCTCTACAAACTTCTCTTTCGAGCTTCCTTCACAATGCTTCAAAGACAGCATGTTCAACCTACATGCTTCTTTAGTGGATTGATATAATCATGAGAATCGAAGTTCTTCATTGTGAAATAAGTTGTTTATGGATGTCGTCAACCAATGCATATCCAGATATTATCTTTTCTTCAGGTGTCATCAATCTTATTGAGGTTCTGGCGCTACCAGATTTGATTTGATCTTTCACAAACTTCTAGTGTGCCCTTTACAGTGTTGGCACTTTTATAAGGTGCTGACAAGATCTTCACAGTTCATGTTGTCAGCATTCTTGTTTGTACTTCAGTATTTAAGAATTAATTCTTTGTCATCTTGAAGCTTCTTCAAATGATCATGCTTGAGTGCATTGATTCTTTGAATAAGTTCTAGAATCTTCATAAGATCTTCAGTTTATTTGAACTGGAATTATGTTCCTCCATCAATCTTCAAGTTCTTCTATCAATCTTCATGTTTCCAAAGAGTTAACAAATCACCATGATAAAATTCTATAGCGTGCATCCTTCTTTTCAATGTTTGTTGAGTTTCTTGAGCATCTTCATATCTTCAAAGATAACATTACCTAAGTAATCTTTTTTTTTTGGATACTAGTCAGCTCAATCATTTCCTTGTTATCAAATGATTATAATTTCATCTACATACTCAATTGAAATCATTAGATAACAACCACATGATTTTGTTATCACATGGTTTTGTCATCGGAGTCCGACCAACGTGCATTCTTCAGGACTCCAGTTTAAGGTGTCATCGGAGTCTAACCGACATGCGGTCTTTGGGTCTCTGATTTAAGGTGTTATCAGAGTCCATCTAACATGAGGTCTTTGGGATTCTGGTTTTAAGGATTGACATGTGTGCCGAGGGTCAAAATTTGGGTGTCAATAGGTGGTGCATGAGGACATTAATTCACAGTGTAGTGTTCATTATGATTTAAACACAGGTGAGCAGTGAATTGCGGGCGTGTAAGCGAATTCAATGCAACTTAGATTCATGAGTTTTAAGTTGATAAAGTTGTAAGTTGTTCTTGTGAACTGTTCGATTTGTTATAGCGCTTGAAGATTGGACTAGAGATCAATCTCATAGTTTTTTTTTTTTTTTTTTGGTTTGAATTTCCACGCAAAAATTGTGTGATTATTTTATTATCCATCCTTGACGATTGGACTGGAGGTCAATTCCTTTCAAAAATCATGTTTTATTATTCATATAAAAATCGTATGTTCATTATTTGATTGAAAAGTAATTTGAGAGATTTAGGAAGGTTTCGAAAGAGGGTTTTACAACACTTTCATAGTCTTTGAAAAGAATTTTGAAAACTTTTTGAGAGAGATTTGAAGAGAGTTTTAGAATATTTTAAAAGTGTTTTTGAAAAGTACTTTGAGACCTTTTGGGAGAGAGTTTAAGAAAGTTTTTAAAGAGGGTTCTAGATCACTTTGGCTATATTTTAAAAAAAAAAAAACTTTGAGAGCTTTTGAGAGAGACTTTATGAGGATTTTGAAAGAAGGTTCTAGAAGATTTTGAAAGTGTTTTGAAAAGCACTTTCAGAGCTTTTTGAAAACATGAAAATGGGATGCAAAGGGCTGGAGGCTTCATACAAACACCAAGAAGGACACGTAGGTCATACCCCTTAGTCGATTTGGACATGAACATCCCCAGTACGATGGTACCCATAACATCTCCTAGAAAAAGAAAAAAAGGGTCCGCACGAACAACAATCTGTGAGTATCAATCAAAGGACTAGAAAATGAAGATTCTTCTATGGAATGTTCGGGGTCATGGCAAGCTGGAAAAGAGAAGATGGCAAATCATCTAGTGAAGGAAATGAGTTCTGATAAATTGCTGATTCAAGAATCAATATGGAAGGATTGATCTATTTTAAGGTAAAGTCAATTGGGGGATTAGATGATGATGATTGGTTAGCTTCAAATTCGAATGGCATCTCTGGAGGCTGTTAGGTGTCTGGTTCAAATCATTCTTATCCATGGATTCTTACCATTTTGAGCAGAATTTCATACTCTTAAAAGGAATGACGATGAGTATTTTCCGGTGTTTTGATCATAATCTGCTGGCCCAGCTGAAGTTAGTCAAAGGGATGCTCTATGGGATCAATTGCTTCAGCTCAAGAAATCTTATCAACTTCCATGCTGTCTTGGAGGAGTTTTCAATGAAGTCCTCAACATTGGTGATTGAATAGGTTCTTCAAAAGTCTCAAAAGGAATGGAAAGCTTCGCAAACTTCGTTGCCAAAGCTGAATTGATTGTCTTCCAATGGAGGGCAGAATTTCCTCATGATCCATCTGGCATTGGAATGAAATATGGAGCAGGCAGGTCAAATTTTTTCGATACATTGGCTTGATGGAAAAGTGGATATGCTGTCAGTCAAAGTTTCTGTAATTGATGTATGTTGGCTTCTTGCCAGCTCACTTCTTTATTTTGCTCTTGAGCTATAGGTTGATAGTTTCCTTCCCTGCCATGCTTGTGCATATGTAGTTTTGGTTTCTTCCCTGTACCCCTCTTCTCCTATAAATATAATTTTCCTGTTCAAAAAAAAAAAAAAAAATGGCCTTCAAACCAACTTGCTTCAATCATGCAAGAATGGAGCTGAAGAAAATGGGGCACAGTAGAAGAAGTTTTGAGATGAAGTAGAAGAGTGGCATTGAGTCTTGTGAACACTACATTTTGATCTTCTTCCTGAGCCTTCAACTTCTCTTTTCAAGGCTTGTTTGAAGTTTCAAAAAATTATTCAATGGTGGAGCTGGAGAGGATATTTCATGTCTGGAATCAATCTAGTAGCCTTCAACTTCTCTTTTCAAGGCTTGTTTGAAGTTTCAAAAATTATTCAATGGTGGAGTTTGAGATGATTTTTCGTGTCTGGTACGAATCTAGTAGAGTAATAGTGCTTTTTTTTCAACCTAGCCTTAAGGGGGTGAGCTACTATTGATTGAAAATCTAGGGCGGGTTGGACGCATAAGCTCACACGTCCAGCAAAAATCTGTTTGACACATGAACTCATTCGTCCAAGGTCCCCTGGTGATTGGCAAATGACATATTAATGCACACGTAGTAGGTTCGTTATAATATAAAGTTTTTTCCTTTTGCTAGCCATGCAACGGACGCTTGAGCTCATGCGTCCAGCCTGCTGATTTTTTTAGCGCAATTTGATCGTATATTAGTAAAGTTTAGGTAACAATTTAATAAATCCGACTTTATACCAATGGCGCTGGTTTAGAGCCCCGAATGTTGATAAAGTATTCGGAGATTCTCTACAAAGTTGTTAGAAATGCAATGGTGAGGTCTGAAAGGTATTTTGATCATGGCGAAGGGGTAGTTCGCCTCAGAGAGTCAATTGCCCTCAAAAAAAAAATATATGTCGAGATGCTTCATAGGCAAAATGATCATTTTCTACCGAAAGTTAACGGGAACGCAATGGTGAGGTTTGTTCACCTCGAGAAGTCCATTGACCTCGGAAAACATGACAGCGTGATTCGGGGACAAAATAGTTATTTTACATCAAAAATTGCCGAAATGCCAAAAATGACAAAAATTATTTAGTAGATTCGGAATACTATGTCAACATGATGATTTAGTGTGCTCAATCTATTAAAAATAAACATATGTTTCTATTTTAGATTAATTGACCTAATTTTTAAGTTGGTTAGCCAAATTTTTATAATAATTTTTCTATTATGTTCATATTTATTAGCTATGTAGTTTAGTTGACAAAAAATACATAATGTGCTTATTTTTAATATGTTGGGCACACCACATTATCATGATGACGTGATATTCTGGACCTATTAAATAATTTCTCATGAGATGAAGTGCTTACACGTACAGTACAAATATGGGCACGCTTGTGTGTTTTTCCATTTAGTAATATTAATGTTATCTTTTCTTTTAAATTCCAAATCAAAAACCTAGTCAAATGTTGGTTGAGAGAAATTTGTTGCAGAAAGTGATCTGACAAGTAGCTTCGGCATCGTTGAGGGAGAGGGGGTCCTGAGGGGACTATTGTCCCCCTGAAATGTTCAAAATTTTCAGTAGTTGTAGAGTTATAGATAGGAAAGACATTATGTATAGTGCATGTCATATTTTGATTTGAGGATAGTGAATTGGAGATATAATTCCAAAGAATTCTAACTTCTCTCGTTGTCTTGAACAAGTTTTGTACTTGATTTACGGCATCACACTTTTAATAAGATATTATTCCTCACTTATCTTGTGTAATTTTCTATAAAACATAAATCTGTGTGAAACTCTCTACATGCTCTACCGGTAACAAAGTTGTATTCGTTAACAATAAATAAAGATAAACACAATAAAAATAAAAATAAAAGTTCGACAATTAACAAGTAAGTGGATCAAATGAGAATAGGGAACAAGTATTAAAGACAAAGACATCTTGGTTTGAAAGGTCCAACCGAAACATCTTAGGTATATATATATTCATAATTTCTTTTAACCTTGCTCATTGATTTAATTCACAAGTAAGGTTTCTTTTTCTTCTTCTTTTTTTCTGGGTAAATAATTTTTTTATTTCAAATTATTTCTTTCTTTTGCTTATTGTTAATTTTGCTACCATTTATTTCATAGTGAGAAGGTCAATATTTTTATTAATTAAAACTATAGCTTAACACATTTATAGCAAAAGAAAGAAGAAAGATCCAGAATAACATAAACAATCCAAATTTCTCAATGTCTATTCACATGTTTATTTTAATACGTATGTCCTTATATGACTTATGGGGTTCATCTTTCATCAATGAGACTTGTGGGCTGTGCAGCTTTTTACTGCAACACCCCCAAACTCCATTGAAGTTGAGAGGAGAGAGAAATTGGGCCTTCTAGACTCAGGAAAAAGAGATGAGATGTGAAGGGGAAGAAGGGTCACCTAGAGAGAGAAACAGGGGGGCTGCTAAAGAGAAATAAAAAATAATGGATATCAATTATCAACACAGCTCCATTTCTCTCTCTAGAAAAGAAATTTAGAACCAAAGATAAAAAAATAAAAAAAGAAATTGCTTAACCCGAAAATGGCCACCCACGTTGAACTATTTGCAAAGATTCTTCTATGCAGCTCTCTCTCTCTCTCTCTCTCTCTCTATGTATGGGATACATGTTAACGTTTTGTTTTTATTATTACATGTATGATTTAGAATATGAGACTAGAATTTGTTTTAGTTTTGAGACTTACTCCTCGGGCTCCAACTCGTCCTGTGGCCTGTGAATAAATGAGCCAAGCTTGCGAAGGAAGGACCTGAATTTGAGGGGGCTGATCTTGGGCCTAGGAACACCATTTCGGAAGGAAGGAGAATATATAGTGTATACAGTAATTAAACAAAGTTTCGGACTGAATGTTGGACCCACTCGCACAGCTTAAAAAGTTCCAAATATTTCACTTTGCAGCGCTCTGAAATGTGTTGAAGCGACAATTGGTAATGGTCCAAGGAAAAAAAGTTGCCAGCAAGTTCTTACCTGTTTTGCAGGAGCATAACAGTTAAACACACACTGTTCAAGGCATTCTTGTCGCAATTCTGTAGATAAGTTTATTGGTACCCTTCCTATCTACCCACTACCCATTTACATACATATGTATATATATATATATGTATGTAGTTTCACCAGATATGCTCAGGCACCCTTCCAAACTGTGTCCAAGTAACCCATTTCGGATGTCCATTTGTTTTGCGCATTTGCTTGCTGCTCGCTCTCATTTTCTGCACCTCCTGCTATAGAAAGAGCCGGGAAACCAGCAAATAAGTTCCCTTCACCCTGACTGCAGCCAACATAGGTTACACCGCAAGGGGAAACCATCAGATCACCATTCTTGGTCATGACTCATGCCTGAATTCAGGTCCACCATCTACTCATGCAATGCACGCAAGCAACCAACGTAAAATAAGGTAGAAGCTACGAGCTACATAAAAAGTTCCACACATTTAAGCAGAGGAAATCATCCAAAACAGTATAATAAATGCAGAAACATGAAATAACTACTTCTGATCCAACTTTCCCAAGACCAACTTCAAAATTTTCAGCGGGGTGCCCCATACATCTGATTTGAGTCATACTGCGGATAGCCAGGCTGGGGTGACAAACTTTTCACGTAAACCACAGGTGCACCCCCAGGCACACTTCCATAACCACCTGAATGTGATTGATCATAGCCCGGCTGTGTTGGTGCTGGTTGAGCATAACCAGCCTGCCCAATTGGTGGTGCACCATAACCTGAACCAGGACCACTACCATAAGCTGGATCTGCAGCACCTTGGTAGCCATAGCCTGCATTGTTTTGAGCAGGTTGTTCAGTGTAACCTGGTTGAGAAGATGGGTATGATCCATAACCTCCGGTTGCTCCCACTTGGGCATTACCAGGAGCCTGCTGTCCTCCAAGCTGACCATAACCAGAAACAGGCTGGCCACCTTGCAGGGGATAAACTGGAACAGATGTTGTGATAGGCGGCATCTGATTATACCCATCAGTAGCAACAGCAGAACCATATGGAGGATAAGTTTGCTGCATAGGCCCACTTGAAGCATACGGGAATGTCTGTTGAGCTGGTGCGTTTTGAGCAGAAGGTTGGGTTGATGAAACGGGGCCTTGATAAGGCACATCACCAGGCTGACTAGATCTGGGCTGGACATAGGATTGGGAAGCAGGTCCATGTGGCAGCATGCCATAAGATGGCGGCTTACCATACTGGTCCTGCTGAGCATAGCCTGGATGAGTAGCACCTTGAGGATAGGCCCCTGGCTGTGAACCTGCATGTCCTCCATAGGGACGATGACTGGAAGCCTGGTTTTCATATTTTGCTTCATTGTAACCATGACCATAGCTCTGTGGAGCAGTTTGGTTGGAAGGAGCGGGCTGTCTATAATTGTAATTTCCCTGTGAAGGGGGAGCGCCTATAGGGGAAGGGCCAGGACCATGAGCAGAAACAGGATTAGATTGTGGGGCATCAACCATATGAGCTTGCCCACCATAGTAGTCATAACCACCGCTCTGGAGAGGTGGGGCCTGCATTGTTGGAGGCCTTTGCTCCCATCCCGGACCAAAGCTGCTCCTTTGAGTCACTTGTTGGGGAGGATAATTACCATAAGCTTGAGGTTGATACTGAGAATTGTGAGATGTATATGGTCCTCGCTGATAATCATAACCCAATGCTTGTGGATGAGGACCTCGTGGTCCCCATTGTGGTGGAGCTGCAGGTCCATGTGGCCGAAACACTTGCGGACTATAACTGCCAGGGAGAGGCGCCGGCCTTACAGGCTAATCAAAGCAATACAATAAGGGGGAAGAAAAACAAAAATAACAAAATAACAAAAATTAGTAACCTTTTACTAGAGCATGTTCACAAATATTATGATGTCAATCTACGAGAAACAGAAGGAAATTGAAGGGGAAAGTTGCTGCTTGGGATCCAGTGTTCCTGATTAAAAATTAATTGGGGCTCATGGTAGTCATTAGTCACAAAGATAATAATTGTAGCAGTAACCATGCATGCAAACAATGTGAAAAATGTTACATCAAGAAGATACCACATGAACTAAGAAATAGAACTTGTTGGATCAAATAAGAATAGAGTTCTGAAAACATTAAAGATAAAGAACAGTATCAGGTATATGCTCACTATATATTCAGTCGGCCAATCAAGTTACACTAAAACAAAATAGAACAGGTTACTCGGAAATGGGGTAGGGCCATAGGGGAAACAAAAAGTGCTTCCCAAAGAGTACTAGCTTAACTGGTGATAGTGGTCCAAGAACATGTTAAGAGGCTTGTACTTGTCTTCATAACCCAATTCTTATATGTACCAGAATAAGCCACAATCAAAACAACACATCCAGCACAAAATCCTTCCTTTAACTGAAACAAAATACTAAATAAATCCATATCGTATTTCCAATATTCTGAAATTTCACAATAAACCAAAAAATAATGGTACCACCCACTTTCCATTGTGGTCATCAGAAAAGCCATAAAGAAAGGAGCACATTATAGACATGCACAAACGGACTGAAGCCCAATCACAACATTAGTCCATCCATCAGCTCTAAGACAAACAACTTCCTACCACTTCAAATTTCTATTTCATCGTTTACCACTTGAAATACTCCTTGCAAGTCACAGTCATGTCTCCACACTAATGATACAACCATGCCCCTCAACAGTTTTAACAGTCATAAAATTTTAACTCAATTGACATCAATTTCAAATGCACATGAGTTTTGATATATAGGGGAAGTTAAATGTCCATAAAAATACTAGCCATTATCTTCAAATATCATATCTAAATCATGACCAAACCTCCAAGTACTCAACTAACAAAGTCAATAATGAGAGTTACACATCAAACAATGAGTTGTTTGCAATGAATGAATTATGTAAGAAAATAGTTCTAGGAATATATCATTCATATGGAACTTGTGAAGGAAATGATAGGAAGTGGACTACTGACAGAAGGATCGGGTAGAAGTACCAACCAATAGTTTAGACGACAGTATCTGGGACAAATTGACACAGCCATGAATATGATATTATCTTCAACACAGATCTTGACCAGCATATGTTGCAATAGAAAGAAAATGAAAAGAAAAAGAAAAAGAGAAAAGCATTTGCATTTCAAGTGCCATAAAAATCAGTAATCATCAAATATAAGAACATTAGTTCGATACAACTTTCTTGGAAATCTTAATGACAAAACAATGCAAAAATTTGATGTTTGACCTCAGATCAATGATTTGCTAACATTTGTGCCAGAGCTCAATGCATCGCAAAGGGCATACCATATTCTTCAAGAGTGTCATGATAGATCTGAGACAAGTTTCGGAAAAATGAATCTTATACAAGCTCGAAACGTGATGAATTATCCAGGCATGACACTTTTGACCAAAAGGTATCATGCATAGAACAATGGGCAGGCTAGAGAGCACTAGGAAGAAAACAATATGGTGGGAGTAATATTATTAGTTTTAGCTTTTAAGTCTCAAAGCAATCTTACCAACTATTATCATCCTGCAAGCGCGAGAGTTAATGCTTGATACCTCTCTTCAGTGGATGAGAGTGAATAGTGGTTGTTTATTGCTACACCAAGAAGGAAATGCTGACCCCATGAGGAAGGTAATAGCCATATCTGCATTTTTAAAGCCAACCAATTCGAAATAGGCACCTTCAAGATAAATAAATCATGGCAACCCTCAGTGTGAATGTAAGATCTTCCTAACTGCAGTCAAGTGACCTT
This sequence comes from Euryodendron excelsum, assembly GCA_033060915.1. NCBI lineage: Eukaryota > Viridiplantae > Streptophyta > Magnoliopsida > Ericales > Pentaphylacaceae > Euryodendron > Euryodendron excelsum. The sequence continues at coordinate 38,047,051 of CM065389.1, forward strand.
TGGCATGATCATTCATCAATATTGCAGACTCTGATGAATTCTATTCAAGTAATGAAGGCTATGAAGTTCTCACTCCAACATATAACCATGCAACAGTTCTTTCTTCAACAGATGAAAGAGCGCCACTCAAGCAAGGCAATATAAAGGAACCACGAGGGGTATATGCAATCATCCACAGGCAATTATATCACGACAATGAAATTATACATCGCTTTGGCATATAGAAAATCTAATGCTGCGAAAATCCATACATATCAACTTTGGGAAGACACAAATTAGTGTGTAGAACTAACTCAAGCCAACAGATTACTAAAAACAACCAAAAAATTCACAAGCCTTAGTCATTTCAACCTGGAAACAGTAGCTCTAATCGAGGTCATTTCATGTAATGAAAACTATCGGATACTAATATTTGACCCATTGCAGTATAGGATACAAGTTCAACATAACAAATGATTACCCAACTTATACAAAAGGGACCACCAACAATTCATATTCCTCTCTTTTTATTTAATTTCTTTTCATTTAACAAGTGATTACTCACCCTATACAACCAGATGTCCCTTTTTCCCGCACAAACTGCCATATAATCCTCAACTATACTAACTTATAAATAAGTTCATTCATGTTTCCATAGAAATTCTTCCATCACATGCAAGACCTTAGATAAAGGGATGAGATGCCATTGTAAGGTAAAAGAGTTTGACACAATTTATAGCAGAGGTCATGAAATTTTACACATACAATAACAATGAAATAAAAGAAAGGGCCTCAGTAATTAAACAACATACTTTTGGGATAAGGTGCAATATCAGGAAACAAATATGTGCTAGAATAGGCCAATCCCTGCTATTCTTTGTTCAAACTCATAACATATGGTCCCAATCTTTATACCCTACTACCAATCATTCTACCATTTTTCTGAATTTGATACTAATGAATTTCCCATCGGAAATGGTATTGGGCATCAGAAAATGATTCATATAAAGCATTGATCCTAAATATAATAAGAATACACTGAAAATTGACATTCCAATCATTTCATCCATAGGAGCATAGCAAAAATGCTTTTGACAAAAGTGAACTAGAGGTAAGAGTGAATATTTGGATAATTCAGTTGCTAATCAAGAAAATACATCTACAACAATTGAAAAGTAGAAAACAACATGCAACCATTGCAATTTATTCAGGGAAAACGTGGAAAGTTGAAACAAACCTGATCCATAACTTCCTTTATCATTTCTCTTGCCATCTCAATCTGCTTCTTATCACCAGACACACGCACTGTCCTTTCTTTAGATTGATCCCCTTCAGGAAGATGCTGTGGTATCAACTAATAGGGCGAAATTGTCAGTATTTGTAAAATGGAAGACTTTCACAGAGGACAGTCATCACCTCTATTGAGAATCATTCTACTTATTTTTGCATATATCTCAGAGAAAGAAATATCAACTACCTGAATGCGTGCCCCCGATCTCGTCTGTAGCTGTTTGATGGTCTCCCCACCTTTGCCTATGATTAAACCAACCTGGAATAGAAGAAAGTTGAGGTAAGGCAACGTCAGAAAGAAAGAAAAGTGTGTGTGTTGAGGTAAGGCAACGTCAGAAAGAAAGAAAAGTGTGTGTGTGTGTGTGTGTGTGTGTGTGTGTGTGTGTGCGTGTGTCAGCGGGAGGGAGGGAGGGATAGTGTGTGCACGTGTGCGTGTTAAACAACCAAAAAGAACACCAAAGTTACCTTCGCATTTGGAACTTGTATGAGAATTTGTTCTGCAGCTCCAGCAGCTTGTACAGTACTGAAGCCCCTAGCCACAAGGGAAGGGGAACCCCCTGCATCGGCCTACAGAAACACAAAATTAGCTTCAAGAAATGCAAATCACACAAACCACATCATATTATCGCCAAAAGAACAAGGTACATCCAGGTCCACCATAAAAAAGAAGTGCCAGCAATTAACAAGGGATCGGACAAAATGAAATCAAGTCAAACAGCATAGGACCTCAGCTATAACATCCTTTATCAGTTTTTCAGCCTTATTTATATTTTCCAAAGTTCCAATTAGTTCCACAGGCCTTGTGGCAGCATACTGATCAGCATCAGCATCCCTTGTGATCTGAATCTTGGCCCCCGAGTTGATTTGCAAAAACCTTATAGTATCCCCAGCCTTGCCAATGAGAACCCCAACCTGCACCAAAATATGCACAACAATCTGGGGTTAGATGTAAGAGATGGATAAGAAATATGCCTTTCCCCTGATGCCTAGCCACGCTCTTGTACGAGTTATGATCATTTTCCTTCTCAACAGTGTTCCTTAATTTATTTAACTTCTATATATTCTACGTATCTCAGCAACAAACAACAAAGCCACGTCTAATGTTAACTCCTACATCATATATAATCTCGAGTAATGAATATTCGAATCAACTATCATGATCCCACCGTGCCACATATATCTAGTTGAATTATTTATAATAAAAAAAAAAAGAAAAGAGGTTGAACATAGAAATCAGACGCTGATGATGCAGGACAGCCTAGACTTGTTTGGATTCTAAATCCAAACTATAAGGGCAAAAGATGGGGGTTTAAAAAGTTATTTGAAGATGAATGAAGCTTGGAATTTAGAAAAATAAAGTCCAAAACATTGGGTTCAGATTTTTGAACTTATGAAGGCTGTAAGTACTTTATATATTAAAGAAGAAATAAAAAATACTAAAAAGACAACAGAAAGAGAGAAGAGTTAGGCCTGAAATGGACTGTGGACGGCTTGTCTGAGATCCACATTAATCAAGTTCCAAACCCATCCATGAACCGTGATACTAAACATTTCTCGAAAGTCATCTACATCAAGGGACTGTAGTATTCTAAATTGGAAAATTACATACAGGGACTTTAATGATTATAGATAATAAATCGTAGTAGAAAGGATAAAATTCCCATATATCGTCAACCTTGAATCCTGGACCGGGGAAACAAGATTTTTCTTCCATGTAATATGGTGCCCTTAAATATACCAAAATTTGTCTTTTCTACCCCAAAATTTGAAGTTCATACATAAATGACCACAATTAAACCTTTGTTTTCTTCAATCCGCATCAGGCTACAACAATTCAGTAAACCATTCCATCAACTAACCCTACGGACAACCATGCACTTTTTTTTTCATCCTTTTTTGCGCCAGGGGTTGATCTCCCTTCCTCAAGATCATTTGTTATCACCAGTAAGAAAAAACACATTTTAAGGCATCAGTCAGATCAATAATGATTCACTATAACATCAGAAGAACCCAAGTTAGGAATACAGTAATATTTTCAAGTCACCTTATTATTAGGAACATCCATTTTCCGTGAAATAGTTTGAGTATCAGATGCAGGTTGCTGTTCTTCAGAAGAAACATCCCCCAGCTTAGGAACTTCTGCTGAGGGTTCCTGAAGCTCCCCACCAGATGTTTGTTCTTGAGCACTATCCAACTGAGGATTCTCAACAGATGGTTGTTGGATATCCCTTGTCTGGTGATCATCAGTAGAAGGTTGTTCTTTGTCCACCATGTCTGAAGCTTCCTCAGCTGGCTGCTGAGCATCCTCTGACTCAGACTTGCTCTCCACAGATGGTTGTTCAGCATCATCTTCCACAAGCTCATCCACCTTCTCTTCTTGGAATCCATTCTCAGTAGCTACTACCACAAATGAAAAATGACCACAACATTACCAATAAATTTAGTGGTATGAATCCCGTAGCAATATAAACACACACCGACCCACCCCCGGCACATGCACCCACACTCACATGGCACACTCTGAACCCCTTTCCTTCCAAATAGGGCCTGGAGGATATCCTAATTAATTTTTTCAACTATTTCCTGTCAAAAGACGGGGAAATGTGGAATCACAGAAACTCTAATTTTGTTGGATATTCACCATCAAAGATAAACACACTTCATTGCATGTGTTCATCAGGTTCGCAGTTTCTACATAACTAAATTTATTGGTAAAAATCTGTGCATGTCTCTTCAAGGGTAAAAATCTTCCACATAAAAAAATATAGCGCAAGAATTGGCATAAACATCATTACACAAAAATTAAGTAAGATGTATAATAGAGATTGTTTGTTCCCAACTGTTACCGTTCAAGAGCCAAGACACACACGCATAAGCATGAAAACGCTAGCGACAGATAAAACGCAAGTTCCAGTGCAAACCCACTGATAAACCCACAATGCCAAAACCCCAGCCAAGCGCCGGACCAAATAAGATAAGAGAGTGAAAAGAATACCCAATCCGTCAGATTTATCCTCCAAGCGAGGTCGTTTGGCCTCGGACTCATCGGACTCACCACCAGAAACAGCCTCCTCCTCCTGCTCCTCAGATTTCTTGACAGCGTCCGATTCGTTCGAGTTCGAGTCGCCCGTCGGCGGTTCAGGGACATCGGGCTCCAAATCTTCATACTTCCTCTTGTGATCTGTCGGCACAAGGCTCGCCGCCGCCACAACCTCTTCCTCTGCCATGGGGTAGATCACGGTGACTAGGGTTAGCGTATCGACTTAATAATGATCTGGAGGGTTTCGCGTTGTCGGTATAGTACTATATCGAACTGAGGAACAAGCGGCCCGTTTCATGGCTATATATATATATATATATATTATGAACTAAATAAATTTGAAGAAAGCAAAATATCAAACACAGTATATAATAAAACGAGTTCTTATAGAACTGTCAAATAATAATTAAATAGTTCTTCTGAAATTATGAGGATAAATTTTCTTGATCACCCAAGCATTTATTATTTTCATAAGACAAAAAATACAGACAACAGAAATTTAAATAATTTACCTACACTCTTTGCTTTTTTCTTCTTCTCTTTTTCTCGTCTTCTTTCTTTTCTTTTTTTCTCTCTCTTCTCTCTCTCTCTCTCTCTCTCTCTTTTGTCTCTCTTTCTTTTCTACAATTTTTCTCTTTGTAACCCCCCTTTTAAAAAAGGAGAGCTATGGTTGGTCAGTCATGTGTTTACCAACAATAAAGCGTTTGGTAGATGATTTTCAGTCATCTACTATTCGTTCCTAACACTCCCCCTTGAATGATTGCCACAAGAAATCTTATAAAATCATAGCGAAAGAAAATATGTGTGCTAAAACTGTCTCGTTAAAACCATGTCAAGAAAAATCATATGGGAAAAAAAACTGTTAGCGAAGGAAAAGAAGTACAGTCTACGACTCCCCCTCATTCATACATCTGGTATAAAGTTGAAATTTGTAGCTTCAATTGTTCAGACCTTTAAGACGACGCATGCCAATGTTGTGTACCAATTTCTCAAATGTTACAGTTGGGAGTGCTTTCGTAAATAAGTCTGCCAAGTTGTCACTGAAACGTATCTGCTAGACATCAATATCACCGTTTTTTTAAAGTTCATGTGCGTAAAAGAATTTTAGCGATATACGTTTGGTTCTGTCACCTTTGATGTAGCCTTTCTTGATTTGTTCAATACATGCTGCATTATTTTCATATAATATAGTTGAGGTATTTTTGATCGAGGATAGTCCACAACTATCTTGAATATGTTGGATCATTGATTTCAACCGAATGCATTCTCGACTTGCTTCATGAATTGCAATGATCTCAGAATAATTTAAAGAAGTTGCAATTAGTATCTGCTTCACAGATCGCCAAAATATAGCAGTGTTATCATAGGTAAATACATACCCGGTTTGTGATCGTGTTTTATGTGGATCAGAGAGATAACCAGCATCTATATAGCCAACTAACTTTGATTCTGGTCCCTTTGAATAGAACAAACCTAGATCTATTGTTCATCGGAGGTAACTGAATATGCTTCACTCCTTTCAAATGTCTCTGAGTTGGTGCAGAACTATATCTTGCCAATAAATTTACAGAAAATGTAATATCAAGTCTTGTGCAATTTGCAAGATACATAAGAGCCCCAATAGCACTGAGGTATGGTACTTCAAGACCAAGGAGTTCTTCACCGTCTTCTTGAGGCGAAAAAGATCCTTTTGTACATCTAGTGATCGGACAATCATAGAAGAACTCAATGGATGAGCTTTATCCATATAAAATCGATTCAAAACCTTTTCTGTATATGTAGATTGATAGATGAGAATTCCATTTTATAAATGCTCAATTTGTAATCCAAGACAAAATTTAGTTTTTCCAAAATCTTTTATTCCAGACTCCTTCTTTAAATAACGAGCAGATGTTGTCAATTCTTTAGAAGTTCCAACAAGATTTAGATCATCGACATAGACTGCAATAATAGCAAATCCAGATTCTGATTTCTTAATAAAAATGCATGGACAAATTATATTATTCACATATCCATTGTTCAATAGATACTCATTAAGACGATTGTATCATATGCGTCCAGATTGTTTTAACCCATACAGAGATCTTTGAAGCTTGATAGAATATAAGTTTCGAGATTTTGAAATATTTGTTTCAGGTATTTTAAATCTTTCAAGAATTTTCATATATATATATATATATATCATTATATAATTCACCATACAAGTAAGCAGTCACGACGTCTATCAAACGCATATCCAGTCCTTCTAAGACTGACAAACTAATTAAAAATCTGAACGTAATGACATCCATTACAGGAGAGTATGTCTCATCATAATCAATACTTGATCTTTGCGAGAAACCTTATGCTACTAGTCGCGCTTTATATCTTACGATTTCATTTTTCTTATTTCGTTTTCCCACAAATACTCATTTGTATCCAACCGATTTTACATCTTCTGGTGTTTAGACTACGGGTCTAAATACTTTGTGTTGTGCTAATGAGTTTAATTCTGTCTCAATAGCTTCTTTTCATTTTGGCCAATGACTTCTATGTTGACATTCGTCAACTATCTGTGATTCTTTCTCTGCATTACTTCTTGTAATTGCAAGAGTCACTTTAAATGAAAATATGTTGTCAACAACAATTTTATTTTATTTCACTTTTCTCCTGTATTCACATAATTTATTGAGATCTCATTACTTTCCTCTGCAGGGGATATCTTTTCAAGAGATTTCTTTTCTGGGAATTCTTTTACAGGAGTTCCTTCTTTTGGAGGTTTAGATACTGTGGTTTCTTCAGGAATACTGACTTGCTTATGCATTTGTACCTTTCTCTTTCTAGGAACTGTGTCTTTTGCACCAATAGGTCTCCCACGCTTTATGCGTGCTTAAGATTCATTTGCTACTATATTAGCAAATTGTCCTACGGGGACATCAATACGTGCTGGGATATTAGCAGCTGTTATATATGATTTTGTTATCTTCTTGATGTCAGTAAACAATCAGGTAATTGATTTGCAATCGTCTATAAATAAATAATCTTGTGAACTTCTTATTTACATTGATTTGTTCGAGAATCAAGATGAGATATCGTGGAAGCATTCCAAGTAATCTCATGGTGTTTTTCCAGTTACGTTTTATCTCCCCCTAATTGTGGGAAAAGTGTTTTATCAAAATGACAATTCGCAAAACGTGCAGTGAATACATCTCCTGTTAAAAGTTTAAGATATCTAATAATAGATGGAGAATCAAAACCAATATAAATCCCAAGTCGACATTGGGGACCCATCTTAGTACGTTGTGGTGGCGCAATTGGTACATAGAAAGTACAACCAAAAACTCTTAGATGTGAAATATTTGGTTGTTGACCAAAAACAAGTTGTAATGATGAATATTCGTGGAAAGCATTAGGTTGGACACGGACTAATGATTCAGCATGCAATACGGCATGTTTCCAAGCAGAAATAGGTAATTTTGTTCTCATAAGTAAATGTCGAGCTATAAGCTGAAGGCGTTTGATAAAAGATTCATCTAGACCATTTTGTGTGTGTGTGTGTGTATGTGCAATGGGATGTTCAACATCAATTCCTATGGACATGTAATAATCATCAAAAACTTGAGATATAAACTCACCAGTATTATCCAGTCGTATTAACTTAATCGAGTAACCTGAAAACTGTGCTCGTAATCTGATAATTTTAGCAAAAAGCCTAGCAAATGCAACATTACGAGTAGAAAGCAAAGAAAGCAAACAAACATGTGATCATCTAGTGGATGCATCTATTAAAATCATAAAATAATGAAATGGTCCACATGGTGGGTGTATCGGCCCACATATATCCCCCTGAATTCTTTGTAAAAAGGTTGGAGATTCAACTATTACTTTTGAAGGGGATGGTCTCACAATTAATTTACTTTGTGAACAAGCGGGACATGTATAATCACTTGACAAAAGAATCTTTTGGTTCTTTAGCGGATGCCCATGAGAGTTCTCAATTACTCGTCGCATCATTGTTGATCCTGGATAACCAAGACGATTATGCCAAAGTATAAAATCCTTTGGGTCAAAACATTTCTGATATATCACTTCAGGTGATCCCAAAATTCTTATAATTGTATAATATAATCCAGAAGAGAAGTTAGCAAGTTTTTTTAATATCTGCTTTTGGCATGAAACAATAGAAGTAATGTAAATATATTCTTTATTATCTTCATTTGTTATTTCTATATGATATCCATTATTACGTATATCTTTAAAATTGAGCAAATTCCTTATAATTCTAGTTGAATACATAGCATCATCAATATAGAGTTTTGTTTCTTTTGGCAATAATATATTGGACCTTTCGGAACCTGCAATTAATTTTGTACAACCAGATATTGTCTTAACGTTATTTTCAGCTAACGTTAAACTAACAAAATATTTTTTTCTCTTAAAGAATTGTATGAGTTATTGCACTGTCTATTAAACATATATCTCCATCGTTCATCTTGGAAGCTATTAATGCTTTGGTAGATTCCATGTCTCTACACTCACAAGATAACAAAATTTTAGAATCACGATAAACTACAAATCACACATCCGAATCTATTTAATTTGTTAAGACTATGCATCAATAGTAAAATCACTATTTAATCACTATTGCTGCATAGTATTATATATAATACGTATATATAAATATATATTATTATTTTTTGTCCATATTATAACTTTCAATCTAGACATCAAAATATAATCAAGTCACATGTCTATGGAAAGGTATTGAAATAAGGATTCCAGATCTATAAATATCATATGACAAATATTTAAAATCTAGAAGAAATAAACAAACAAAGTTTCAAAAAATCACTATTCATCAACTATGCATCACTATTCACTAACTATACAATAAATATAAATTATGCCATGAAGTACAGAGTGAACAGTAAAGAACCCAAAATAAATGTAAATGAGCTGAAATATTAATGACATATACATGAAGTACCTTCACTAATATAATGAAGTACCTTCCAGATATACCAGTACTTAGAGCTTCGTGCTGATAACGTGTTATAAAATAAATAAATTTGAAGCAAGCAAAATATCAAACACAGTATATAATAAAACAAGTTCTTCTGGAACTGTCAAATAATAATTAAATAGTCCTTCTGGAACTATGAAGATAGATCTTTTTGATCATCCAAGCATGTATTGCTTTCATAAAACAAAAGATACAGACAACAGAAATTTAAATAGTTTACCTACACTCTTTGCTTTTTCCTTATTCTCTTTTTCTCTTCTTCTTTCTTTTCTTTTCTCTCTCTCTCTCTCTCTCTCTCTCTCTCTCTTACTTCTTTCTCTCACTTTTGTCTCTCTCTCTCTTTTCTACAATTTTTCTCTTCGCAGCCCCCCCCTTTTATAGAAGGGAGGCTGTGGTTGGTAAGCCATGTGCTTACCAACAATAAAGCGTTTGGTGGATGATTTTCGGTCATCCACCATTCGTTCCTAACAATATATATATATATATATATATCAATAGGATAAACTACACTGACCTACCCTTAACATTTGACTTAATACAGGGACCTCCCCTATTCATTTAAAATTGACAGAGACCTCACTTAAGTTACTATTTTTGTTAACTGAGTTCCCCTTCCCTCTAATGGCCATCCTATCTTCGGACGGAAAAGACTGAAGTAAGCCAAAAAAAAAAAAACATTAAATTGGGTTATCATTTAATAAATTAATGAGTTAAGAATAATTAGATAAACTAACCAATTCTTGCAACTAAATTGATGAGTCAAGACCTCATTGTCTATAAGCTAACCAAGTTAGAAACTAACTAAAAACCTAACTAAGTTAGCTATAAGGTTGGAATGTAAAGAGATGACAAATTAGAAAAAAAGACAAAAGTTTTAAAATATTTGCTCGTACATCTAAATATGAAATTATTAAGAAAATGCATGATTGGCCAATTCTAATTTCTTAAATTAATTAAATGAATTAAGTAATTAAGCAAAGACCAAACTACCCTTGTGTAGTCTTCTAGAAATCCAAGAACACATCTTGTAATGACACTTGGCTCACTCAAAACCTCTGTTTTATTAGGGGTCTACATGGAGGGGACAAACTAGGTACTAAAATCCTCATTTTCATGCATAAAATGTGAGATGGAATGATGGGGAGAGAGAGAGAGAGAGAGAGTGTGTGTGTGTGTGTGGAAAGACTTCTTCTATATGCATCTATGTATCAAAAATCTGTAGAAAATTTTAGGGAGATAGATAGGAAGAAAAAGAGAGAAAGAAATAGAGAAAGAGAAAGACAGAGAGGGAGAGAAAAGGAGGAGGAGGCTAATCTTGCTCCACAACCTTTGGGACATCAAGGGTAACTATCCTATACCATCTCTAAGTTATTTTGATTGCATTTCATGGGGTTAGAGGCTAGAAGTGAGGTAGAAACAATTTGAAAACCAAGCTCTATTAATGGTCATTAATGGAGTAGGGTTTAGGAGAGATTTCTCTTCGGGCAACGGCAAGGTGTGTGACCAATCTAGAAATATTTTAGACTAAAAAATAGAGCTAGAAACCAAGTTTGAAGGTCCCAGGTGGTTTGAGTAAAATTCATTTTTTAATATAATAAACATTTTAAAACTGGTTTGGTACCTTTTTAACGCTCGGAAGTATTTGTCCCGAATTTACTAGTATTTTTGAAGAGTTAAAAATATTTAAAAATTATTTTTATACACTACTAAAAATACTTTAGAGATTTGGGATATTCCTATCATCCAAATCAAACTTTAAAATTTCTTGACTCTTAGGGGCAAAACGATCATTTGGATACTGTCACTTAAAAAAATGGCAAACTTAAATTTATTTTAAAAAAAAAACTTGATATTGGAATTTTAAAACAAGTATAACCATCTAAAATAATTAAATAAATATATTTTTGGTTAATTGTACCAGAAATAGACAGATTTTACAACCTAAGATGACACAAAAGTTGCTTAAGATACATCGAAGCAACTATAAGACTAACTTAGTCAACCCTAAATATTGTGAGATATAGGACACCAATGAAAAGATCTTGCATTCATAAATGCTAACTTAAGCCTAAATAATAATAAAAATAATGATGTGTTTACCGCTCGCACGCAAAACTTGACGACAACATAAAACAACTAAGCTAAACCAAATTTTAGGTAGGGGATTTATGCCTTCTATTACGATTATAGTATATCTATTGAAAAATTATTTTAATTTCAGAAAGTTCAATAGTGTTGCTTTATAACTTTATTTTATGTCTTGTCTTTATTATTATAAATATGCATAAATTGAGATAACGATAATGATTTTTCAACTGCTATAAATCTTAAATCAACTGCTATAAATCTTAAATCAACTGCATAATAATTAAGAGAGATGGTTGTATGGTAAGGTGTTATAAGGTGATACTCCCGTGGAGGAGAGGAGTTATAATTACAAACTTGTATTAATAAGAGCCTAGTCAACTGGGCCTTAAAGTGGTGATAGTCTCGCCTTTCGGACTTGAGTGGTTGGCAATGGAAGTTACAAGGGTGGATTCCTTTTGGCTTGTAGGTGTGAAGAAGAAGAAGGGGTCTCACCTTCCGGACTTGAGTGATTGGCAATGGAAGTTACAAGGGTGGATTCCTTTTGGCATGCAGGTGTGAAGAGGAAGAAGGGGTCTCGCCTTCCGGACAAATGTGGTTGGCAAGGGTGCTATAAGGGTGGAAACATTCATCGTGATGGTGGGGGGTCTGTTGAATTACAAAAGTATCTAAAGATTAAATAGCCTCATGAGATTCAAAGTTTGATATTGTTTGATATGGCATACTGTGAAATTGATATCGTATCGGATGAAAGAATTGCTTTTGAACTAGAATATTTTTATTATAGATTGTTATCTCTTTAATTCTTATATTGAAAAATATTTACATTTTGATTGATGGATATAGTTCCTATTAAGTTTCATAACTCATCCCGTTCATGGGCAAACATTCCAAATAATAGGAAGTAGCACATGTTTTGGGAATAATTACGCCGAGTTGAACCGCTAATCAAGAAATGGATTCGTACATAGCACAAGTTATAATGACAATGCTAGTTGTAATAGGCCTTAGGTATTAAGGTCCTAGTTATGTAATCAGCATTCAATACAATATTCTAGTTTCTGTGGGGGTGGATTCACAGTTTATTATTATTATATTCAAAGTAGAAGTTATATTGGGCCAGATATTAGTTAGGTTACTTTATTTACATTACAGTCTGTTACTTTATTTATATTTATCATTTATGCCCCAGTATCTTCCTGGGTGGGAAAAATCGGGGTGTGACAATCATAGCTTGCAAATTTTGTTAATTTGTTGTATATCAAAGTGTGAAGGATTTCCCAAACCTGTTAATACAGGAACCAACGTGTAAGCATGTTAGATGTTTGATAAAATGCCGAAGTGAAGTGTGTTCCTTTGTTGCCCTTGCCCTTGCCTAATAGTTATTTTACCCGATTCTAGGCAAGCAAACAACATCTTTACCAAGTCGGAACTCAACCAAAATTATTCCAAGTGCAAACATTTAGTTTTAAGTTGTGTGTACCATATATATATATATATATATTACTTCTACTACTACTAAATTGTTGGTTGCCTAATTAGGCTTTTAGCTGACATACTGCAACAACATTGTCATGTCTCGATTTTTCAACGAGCATCTCTTGGCTCGTGAAAAAGCTGATACTCTCTCGTCCTATTAAAATGATAAGTGTGATGGGGATTTAATCTTGAAACTTGATTTTTATAAGGACTTTTTAGAAAAATAGTTTGGAGTCACCACCTAACATGATTAAAAATGTGTTAGCTCATCTAAAACTCAGTATAATCTGAAAATCAAACTTAGGTTTTCTTTTGAAAATGGTTTGGAAAATGCCTTACAGAGAAAGCTCTTAGAAAACAAGGTTTTCAGAAACCTTTTCAAAACGTTTTAAAGCCCTTTTCATAACATGACTCCGGATTGGTCTCTGTACTAGAAATCTATGGTCCAAGATTTGGATACATGTAGGGAAGGTATCAAAATATCACCACCCTATCCTGCTTGATAAAAATCGGTACCTATATATCTCTACCCCCTTAATCTACTAAAAATTATTTGGTTACTAATATCTACTCATATATTTTGAAAACCAAGGTTTTTTCATCGCTTCTAAGATGAATGATGTATGATGCATGTTTTTTTAAAAACATTTTTTAAAATAGAAGGTTGAAATAGGGTTTTGAAATGAGATTTGATGAAAAAGAAAACCTTAAAAAAATGTTCATTTGAAGGAAAATATGACCGCACTTGGGTTTCCTCAAATTGCCTATGTATCTCGTTTGGTGAGAATCAAGTTGTTCGTAGTTTGTGCTAGGGGTGTTAAAAAATCCATCTAATCTGCCAACCTGACTCACCCAACCCGAACCCAAACCGAGTCGAAATCGATTCCAAGGTTTGTGAACTTGATTTTAGCATTCGATTAGCCGGTCACCACCTTAAGCGACTCGACTCAACACTTTTATAAAAAGTCATTGAGCCAAACCCGAACCCAACCGACCTAAACCGGAACCTCAACCAACCCAAACCCGAACTCGATTGACTAAAACCCAAAGCAAACCCAACCCGAATCTAAATTGAGTCGAAATCAGTTCCATTGTTTATAAACTTAAACTTGGCGGTTCTGTTGGTGGGTGGCTACCCAACCCGACCTGTGAACACCCCTAGTTCGTGCTATAGCATGATTGGAGAATAAACTCGAAAGAGCTTTTGGATTGTAAGCACCTCATTTTTGCTCGCTTAATAATCTCTAGTAAAATGTCCTAACACTATTAAGCCCAAGCCGACTTTTTAAAACTCAAATCAAGTCAGAATGGTCACTTTTGGGCCCATAGGGCTCAATTAAAGCCAAAATGATCGAAATGCCCATAGGCACTCTAGGCAACTTTTCGAGACCAGGCGGTCTTCGAAACTAATCGCCCACACCATTAGAGTGATGAAAGCACTCACACACTTTGAATGGTTCATTTCCGGTGCATGCTGGCTCGCTGAAGTAGAATGCCCATTATGCCTTTTTGGCATCAGGTAGCTTCCCGAGATTAGATAGCCTCCGGAACCAATGTCAAAATCGCTGAAATGGCAGAAGCACTCACAAATTGTTAAATTGTTAGAGTGGCGAGAAAACACTCACAAACAGGTCAACACAGGCACCTTACAAGTAACCTTGTGTTAAAAGACTGAAAGCGCCATTTGACCATGGTACGTTTATTGAAGAATAGGATACCTTCAGAAACCAACCACTAGATGGGTGTTAGCACATATGCTATATGCGGCAGGCCAATTTTTGGCCAGGCACATGCCTTATATGTGCCCCCTGGAATTTTTTTTAGCCTATAAATATTAAGCCACCCTCAGCTCAATTTAGAGATGAAATAGTGAGGAAACTTTGGTCAAACTGCTCCAAAACCTTCAAAAACCTCAAGTCTCTCAAGAATCCAAGAAGAACTCTAAGCTAATTCAAGCTCAAGCTCTTAAAAATGGTGGATTGAAGACTTCAAGACCGAAGGTATAACCTATTTTAAGCTTATGTATACCCCCACTCTCTCTTTTCCCTCCTAGCTCACTTGAATTATTCTATATTTTAAACTCCATCTTCTACCTTCTTCTGTTGCATGCTTGAAACAAGAGTACTCTATAGCCATGCCTAGATGAAAGCCTATGCGAACCACAATGTCTAGGGACCTCTCATGGGCCTAATTATAAATGGTATGGTCTTGGAGCACCTTGCAATATGGTGTGGCCTAAACCTTGTATGTTCATGACCCTTGCATTCTAATTGATATAATGCTCATGTTATGCTTGCAATGGTTTTATTTTGTGTTTAAATTCCTTTTTCAAGTTACCATTGATTTCATCTTCAAAGGCTTTCCAAAGTTCATGCCAAAATGATTCAAAAAGTGCATCTAAAGGTCTTCAAATTGGAGCTTCTTAAAGTTTAAGCCAAGAATCCTAGGTTTCCATACCTTAGGATGCATTCTAAAACCTTAATATGTACCTTGCATCATTTCACATGGCTCTCTTGAGTCTTGCATACAAATAGTTTTCAAAATAACCCTCACTAGAGTGGTTTTTGAAAGTTTTACTATTTGGAGTTTGCATAAAATGACTTTCAAAACAACCCACTATAAGAGTGGTTTTCAAGTTTTTGCTCTCTTAAGTTTGTGAATGAAATGGTTCTAAAGAAACCCTCTCTTAGGTGGTTTTAAAAAATCAACATTATGAATTTCATGCTTACTTGAGTGGTTTTTATTGGTTTTCAAAAGTTTTCAAATGGTCTTCAAAACAACCCTCATTTGAGTGGTTTTCAAGCTTTCAAATGGTTTTCCAAACAACCTTTATTTGAATGATTTTCAAAATTTTTTTCTCTTGAGTTCATGATTGGAATAGTTTTAAGGCAACCTTTTCTTAAGTGGTTTCCGAAAATCCACCATATGAATCATGTTCTCATTTGAGTTATTTTTAAATGTTCAAGTGGTTACAAAACTACCCTCTCTAAAGAGGATTTCAAAGTTTTTGCTCTCTTGAATTTAGATTGGAATGGTCCTAAGTCAACCCTCTTTTGAGTGGTTTCTAAAAATCAACCATATGAATCTTAAGCTCACTTGAGTGGTTTTATTAAAGTGGTTTTCAAAACCCACAACTCTCTTGAGTTGGTTTTCCAAAGTAGTTTTATGTGAAATCATGACTTTCTTATATGAAATGATAATTTTTGAAGTTTTCTTTAAAATTTTTTCACATAAAATGATAAGGTTTTTGTCGTGCCCTAGTTTTTCGGTGAGCCCTTTTGGCTCGAGAAAAGCAGGTATTCTCTCTGTTAGAATCTACCCTCTTAAAAGGACAAGTGCGACGGGGATTTGAGTTTGAAAACTTGGTTTGATTAAGGGCTTTTTGAAAATATTTGGAGTCACCACCTAACATAATTAAAGATGTGTTACGTCACCTAACGACTAAGTGATATCCGAAGACTAAACTTAAGTTTTTTCAAAAAAGTTTTGAAAACTACCCTTCTTAAGAAGGTTAGTTTTGGAAAAGAGGTTTTTTAGCAACCTTTTTGAAAATGTGATTCTGGATTTGATATTTGAAACAGAAATTTATGGTATGGGAGTTGGTTACGTGTAGGGAAAATATCCTAAAATAATCACCTTACCCCGCCCTTTCGGTACCTACATGTCTATTCACTCTTAGTTCACTCGCTTGAATGACCGGTTACTAATATTCACTTATTATCCATTTAGAATTTTGGAAAAAGGGTTTAGTCATCACTTTTTGGATGAATGATGCAATGATGTATGTATTTGTAAAGATTTTTGAAAGAGGAAGAAGTTTGAAGCTTGATTTTTGAAAGATAATTTTGAAAGAAGGGGTGTTTTAAAAATGGACATTTGACTTGAAGTAAGAGTTGTGACCGCACCTGTAAAGGTTGTCTACATATCTTATGTGGCGAGAATCAAGTCAGTCATAGTTTGGACAAGAGTCTGATATCGAAATAGACTTATGGAGTCTTGGAATGTTTTTTAAACTTGGACTCAAAAGAGTTTTGACTTGGATTTAGACTTGGAGAGTTTGAAACAGAACTTGAGATTGTTTAGAATGTTTTTGAAATGGAACTTGAGGGTTTTGAAGACACCTTTGAAATAGGACTTTGGAATGTTTTGAAATGTTTTTTAAATCGACTTAAGAGAGTTTTGGAATATTTTTTAAACAACTTAAGTGAGTTTTCAGCATGTCTTTGAAGAGCTCAATGGAGCTTTGGAATATTTTTGAAAGAACTCAAGTGAGTTTTCAACATGTCTTTGAAGCAGCTTAAGGGAGCTTTGGAATATTTTTTAAACAACTTAAGTGATTTTTGGAAGTGTTTTTTTAAGATAACTTGAGTGATGTTTTTGAAAGAAACACAATAGAGTTTTAGAATGTTTTTGGAATCAACTCAAAGAAGTTTTGAAAATTTTTTAAAAAACAACTTAAAGGCGTTTTGGAATGTTTTTGAAACAACTCAAGAGAATTTTAAAATATTTTGAAAACACCTCAAGAGAGTTTTAGAAAGGTTTTTGAAGTTTTGTTTGAAAATCTTGGAGTTGGAGTTTGGATTGGGGTAAGGTAAGAGCTCTTTTAAATTTGTCTTTAAAAGTTCTTAGAAATCAACTTTAAAAAGGTATGTTGAATATCTCATTACCTTTGAGAGATTAGCTATTGAGAAGCCAAACATCTTTGAAGTTATGAATTTTGAAAATATGTTTAGAAAAGGCTAGAAACTTCCCTTAGAGTTTTGAGAACTTTTTAGAGTTTTGAGAACTTTAGGGTTATAGAATCCCACTTAATATCTCACATTCCTTAAGAAATCATAATTACTGAATGATTAAGATTGTCCTAAGGGTGAGACTTTTGAAAATAATTTTTGAAAGATACTTTTGAAAACACTTCGGGTTTAGAACCCTTCTATAAACCCTTGAAGGTTTCATTTGATGTATCACTTTCCATTGAAAACGCTGACCATGAGAAGGTTAAGATCACCTAAGAGTTGTGAGTTTTTAAAAAACATTTTAGAAAGCAAGTTTTTAAAAATATTAAGTGCCTAGCCATTTTAGGTTAAGACTTGTTTAGGAGAGCTTTTGAAACCATTTGGAGTGGTTCATAGAAGTGTTTTGGAAAATACTTTTTGAATTAAGATTTTTTTTTGAAAACTCAAGAGAGCTAGAGATTTTTGAAGACATGCTTTGAAAAATTGTGATATCCCAAACCTCTATCTAATTATATTAATGAGAATTTCTAGTTTATGCAATATTTGATATTAATTATTTCTTCTTTTGGATCAAAATTGAACAATGTGAGGTTGTGTTGTAACACACACACATATACACACACCCACTATTCGGTTGAGAGAGGGAGAAAGAGAGAAAAGGAAGAAGGAAGGGAAGATTGAGGGAAGAAAGGCTTGAAGCAAGAGGATTGAAGCCATTGAAGACTTCACCAAGCTTGAAGAAGGTAAGATTTTATTTCTTTCTCTCTACAATTATATATGTATATGTATCTACCATGTGTAGATGTGTTGGGTCTTTGCATGTATGCATATATATAAGTTGGGTTTGTCTTGAGGGATTGCTTGAGTCCTAATTAGTTGAAATTGAGAGCTTGTAGCTCAATATTGGAGGATTAGAAGTGGTAGTTTGAAAAATCCCCAAATATAAAAAATGTTAGGGTTTTGATTCATTCATTTGATCTCCTTGATTTAATTGTTCTTTCTCTCCCATTTTTAGTTATTATCATCCTTGTGGGTTAATCTGTGAGCCCTAAGAGTATTGGAAATGTTTGGTGGTGTTTGGTAGAGTTTTGGTTGAAATTCGGGGGCTGCCTAGAACAGGGCGTTTGAACTCCCAATATGGAGTTTGAACTATGGAAAATAAGCCTGAGCATTCGAACTCCCTCGGGGGGAGTTCGAACCCTTAGAGAGGGTTTTTTTTTCAGATTTTGTTCTTGGAGTTCGAACTCCTTGCTTTTTTGCCTGGGCGTTCGAACTCCCGGTTGGGCGTTCGAACCCTCTGTTAGCTCAGACACTATTTAGTAAAACGGGTATAACTTTCACCAGAAAACTCAGATTGATGCACTGTTTGAAGCATTAGAAACTAGATTCATAGACCTTTGTACCCATATAAAGTTTGTTTTCTAATTCCTTATATATTGAGAGATATAAAGGTTTGAAGTTGACCCAAAATCCATGCCAATAACATTGTTTTCCAAAATTTTAGTCCATCTTCCACGAAGCTTAACTTCTTCACCCGAAATGTGTTTTTGGCTCATGACCTATCAAAATAAAGGCGTTTAAGCCTATTTTCAAATGCAACTAGCCTTGGGTGTGAACTCATCATTGATAGGGGGTTGGGACTTGATGAAGGAGTTGACATTTCGGCTTTCATGTTCAAATCTCAACCTCATGTTCTTATTTTGCATCGAGGCTTTGTCCTAGAGTTTAGCCTCGCTCTCCCGTTGTGCGAATGAGGTGTTGTTGAGTTGGGGTTGAGTGGGTTACGTGCTTAGTCTTGACTTACGTGTTATTGCTTTGCCTTAGAGTTTTGTATTGATGTTTCTTTGCTTCTACATGCATTTGTGTATGAATACCTTGTTTGTCACCGGTCCAATTGGAGAAAGGTGAGTAACGATATGCCATGAGTAAAACTTTAGTATTTTATAAATACTTTAAGCTCACCTCTATATATATGAATGTTTTCCATACATTTCAATGCATCAATGCTACGTTCAATTACAAATGTCATATTTCAAATGCATGCAAGCTATATTATGTTATGAATGGAAACCATGGACTATAATGTTTAAATGAAAGAGATGCTAAGTTTTCAATGTATGGTGCCAACTCGGGTCTTCTCGTGGCAAGACCTTAATCTAGCCCGATAGTCCTACGATAGGGGATGGGAAATAAACTATTTATGTTGGGAGACATCCCTGGCCTAAAGAGCTTTAGCGTGACCTATGGTTACTATGGAGCCTAGCTCATATGTCGAGTTGTAGCACACTTATGTTTTGAACCGAGAACCATGATATGTTCACATATTTTACGACAAGTTATGAAATGCTATATCAAGAATAATGTTATGTTGCATCTCTTCTCATGATATTATGTTTTGAAATGTTTAAACATTTCAAATGATGTTTACGTTACTTACGAGTTCCAAGCCTACGCTTTAAACATTTAAAAGCTCATTTCCTTATGCATAAATGATTATCTATCCTTGTACATTGGATATAATTGCTAGTCCATAATATTTTCTCGCTCATGCATCATTGTTATTCACTAAGCATTAGCTTACGTTTTCTCAAATGATTTTCAGGTAGCCAATCCGGGAGGCCCTAGACTGAGGCCATATGTGGATTTGAGTTACGGCCCACGGGCCTATGTTTTGTATAATGTTTGAGGGCTGGACCCAATGTTTTGTAATGATATATTGTTATAACTTTCGTGGACCTTGATTTAGTCCTTATGTATGTTATGTTTGGGATTAGGCACAACTCTACCATGTATGACACGGATTATGTTTTCAAGTTATTAAAAGTTCTCTTTTTTGCAATTATGCATCATTATAAATGATTATGCACAGGTGATCAACCAGTTTATGTAATGCGGCCTTGGGTAGCCTTGCTACTGGCCGATCATGTACCCTAAATTCGTATAGGCCGGGTTATGGGGCATGACAAAAATGGCTTTAGATTGAAAGATCGTTCAAGAGGCCTTGAAATCGGAGTCTCGAAGTCAAATAACCTCAGTTAGGTTGACCTAGGTTTAACTAACTTGGGTTAGGTTAACCTAGAGTTGAGTGAACTAGGATTAACTAAACCTTGGTTTAAGTAAACTAGGGTTAACTAACTTGGGTTAGGTTAATCTAGGGTTGAGGCAACTAGGGTAGGTTACCCTAGGGTTGCATAGTTAGGGTCAAGTTCACCTAGGGTTAACTAAGGTTAGGTTGACCTATGGTTAACTAACTAGGGTTAGGTGAGCCTAGGGTTTGGAGGTGTCCTAGAGTTAGCCAACTTAGGTTGGGTTAACCCAATGTTTGGACAACTAGGCTTAGGTAAACTTAGGGTTTTGAAAGGTAGTTTTGAACTAGGGTTTGGACTAAGTGGTTTTAGAATGTGGTTTTGAACAAGGGTTTGGACCTAGTGGTTTTGGAAGAGTTTCAAAAGGTGGTTTTATGCATGAAACTTTGATGAGATATTTCAAAAATCATGATTCATGTGAAAACCTTATCATTTTATGTGAAAAAAGTTATTATTCCATGTGAAACCCTTTTGGAAAACAACCTTAAGAGAGTTGTAAGTTTTGAAAACAGTTTTTACAAAACCACTTAAGTAAGCAGATGATTCATATGGTTGATTTTTAGGAACCTCTCCAAAGGGGATTGCCTTGGAACCATTCCAACCCTAAGCTTAAGAGAGGAAAACTTTGAAAATCAAAATAGAATAGGTTGTTTTGAAAACCCTTTGGAAACTTGAAAGCCACTTAAAATGAGAGTTGTTTTGAAAACCACTTTTATGATAACTTAAAAGAGTGAAGTTTTTGAAAACCTCCTTATGAAGGGTAGTTTTGAAAATCGCTTTTGCAAGGTGAAAAATACTCACATGAGCAAGTATTCATGTGGTTAATGTCGCGCCCAGATTTTTTGAGCTCTAGGAATACACACATAAGTAGAAAAATTACTGTACTCTCTCGTTAAAACTCACCCTCCTAGAAGAATGAGTGCGACTAGGTTTGAATTGAAAATAGAATTGAATAAAGGGCTTTTAGAAAAGATTTGGAGTCGCCACCTAACTTAATTAAGGTGTGTTAGGTCACCTAAAAAACTAAGCATAATCCGAAGACTACACTTAGGGTTTTTGAAAACGATTTTGGAAAACATCCTCAAGAGAGGGTTTTTTAAGAAAACAGGTTGTTTGGCAACCTTTAGAAAACATTTAAGCTGTTTTTGAAAAATAACTCCATTTTTTGTCTTTGAAATTAGTGATCCTAGGTTCGGAGGTTGGTTACGTGTAGGGAAGACGCACTAAACCATCACCCTACCCCGCCCTTGCTGTACCTACATGTCTATTCACCCTAGATTCACCTATGAGAGTTTTCAACTAACAAACTGTCTAATCCTATTCACTTTGAAAAAGAATGTTTAGAAAGACATGATGCATGATATGCAAATGCAAGAAGAAGGTTTGATTTGAAAATAGATTTTGAAAAGAAATTGATTTAATTTTAGAAAAGATTTGAAAAGATAGATTTGAAATTGAAAAGTTTTAGAATTTGAAAATTGAGATTTGAAAATAGAGTTTTGGAATTGAAAATTGGAAATAGAACATAGAATTGGAAACTTGAAGAAGATTGTAGAATTGAAGATTTAAAAGAAGTTATAGAATTAGAAATTTAAAAAATATTGTAACCGCACCCATGAGGGTTGCCTACGTATCTTTTTGGAGGAATCAGGTCAGTTGTAGTTCGGACAAGAGTCTGATAGAAAATAGAAGGTTGGATTGGAAGAAAGAGATTTTGATTGAAAAATGGATTTGACTTGAACCTAGAATAGAAGATTGAAGATTGGAATTTAGAATTTTGGAATTGAAAAGGTTGGATTTTGATTTGGAAAAATAGAACTTGGAAGAAAGATTTAGACTTGTTTTGGAAAGATGGAGGTTTAAGAAACCTAGACTTAGGAAAGAGAGAAGACTTAAGAAAAAATTTGACTTGGAAGGGTTTAAGAAAGATTCGACTTGACTCAAAAGAGTTTTAGGAAAGATTAGATTTAGGAAAGGCTCGAATTAGGAAAGTTTCGTTTTAGGAAAGTTTTGGTTTAGGAAAATTTCGAATTAGGAAAGTCTCATTTTTGGAAAGTTTCGTTTTAGGAAAGTTTCAATTTAGGAAAGTGTTCGAATTAAGAAAGTTTTCATTTTAGGAAAGTTTTCAAATTAGGAAAGTTTTGAAATTAGGAAGAGGTTTCACTTTAGAAAAATTTCGATTTAGGAAAGTTTTAACTTGAGAAAGTTTCGAATTTAGAAAGTTTTCGAAATAGGATAGTTTTGAATTTAGAATGTTTTGAAATAGGAAAGTTTTGAAAGCAAGAAAGTTTTGAGTTTAAAAAGTTTTAGATTTGGAAAGATTTAAAATTTAGAAAGTTTAGGGTTTAGAAAGTTTGGGAGTTTAGAAAGATTTAACTTAAGAAAGTTTTGAATTTAGAAAGCTTTGGGTTTGGAAAGATTTGAAATTTAGAAAGTTTAGGATTTAGAAAGTTTTAGAGTTTGAGTTTTAGAAAATCTTGAGATTAGGAAAGGTTTGAGTTTAAGAAAGATTTGGAAAGTTAAGATTTGAAAGAAGTAGAATTAGGAAAGGGTTGATTAGAAAAGATGTGGAAGTTGAGTTTTAAAATTTAGAAAAGATTTTTATGTTTAAGTTTTGGAAACTTAAGATTTGGGAAAGTAGAAGATTAGGAATGATTTGAATTAGAAAAGATTTAGACTAGGAAGGGTTAAGATTCCTATTTCCTAAAACAAAGGATTGGATTTTGTTTCTAAAAAGAGATGTTTTTATTTTGTTTCAAAAAACAGAGGATAAGATCTAGTTTCCTAAATGGGAGACTTTAAGACAATCTTGGAAGGGTGAACTTATTATTCTGAGAACTTAGCTGTGTTCTTAAGAAATGTGCCGAAAAATGGCCCTAGGGGCAGTTTGGTCATTTTTCACCGAAGTGGGCTAGCAGGCATTGGTGTTGACCTGGGTTTTGAGTGTTTCTGTCACTTTGACGGCGGTTTCGTGATACAGAGGTTTGTTGGCAATTCCCTATATCGACCTGTTTGCGAGTATTTCTACTACTCTGACGGTTGCGATGTTTACGAGTATTTTCGCTACTATGACGGTTCACGATCATTCTCGAGACTGCCTGATCTTAGGAAGCTGCTAAAGGGACGTAGCGCTTGAGAAGTCAACTTTCTCGGAAGGCGTGCCTGAAACGGACATTTCTACATTGGTGGGCTAGCAGGTGCCCAAGGTAGACCGTTCTACCATCTAGGAGACTTGGGGTTTCGTCCCAGTCGATAGGTTTAAAGGGGACTTACTGTCTTTAGAAAAACGTGCCTATTGGAATTAAAAAGTGGTCTTATCGTCTTTAAAAAGACGTGCCTGTTGGAAAGGGGACTTACTGTCTTCGGAAAGACGTGCCTGTTAGAAAGGGCACTTACCGTCTTCGGAAAGACATGCCTGTTGGAATGGGGACTTACCATATTTTAAAAGACGTGCTTGATTTAGAATTAGACCGAACAATGCCCTTAAGGGCATTTTGGTCATTTTGCCTCTATTTGGGCCTGACGGGGCCCTCGAAGCGATGAATAGACAGGATTAGACTTCGAAAATTGCTTTGACTCAAAATACGCCTGTATTGACTTAAACACAAGTCTGGACGGATTGGAGACTGCCGAGCGGTAAAAAATGGGGTGCTTACAGTTAATTTGAGAGATACCACTCATGAGAGGGCTCCATATGGACCATTACAACCTCAAAACTTAAGAGAGCAAAATCATTGAAAACCTTTCCAATGGAGAGTTGTTTTAAAAGTTTTAAAGACATTGAAAACCTTTTTTAGAGAGGGTGGTTTTGAAAACCATTTTATGCAAACTTGGAAAAACCTTTAGAGGGTAGTTTTGAAAATCATTTTTTATGCAAAACTTAAGAGAGCCGCATGAAATGCAAAGGTAGGGTTTAGGATTGTAGAAAACCACCAAAAGCTTGGAAGACTAGGGTCCTTAGCTTGAACTTCAAGTAACTCCAATTTAGAGACACTTTTTAAAAATCTTTTGAACATGAACTTTGTAGAACTCTTGAAAGTAGAACCAATGGTGGTTTTGAAAAAAGTTTTGAACATGAAAACAAGACCATCACAAGCAATACAAAGCCTATCACATTTGTCCTTCTAAGAGGATGAGTTTTAAAGAATGAGCACAGTACCTCTTTCCTCGAGCCAAGAAGGCCCGGTGTCCGAAAACAGGGCGTAATAGGGAGATGGGAAACATTTTTATAGGATCTGTTGTCTATACATTGAAATCCTACACTACTCTTGAATCTTTGGATTTGTCTTCTTTTTGTTTCACTAAAGGTCAATGGGAGACTTTGCTTCTTGGTTGGCACTTGTCTTTTTGATAGTCCTATCTCCATGAACGGAGAGGGATTAGGGCCCCTTTTGATAAGATGTCATTTGATGTATGCCATGAGTCTTTAAGGTTATGAGAAACCTGTTGGAGTTTAGGTAGGCTTGATTTGAGTGAGAGTGGTTTAGTACCATTCTTTTTGGGTTGATCATGTGCATGAGATTGCAATAACTTGAGTTAATTTGGAACACTCGTCTTGAAATGGATATCGATGCATGAATAGTATAATAAATGTATGAATAGCATAACGGTAGTAATTAAGTAGTTTAATGGACAAGGAAATGTAAAGCGGTTGCTCTTTCCTCCTTGGTTTTTGAAATTGACACGTGCGTCTTAATTTTGCCAGAGGTTTTGCTATCTAGGGGGTGCTACATGAGTATGAGATTGGGATTGACAGATGCTTCTTAGAAAGCCTGGTTCTTGAATCTTTAGACCTTCGGCGTTCACACCCAAGAAAGTGAACCCCATCTTTGGTTAATGATTTGAGCGGGAGAACTATCTAAAGGTCGTTAAGTGAGAAGCAGACATTGCATCCGCTTACAGCCAATGTACTATTCTCCCTGCTAACTAAAGGGTAGTTACGGGTAATAATGCAAATGTGAATGCATATAATTGAGATTGCGCCATGTGTGCGTGGAATTTTTGTAATTAGAGGAAAGAACCCAACAACACGCCTTCATCATGTTCCATTCATGTATTTATGGCAGTTAAAATATTCTTATAACACAAAGTAAATGTGAACAAGATTCACCTACAAAAGAAATACAAAAAGTTAGTACTTTTCAAAAAACTCAATCCAAGATATGAATGGATGATCAATACAAATGCATGAATATGGAAAGCATTGCAAGAGCATGTATGTAAAAGTCAATGCAAGAACATGAATAATAGAATGAATGCAAGTGATGACACTTGTCTGAAAACTTTGAACATTTTTTAAAATTTTGAAAATAATGTTTGATTTTTAAAAACTTATGGCCTTTGAAAATTTTACAAGGTGGATAAAACTGGACCCCAAGTAACAGGAGATTTTGGGTGAGTAAAGGGTGAAGAGACATGATAATGGCCTAACCCTCTAAGTAGTCTCCAGCGGAGTCACCAGCTATTGCGGCTCTATTTTTATTGAAACACTCTTGAATTGGGAAAAGCACGGTACTCTCTCAGTTAGAACTTGCCCTCCTACGAGGACAAGTGCGACGGGAGTTTGAACTTAAAAACTTGTTTTTCATTTGAATAAGGGTTTTTGAAAAAGTTTAAGAGTCGTCACCTAACATAGTTAATGTCACGCCCGGGCTCTGCCATGTACAATATTGTCCGCTTTGGGTCTAACCCCTTACGACTTTAAAACGCTTTGTACAAGGTAGAGTGTCGGACTGCTATATGAAGCACATCACATCACCTTCCCCAGGCGATGTGGAAACGTAGCTCATACCTCCTCGCTGGGCTTGTCCCCCTTTAGGGCTGTAACCGACCTAGTGCAGGGCTGGCCCCTCACACTTTCGGCTAGGCTTAGCTCTGATACCACTATCACGCTCGAGCTTCGCCATGGCCTTGTCCCCCTTTAGGGCTACAACAGCCCCGGTGCAGGGCTGGCCCCTCACACTTTCAGTTGGGCTTAACTTTGATACCACTGTCACGCCTGGGAAAGGTGAAGTCATGTGCTTCATATAGCGGTTTAGCACTCTACCTTGTACAATGTGTTTAAAGTCATGAGGCCCTAGATCATTAGTGGTTGCAACCTTGTATGGGACAAGCCCAATGTGGTATGAGCCAAAGCAGATATTATTGTGTTGCGTACTTTGATACCATAACAATGCGTTTTAAAGCAGTGAGGAGTTAGACCCAAAGCGGACAATATTGTACATGGTGGAGGCCAGGCATGACTAACCCCTCATGACTTCAAAATACGTTGTACAAGGTAGAGTACCGAATAGTTATATTAAGCACATCACTTTACCTTCCCCAGGCAATGTGGGAATGCATCTCATACCTCACTAGGCTTATCCCCCTTTAGGATTGCAACCGTCCCAGAGCAGGGCTGGCCCCGCACACTTTTGGCTGGGCTTAGCTTTGAAACCACTGTCATGCTGTTAGCACCCCATTTTGGCCACTCGGCTATCTCCGGCTTGACCGGATGCACACTCAAACTAGCACAAGCACACTCTTGCAATGTGGTGATACCTAACTTTATATAACTTATGCCGTTACTATCGTTGTCATGCATTTGTATTTTTGTCATCTCTTTATCCCTAAAAACCGATTTCAAAGTTGCTTTCTAAAAATCACAATTCTAGGTTAATCCAAACTCTTTCATGGTTAGGATTTTTTTAGAAAAGTGTGACAATTGAATTGGCTTTTAATAGCCTATATTGTTTTCTTTTCAAAAAACACAATCCTAAAACGATCCTAGTTATTTTACGACTATGGTTGTCTCGGGAAATGTGTGACATTCAAAATGACCCGAAAAGGTCTATATTTTTTGCCTTGTGCCTTTATTGTTTTTCAAAGTCACGAGCCTAAAGTGATTCTTGCCTTCTAATGGCTAGAATGGCTTTAGGCAAAGTGCGACATTTATTTGGATGTTTAAAATCCAAGTTAGGGTTTTGGGCCCTAAAACATGTTTTCAAAAGACTCGATTTCTGAACTATTTACAAAACTCGCATTTGTTTAACCCTAGAAGTCCAATCCTAGGAAAATCTTGTTTTTGCCAATTTGGAAATCTTCTATTTTTAAACCAAATCATACCTTTTTCAAAATCCTCAATTTCTAAATCAATCAAATATTTTCTTTTTAAAATCAATCAAATCAAAACCTTCCATTTCAAATCCCTCAAATCACTCATTTTTCAAACATTTCAAATTTAGACCCTAAATAAACTCCTCCCAATTTGGAAACAATCCAAACTTATCTTTTTCAAGCAAATCAAATCTTCTTCAAAAAGGAAACAAACCCTTTCCAATCTTTCAAGTCTTTCCGAAAGGAAACAAATCAATTCTTTTTCAAAAAAGGAAATAAATTTTTCTCTAAAAGGAAATAAAATCGAATCTTTTTCAAATCCCAATCTTTTCATGTCAAATCAAATCTTCCTGAAAAAGAAATATTTTCAAATGAAGTCTTCCTGAAAAGAAAACATTTCAAAATCAAATCAAATCTTCTTGAAAATGAAATATTTTCAAATGAAGTCTTCCTGAAAAGGAAACATTTCAAAATCAAATCAAATATTCTAGAAAATAAAATATTTTCAAAAGAAGTCTTCCTGAATAGGAAACATTTCAAAATCAAATCAAATCTTCCTGAAAAGGAAATATTTTCAAATCAAGTCTTCTTGAAAAGGAAACATTTCAAAATCAAATCAAATCTTCCTGAAAAGGAAATATTTTCAAATCAAGTCTTCTTGAAAAGGAAATATTTCAAAATCAAATCTAATCTTTCTAAAAAGGAAACACTTCAAAATCAAATCAAATCTTCCTTAAAAAGGAAATATTTTCAAATCAAATATTTCTGAAAAGGAAACATTTCAAAATCAAATCAAATCTTCATGAAAAGGAAATATTTTTAAATCAAGTCTTCCTGAAAAGGAAACATTTCAAAATCAAGTTCAATCTTCCTGAAAGGAAATTTTTCTAAGTCAAACTTTCTTGAAAAGGAAACATTTTCAAACTTAAACTTTCTTAAAAGGAAACTTTCTAAAAATGAAAACTTTCTAGAAATAGAAACTCATTTCAAAATTCCAACTCTTTCGAACTCTTGTCCGAACTACGACTGACCTGATCCTCTTTAAGGAGGTAGTTAGGTAGGCAACCATTGATGGGGTGCGGTCACAACTCTTTTCAAATTTCAAATTTTGCAAACCTTTCCAAATTCCCAATTCCATAACTAATTTTCAAACTCAATCTTTCAAACTCTGTTTCAAACTTTATATTCAAATGTTTTCTAAGTGAATAACATTAAACATAAGTAACTGGTGAGTCATAATTAGATGAGTAAAATGTGAATAGACATATAGGTACCACAAGGGCGGGGTAGGGTAATAGTCTTAGGACATCTTCCCTATATGTAACCAACCCCCAGACGTAAGAATTTCTATTTCAAAGACCAAAACTGGAGTTAATTTTCAAAAAGGTTTTCCAACATTTTTAGGGTTGTCAAACAACCTTATCTTTTAAAACCCTTTCATGAGGACCTCTTTCAAAAATACTTTCTAAAACCTAAGTTTAACCCTTGGGTTTTACTTGGTGTAGATGGCCTAACACATCTTTAAATATGTTAGGTGACAACTCTAAAGACCTTTTCAAAAATCCCTAATCAATTTCATTTCAAAAATTCAAACCTCATTGCATTTGTCCTTCTAGGAGGATGAGTTCTAACGAAAAAGCACCGTGCTTTTTTCCGAGCCAAGAGGGCTTGATTCGGTCCAAAAACGGGACGCGACAGCTTGGTGACTCCGCTAGGGACAACTATAGGGTTAGGCCTATGTTGTGTCTAATCATCCTTCACTCACCTCAGGTTCACAGGTTACCTTGTTTAGTTATATCCACTTTCTAACCTTTTCAAAATTCTAAAATTTTCCAAATGGTCTTTGTTTTGCAAAAAGTCAAACATTGCATTCATTATATGCTCTTGCATTGTTCACACATCATACTTTATTTTACATTTGAGTTCCTCGAAAAGTACTAACTCCGTGCATTTGTTTTGTAGGTGAACCCTTGTTCACCTTTTAATTTATGCTTATAAACTGCCATATGTGCTATGTATGACAGGATGTATGGGAGTTGTTGGGCTCTTTCTTCCAATTTCAAAAATCACGCACACACTTGCATGTGCATCTTCATAGAATATTGACCCTGGTTACTACCTTTTAGTTAGAAGGGCGAACAATACATTGACTACTGGTGGTAGGTAGATGTGTCACTTACCAACAGTCTTTAGATAGTTCCCCCGCTCGGATCACCAACTTATAATGGCACCAGCCCAGGGAGTAGGTATAGGTTTGAAGATCTGCGAACCGAGCTTTTTAGAAAGAATTCATAGCCCTCAACCTTATGTTCATATAGCACCCATGCATAGTCGAACCTCTACCCAATTTAAGGCACCTGTCTTTTCAAAACCAAGGAGGAAAGAGTAATTGCTTTTCAATTTCCTTACTCCTATTGTTATTATGCTTACATACATGAAAGCTTTGCTATCAATATCTTATCATTCATGCTATTAAACTGTTCATGCATATGTAATCATCCCAAGGCAAGAATTCTAAAGAAATTCAAGCCACTTGTACTCCATGCATATGATCAACCTCCAAGATAATGGCCCACGAGCCAATCTCAAATTATAAGCCTACCTAATTCCTAAGGGTTTCAAACCCTAAGGATCATGGCATGCATCCAAGAATCATTTCATAAGAGGGGCTCCAATTCCTCTTGCTTATAGAGATAAGGTTGCCACAAGACAAGGGGCAAAATCCCAAGACAAGGTTTCTCAATGACCTCCGGACATTAAAAAGGCAGAATTGAAGACTCAAGAGTAGTATAGGTTTTCCTTTGTAATAGTAGATATGTGGAAAGTCCAATGGAAAATGTTCCCTCTCCCCTTTCTATCTATTTTCAATTCCATGTACTAGAAAAATCCAATGTAATAAAATCATCAATTTACTTCCCTTGAATGAAAGTATGGTATCTGCATACAGGGGCAACCCCCTATTTCTAAAAGTGAGCAAACACAATATGCTTATTCCCTTTCTCAAAGCAGGGGCACCCATAGGGCATGCATTAGATACAAACTTTTAAATCAAGGCACTAACTTCTCATTTGTTTCTTGTCATCTGTCCTCTCCCTCATCTCTCAAGTACCAAGAAAACCAAAGACAAAGTAAGGATAGAAAATGGGGTTTCCTAAACCCTTATCTCTTGTCATTATGCTGTGCACATATTCAATATTATCATGCTCATGCATTAATATCCATTCTAAAGACACGGGTTCCAAGAAACTCAAGTCAGGGCATTTTTATCAACTGTAAAGAGAAAGGAACAATCCAACCTCATATTAATCGAACCTACCAAAGCCCCTTAGGGTTTCCCAACCTTAAGGATTCATGGCATACATAGAACTATATCTCAAGAGAGACTCAAATCTCTCTTCGTCCATGGAGACGGGATTGTCCAAACAAAGAAACATTGACTGGCCCATGTCGAAGAGGTATTGTATTGCATACAAGGGCAACACCCCGCCTCCAAAATGGACTCAACATCATGCCTAGATTCCCGTAAAGAAGGGACCTCCATAGGACATGCATGACATAAGATCTTTAACTCCATATGCTAATTCCATTTGCTTTTCTTTTTCTTTTTCCAGGCCCAAGAACACAACTAAAGCTATGTAATCACTCTTTAGTCCCACCCAGTCCATAACTCTTGCAAGGATGAGCCCATTGAAGAACAAAAGGGATTGACTGCTCATCAACAAAGCGTTACCTCTCAAGTAACAACCTCCACACCATGTCATGACAATTGGCATCCATGCACCGACATGACAAAACCCTCCAATCACCTAACAGTTAGGAAAATGGTCACCAACTACCTTAGCAGCAGAAGGTATCAACCTGAGAAGGGACTAGGGGCATAGCTACAAGGTGGTCCTTCTGAAAAAAAAGAAGAAAAGAAAAAAAGCGCCATTTGATCCTTGATCATCGATTGAAAATCTATGCCTCATCTTCTACAGGCTCAAGCTTCTCAAGGTCTTGCTAATCTAGTAGCATCGGACAAGAAGTTGGTCGACTAGACCATCCATCAAATTCCCAGATCTTGAAGGCCTTGGTAAAGCTAAAGCCTACAGGAGGAGCCCTTGATTTTAGCTTGTCGAAATGTCATGTAAATATCAAGTGTATAACAGGCTAATCTAAAATAGAGGACTCTTGATCATGAAATGCTTTCTCTACCATGCTAAAATCTGTTTTGTCAAAAAAATGAAACTTGTAGGGTATCTCGAAGGTTGGCATCTTTTGACCCTAAAGACTCCCCAGAGGCCCTCTACAGATTATCATAGATAGTGCCAGCAAACTAAAATAGCACATGATAATAGAAATTCAAAATCAATTATAATAGCTCAGTATCCGACCATCTACAAACAAATGAGGCCATTGAGTTAGCAAAATATAAATGTTAAGAAGATCACAAAGGTTGGCACTTGCAACTACCCTTTCACAAAGTCCTAGTTTGAGTCTTAACTGGGGCAACACGACCCGCATTGATCTACTACAATAAGGCAGTTTTGTTGGTTAAAAAAGAACCCCCTCTTACCAAATCCTCGGGAAAACTCAAACCACCGAAGCGGTATGAGCAACCTTGCCTCTTAGAGAACAACATGCCATCTACTATGCTCGGTATAACCAAAGATGCATCTCCACATCCTTCAGCAGAAAAATCAAACCTCGACAGGAGAATTCGTCACCAATAATACATCTCTAGCTTGGCAGAAAGCTAGAAGCAAAGTTTACTCCCAACAATGAAGACTCAAAAGCCATTCTGGCAGAGACGGACATGGAAGTTTTCACAACACCCATCAACTCAAGCTTGATAAAGCACTACTATGTGTAATTAGAAACTCTGATAGAGCAATGATGACAATGATCAAAATAAAGAGAGGCCCTCAAGTCATCTATCATACAGTTAAACAGAGCCCTTGCAAAACCCCCTTGAGCCGGTCACATTTCCAACATATAACCAGGCTAGTGATCACCACCCATAATGGGTCGGAAGCCACAGCATGAGGGCAGGGAAAGGAAAAAAAGGGGTAGCATTACATGTTGTAAAAAAAAGAAGTAATAATGAAAATCTAATAATGTCAAGGTCAAAGTCATCAAATAAACGACCTCAACATTAGTCATAAAAGCAGAGGGTAAGAAAGGGATGAAACTGTTAAAGGTGATCACGAGAATCAAAGTCGAGTAGAATGGTAGGTTTAAGCCTTCTAATCTTATTCTTTCAAAAACCAGACACCTATCTCACGTTATAGTCCGAAAAAGACCTTTCAAATTGGTTATTGTTGTCATTGCTCTTCAAAGTAAGATGGTTACATTAGAAAGTGCTCTATCTAGCAGAAGGAGTTTTGAGAAGACTATTTCTATCTCAACTCAACAAGTGTTTCAATACACCCCTGTCAAAAGCAACATCAACAATCTTCAACCAAAACTACAACTTCAGTCAACAATAGGCAAGGAGTCGTCTTCATCGGCATCAATGAGAGAAACCACAAGAAAAGGTATGGCCTGAGGACATAGTGAAAACCCTCCGGGGTGCTATGGGTAAAAGAGTAGGGTCATGGCAAGATACAAAACTACCAACGTAGTGAAAACCCAAAAACGGGCGTTGACATGCAACAGTGGTATTGTCGACATCTATGAAAACCTGTAAGGTCACAGGTGGCAAAAATGGCTTAAATGAGAGAAAATTAAAAATCAAAATCAAAATAAAAAAGAAAAAAAAGTGTCAATCCTCCTGATTAGCAATCCAAGACGGCCTTAATGAAGCAGCAAAGTCTCAAGCCTCAATAAATGAGTCAAGGGATGCCAACCTGTGGAGAACCTGCATTGGTAACAGATTTCTAAACTTAGCATGGCAAAATGATAAGTATGAATGTCATAAATCATTTATTAAGATTACTCAGTTATATCTTAATATTTGCTAATGAGATACTAAGATAGGTACAAGTTCAAAGGGCACCTCCTGAATCTTTCCCAAGTTTCGAAGGCATTTCCAAAATATAACATTCTGGTAGCCAAGTCACAACCAATTGGGGCATGCATCCATGCCCATCCTTTATAAGCCCATGCATTCATCAAAGGAAAGGCCTCCGGAAATAGAAGCATGGGAAGAGGTGGGTTCCTTATCCAAGTCAAAATCCCTAGGTGACTGGCTCAAGAGAAGAAGTTCAAGCAGATGGAATTCTCACGCCAAGTAGGCCCTGAGAAAAGAAGAGAACAGAAGAAAAATGGCAGACAACGTGGGCTGCTATCCATAGCCAACAAGAAACAAAGAATGGGGTAATGTCCCACCCTCGACCTCCCAATCTGTCCTAATTTAAACCTTTCCAAGCCATGACGACTGGGGTAATGGCCTACCATCCTGATCAAATAAAGAACCAATTGGAGATGCTCGACTTTCCAGATACTTTGAACCCATCAAAGGAGACCTCACCTCCTGTATAAACTAGCTCAAGACTCTCGAAGAAGCAAAAGCCTTCTAGAGACACATCAATAAGAATCCTATCTTGCCTGCCAAAATCAAAACTCAACAGTCAAGCCAACACAGAAGAACTACAAACACAGAACAACCTCCCATGACTCCTCAAGTTCAGCTCATTTCTAATAACCTTGTCTGGGGCATCCTTCCTAAGAAGCTTCACATGGTCCTCTTCCTCGCCAGCAGTCTAAAGAATTTCAAAAATAATACTCAGAAGCTACTAGCCTCTTGAAGGCCTCTTGAAAACTAAAAGTGAAATTTAATCAAGAGAGTAAGGAGGACAAGAAGGAATAGCTCGCTTTACAGTTCCATCCTCTCTAAGCCAACTTTGCAGTTGCTCACACTCCATCTTAACAAAAACTAGTCTAGCGGATTCCTAGTACGATCACCAGAGTATACCGATCACCTCCTTCAACTCGAAGGACAACAGCTCTAGTCCTATCCTTGGCCAAAAGTAGCTATCGTCGCTATCAGCTCAGCCATCACTTGTTGCATAAATCATCATCCCACTTGTCAGCCATCTTGAAGACAAGACATGAAGAAAGAGACCTGATAAAAGTTCATCGATAGGTAAGAGGTATGTATAAAAAAGGGGGGGTCCTTCAAAATCATTTTCAAAATAATTTTCTAGGTTTCTTAGACTTTTCCTCAAAAGTTTTAAAATTTAAAATCAATTTCAAAGGTTTCTTAAGCTTTGACCTTAAACGTTGATTTCAAAATCACTCCTAGTTTTCTAAACTTTTGCCCTCAAAAAGTTCTCGGTTTCAAACTTTTTCTTTCAAAAGTTTACTTCAAAATTTAAGTTTGGTTTCGAACTTTATCTTTCAAAATTTTACTTCAAAAATTTTAAATCCTACATAAAAAAAAATTCAAATCCTGGTTTCAAACTTAATCCTTCAAAAGTTTAGCTCAAAAAATCAAATTCTGGTTTCAAACTATTTCCTCAAAAGTTTTAGATTCAAAATCAATCCTATCGGTTTCTTAAAACTTTTTCCTCCAAAAGTTTTTATCTCCCGTCAAATGATGGGATTTCCTCGACTTTCTCCCCTTGCAAAAGGAAAAAAAGTTCTAGTCTAAATTTTGTAACTTTTTCCTTCAAAAAATGTAATTGTTAAGGTTTTTCGGGCTTTCCCCTTCAAAAGCCCTGTTTCAAAGGTTTTTTTAAACTTTTGCGCAAAAAGTCCAAGTTTCTAAACCTTAGTTTCCCAGGCTTCCTCCTTCAAAAGTCCCATTTTGAATCAATTTTCTAGTTTTTAAAACTTTTCCCTTCAAAAAGTTTCTATCCAATTCAAATGTCTGGTTTCCCCTTCAAAAGCCCCATTTCAAAATGCTTTCAAAGGTTTTCCAAACTTTTTGTCCAAAAAAGTCATTTAAAAAATCATCTTAAAAAACCGTTTTCCAACTTCATCAACTCCGGTCCCTCTGATCACCTCGCGACCCAAATAGGGCCCTTACTTTATCATTTTTTGTCTCTGACATGCAAAGAAAGAAAAAGGAGGGCAGTTGTTAGCACCCCATTTTGGCCACTTAACTATCTCAGGCCTGAGCGGTCGCACACTCAAACCAGCACAAGCACACTCAAGCCCAAACTGGCTTTTCAGATCTAATCCAATCAATCAGCTGCTTTGCGGGCCCACTGGGCCTTATAGAGGCAAAGTGACTAGAATGCCCCTCGTGCATTAGTCAATCCAATCCAGCCTGACACGTCTTTCGTAAGATGATAAGTCCATTCAAATTCAAAGTCAATTCTAATTGTCCCGTCATTCGAGAAAGTTGATCATTTATTGACGGTAAGACCATGCAATCCAGTACAACACAATCACCGAGAAAGTTTATTCCCTGGATTGGTAAAGCCCCTTTCACACTCATCTCCGAAAAGTACCTAAGCTCCCGAGATGGAAGAGCGGTTCACTTTTGGTGCCTGTTAGCCCGCCAATATAGAATGTCTGTTAATCCGGCATGTTCTTTGAGAAAGCACAATCCCCCCCAAGAACGGAACACCATCCAAATCTGGCACGTTCTTTGAGAAAGCATAAACCCCTCAAAGAGCAAAAGACCGTCCCAGTTTGGCACAACCTTCGAAAAAGTTTATCCTTTAAGACTGTAAGACCCTTTCAAGTCTGTCCATTGAGAAAGTACCAATTTCTCGGACAGAAGTCCAAACTAGATCTAGACAGGTCAACACCGACACCTACTAGCCCATCTTGGTGAAAAAGGACCATTTTGGCCATAGTGGACCCAACACATTCTTCAAAAAAGCATTAAATCCTAAGAACAGTAAGACCACCTTTCTAGGTCGTCCCTAAACGGTCTGGCAAGTCTAGTGTCATCTAGTCAGCTTCGGTCCTTTTCCAGAGGTTCCCCGGTCAAAATGACCATTTTGTCCCCAGGCATCCAAACGCTGTAGGAAACCACACTGGCTCTGGGTATCAAACTGGCAACACCCTAGTCAACCCTGGTAAACTCCAGTCAACTCTAGTCAACCTAGTTAACTCTGCTCAACCTTAGTTTACTCTGGTTAACCCCAGTAAACCTTGGTCCACACCAGGCAACTCTGGGCAACCTAATTAACCTTGGTCAATCTTGGTCAACCTTGGAGATCCGGTCATTCTCTTCAACCGCACCAGTTCTGAAAATTAAAAAGGCAACCTCTGACACACTTTCTAGAGTATTCCCTTCCATTTCTGGCCAGGCCCCGCCATCCAGCACTTTTCTTTTTGAACTAGAACCTCCCTGCTCCACTTTGAGTGAAGCATGACTATTTTTTAGCTTTGAGCCACTTCTAGAGGCGCAAAAAGTGGTTACAAATCAACCAGCATCAAACAAGCCTCATATCCAATCTTTTTACAGTCCTCATTAATGTCCAGAGTGGCGTACGACCAAACTTAAGGCATGCGCCCCTAGGAGTGGCGCACCATACAGACCTCCCCCCTCACTGTGTTGGGTCAAAAAATCTCTCTAGAAACTCTCTCTCTCTGCCAAGACAGCTCTCGGAGCCCTCTCTCTTTCTCTCTCAAAGTCCTAGCGGCCGAGCCCAAGTCCAAAGCTTTGAAGCCCTAGGCTCAGAGCTCCACCAAAGGTCCGCCCCGCTGCCTGGAAGCTCCCGAAATCTTTCCAAGTCTAAGGCCTGAGCCTCCATCAAAGAAAGAAGAAACGAGATAAGGCAATCTCTAGTTTACTTTTCGTATTCCCCCACTCTCTCTTCTTCCTCCGAACCCACTTGGGTTCTTCTCATTTTTAACCCTCTATCTCTAAACCACCCTTTCTTGCATGCTTGGAACAAGAGGACGGTGAGTCCATGTTGAGAGTGGACGAGAAGGGACTACCAATCGGGGCTCCCTTCTTGCCTTTCACTCGCCTCACGGTATGGTCTTAGGGCCCTCTTGCAATGTGGTGATACCTAGTCTTGTATGATTCATGCCGTTACCATTGTTGTTATACATTTGCATTTTTGTCATCTCTTTATACCTAAAAATTGATTTCAAAGTTGCTTTCTAAAAACCATAATTCTAGGCTAATCCTAACCCTTTCATGGTTAGGATTTTCTTAGAAAAGTGTGAAATTTGAATTGGCTTCTAATAGCCTATATTGTTTTCTTTTCAAAAAACACAATCTCGAAACGATCCTAGTTATTCCATGACTGAGGTTGTCTCAGGGAACATGTGACATTCAAAACGACCCAAAAAGGTCTACATTTTTTGCCTCGTGCCTTTATTGTTTTTCAAAGTTACAAGCCTAAAGTGATTCTTGCCTTCTAATGGCTAGAATGGCTTTAGGCAAAGTGCAATATTTATTTGCATTGCTAAAATCCAAGTTAGGGTTTCAAACTCTAAAACATATTTTCAAAAGACTCGGTTTTCGAGCCATTTACAAAACTCACATTTGTTAAACCCTAGAAGTCCAATCCTAAGAAAATCTTATTTTTGCCAATTTGGAAACCTTCCATTTTTAAACCAAAATCATACCTTTTTCAAAACCCTCAAAATCCTCAATTTCCAAATCAATCAAACATTTCCTTTTTAAAATCAATCAAATCAAAACCTTTCATTTCAAATCCCTCAAATCACTCCTTTTTCAAACCTTTCAAATTTAGACCCTAAATCAACTCCTCCCATTTTGGTAACAATCCAAACTTACCTTTCCAAGCATATCAAATCTTTTTCAAAAAGAAAACAAAACTTTTCCAAATTTTTTCAAACCCTTTCAAATCTTTCCGAATAGAAACAAATCA
Source organism: Euryodendron excelsum (assembly GCA_033060915.1). Classification (NCBI taxonomy): domain Eukaryota; kingdom Viridiplantae; phylum Streptophyta; class Magnoliopsida; order Ericales; family Pentaphylacaceae; genus Euryodendron; species Euryodendron excelsum. Next base: position 38,085,567 of record CM065389.1, read on the forward strand.
AATATTTTTTAAAAAAGGAAATAAATCTTTCTCAAAAAGGAAATAAAATTGAATCTTTTTCAAATCTCAATCTTTTCAAGTCAAATCAAATCTTCTTGAAATGAAAATATTTTCAAATGAAGTCTTCCTGAAAAGCAAGCATTTCAAAATCAAATCAAATTTTTATGAAAAGGAAATATTTTCAAATTAAGTCTTGCTGAAAAGAAACATTTCAAAATCAAATACAATCTTCCTGAAAAGGAAATACTTCAAAATCAAATCAAATCTTCCTGAAAAGGAAATATTTTCAAATCAAATCTTTCTGAAAAGGAAACATTTCAAAATCAAATCAAATCTTCCTGAAAAGGAAATATTTTCAAATCAAGTCTTCCTGAAAAGGAAACATTTCAAAATCAAGTCCAATCTTCCTGAAAAAGAAATCTTTCTAAGTCAAACTTTCCTGAAAAGGAAACTTTCTAAAAATAAAAACTTTCTAGAAATAGAAACCCATTTCAAAATTCTGACTCTTTCGGACTCTTGTCCGAACTATGGCTGACTTGATCTTCTTTAAGGAGGTACGTAGGCAACCCTTCATAGAGTGCGGTCACAATCCTTTTTCAATTTTCAATTCCACAACCCTTTCGAAATTCCCAATTCCATAACTAATTTTCAAACTCAATTTTTCAAACTTTGTTTGAAACTTTATTTTAAAATGTTTTCTAAGTGGATAGCATTGAACATAGGTAACCGGTGAGTCATAATTAGGTGAGTAAAAGGTGAATAGACATATAGGTATTGCAAGGGTGGGGTAGGGTGATAGTCTTAAGACATCTTCCCTACACATAACCAACCCCCGGACTTAAGAATTTTTGTTTCAAAGACCAAAACTGGAGTTAATTTTCAAAAGGGCTTTTCAACATTTTTAGGATTGTCAAACAACCTTACCTTCTAAATCCCTCTCATGAGGACGTCTTTCAAAAATACTTTTCAAAACCTAAGTTTAACCCTCAAGTTTTAGTTGGTGTAGATGACCTAGCACATCTTTAAATATGTTAGGTGGCGACTCCAAGGACCTTTTCAAAAAGCCCTAATCAATTCCATTTCAAAAATTCAAATCCCGTCGCATTTATCCTCTAGGAGGATGAGTTCTAACAAGAGAGCACCGTGCTTTTTCCCGAGCCAAGAGGCTTGGTTCAGTTAGAAAACTGGGTGCGACACACGCTCGGGCTTCGCCATGTATGATATTGTCTGCTTTGGGTCTAACCCCTCGTGACTTTAAAATGTATTATTCTAGTATCAAAGTACGTAGCACAATACTATCCACTTTGGCTCATACCATGCTGGGCTTGTCCCATGCAAGTCTGCAACCACTACAGTACACAGCCTCATGGCTTTAAACATGTTGTACAAGGTAGAGTGCCGAACTACTATATGAAGCACATCACTTCACCTTTCCCAGGTGATATGAAAATAGAGCTCATACTTAGCTGGGCTTGTCCCCCTTTAGGGCTACAACTATCCCGGTGTAGAGTTGGCCCCTCACACTTTTGATTGGGCTTAGCTCTGATACCACCGTCACGCCCTAGCTCCGCTGTGTACAATGTTGAAAATGTGCTAGGTCCCTTAAAACTAAGTGTAATCCGAAGACTAAACTTAGGTTTTTTGAAAAGGTTTTGAAAATATCCTTTTTAAGAAGGTTTTTAGAAAAGAGGTTTCTAGCACCCTTTTGGAAGCCTTTTGAAAGTGTGACTCCAGTTTTGGTCTTTGAAATAGAAATTTATGGTCTGGGGGTTGGTTACGTGTAAGGAAGATATTTTAAGATTATCATCCTACCCCAATCTTTCGTTACCTACATGTCTATTCACCCTTAGTTCATTACTTGAATAATCGGTTACTAATATCCACTTTTATCCACTTAGAAAAATTTTTAAAAACGGGATTTGCTCATCACTTTTTGAATGAATGATGCATGATTGCATGTTTTTGGAAAGATGTTTGAAAATAGGAAGTTTTGAAATGGTTTGAGATGGAAATTTTGACTTGATAGAAACTTTTGAAAAGGGAACATGAGTTGAAATAAAGGTTATAACCACACAAATTTAGGTTGCCTATGTATCTCATTTGGCGAGAATTAAGTCATTCGTAGTTCGAGCAAGTCGTATCGGATGCCCTAGATCGCTGGATGTTTTGAATAGCTAGATGCTTTAGGTAGTTAAGTACTCTAGATGGCTAGGTATTGAACTTTGTTGGGTTGTGACATCTAGATGTTGGGCTTGAAGACACCTTGGATCATGAGAAAACTTATGGAGATGCCCCTTACACTTGTACCTATCTTAGTATTTTGTCAACAATATCAAGATGTAACAGACTAATCTTAATAAATGGCTTATGATATTCATGCTAATTACTTTTGTCAAGCTGAGATAAGAAATTTGTTACTAGTGTAACCTTTCCACAGTTAGGCATCTCTTGGCCCATTGTCGAGGTGTGAGATTTTGCTGCTTTGTTGAGGTCGTCTTGTTGGTGTCGCTTGGACTGTTGATAAGGACAACTGACCCTTTTCTTTTTCCTTTTTGTTCTTTTTTTTCTCATTTAAACCCTTTTTGCCACTCGTGCCCTTGTGGGTTTTCACGGATGCCGGTTCTACCATTTTTGCATGTCAGTGCCTATTTTTGGATTTTCACTGTGTTAGTAGTTTTTGTATCTTACCATGACACTACTTTTTTACCCATAGCACCCTATAAGATTTTCATTATGTCCTTAGGCCATGTTTTTTCTTTTGATTTCTCTCGTTGATGTCGATGAAGATGACTCCTTGCTGAATGCGAACAAAAGTGTTGAGCGCTTTGATTTGAAAAAACGGTTGATGATGAAATCTGTTGTTAACTGAAGTCACCGCTTTGGTTGAAGACTATTGATGTTACTTTTTACATTGAACCTAGAGTTGAGTTAGAATTTTTGCTAGCTAGAGCATTTTCTAATGCAATTATCTTCCTTTAAACAACAATGATAGCAATGACTGATCCGAAAGGTCTTTATTTTAGATTGTAATGTGGGCTTGGTTATGGGGTATTTGAAAGGAAGGGATTAAGGCTCAAAACATTTTGCTTTTACTTAGCGTTTTAAGACCTATGATCACCTTGGATAGCTAGACTCTCTCTCTCTTTCTCTCTCTCTCTCTCTCTCTCTCTTATTGCTGCTCATTCTCTATTCCCCCCTTTTGCTTTTGGATTTAAACATACCCTAGCTTTTGTGTTTCATTTACTAGATCTTTACGTCTTGTCTCTCTTTTTTTTCACCGATCCCAAATCTGTTACTTTTGCACCATGGTGTTCCACCTTTTTACCCATAGTGTCCTTTTGGGTTTTCACTACTGTCTCCTTGAGGTCATGCTATTTATGATTATTTTCTACAATTTCTATGAAGGCCAGTATTCTCTCTGCTGTAGTGTTGACTCTCTTATTTTAAGCATTAAAGAGTTTGAGATTTTCTTCTTTTTTTTTTTGGTTTCTCTTTGAACACTCCTTAAACCTATATCCACTCTTTATTTCCCGTTTCCTATTTACTCTGTCTCGACCCATTATGGGCGGTGATCATTAGGTTGGGTTTTTTGAAGGAAAGTAATCGGCTTAACTTTTTTGCAAAGGGATGCTTTTAACTATATGGTAGAGGAATTGAGGGCCTCTATGCATTTCAATCATCACTATCATTGCTTTGTCAATGTTTTCGATTACACATAGTAGTACTTTACCAAACCAGAGTTGACGAGTGCTTGAAAGATTTCTTCGTCTGTCTCTGTTAAGACCAATGCTCTTCCTATCATGACTTTATAAACCTTGAATAGGCCTTCATAGTTAGGGGCAAACTTTCCTTTGGCTTTCTGCTAGATTTGAAGTATCTTTTTAAGAACAAGATCTCCTTCCTTGAACTGGCAGGGCTTGACTTTCCTGTTGAAGGATCTAATGATGTGTCTTTGATAGCATTGGTCATGGTAGATGGTTGCCATGCTCTTTTCATCTAGGAGGTAAAGTTGTTCATATCGGTCTTTGATCTAGTCTACTTCAGTGAGTTAAATTTTTACGAGGACTTGAAAATAAGGGATTTCTACTTCGATTGGTAGGACTGCCTCGTTGTTTTAGATAAAGGAGAATGGCGATGCCCCAATTGAGATTCTAATTGAGGTTTTATATGCCATCAATGCAAAAGGGGAGATGCTCGTACCAATCCTTATGTTTTTATTTTTCCTGCGAGGGATTCTTTTGACACTTTTCATTCTACTGCTTTGATGGCTTTATTTGTTTGTGGATGGTAAGCTATCGAGTTGTGGGGATTGATCTTGAAAGTTTAGTAGAGCTTTGCTATCATGGTTGAGGTTGTTTACATTATCTATTGTGATGGACTCAGGGGAGGCCGAATCTATAGAGGACGTCCGAAAGTCTTTAGGGTCAAAAGATGCCAAGCTTTGGATACCCTACAAGTTTTGTCTTTTTGAAAAATATTTTTGCATGACAAAGAAATCATTTTATGATCAAGAGTCATTTATTTTAGATTAGCCCGTTATATACTTGATATTCTATAAGGTACTTTAATAGGCTAATATCAAGGGATTCCTCCTGTAGGCTTTACCAAGGCCTTCAGGGTCTAAGAATATGAGAGGCAATTTAGTTGGCCCTCTCCTTGTCTGATGAGGCCGGATGGATGGAACCTTGAGTAAGGTAAGTTGATGCTGGAGGATTAGAGTCTAGGACTGAGACATCTTATTTGTGGAACAAGTTTGATAGTAACTCTTTTGGGATTTTGAATAGATTTGTAGTTAATGATCGGGATTACAATGGTAAACCATCGATTTGCAGTCTGTTGTTTACGGTTGGATTTCGGGTCAACCCTTTTGCTTAGCCTCCTTTGAAGGGGGACCATAAGCACCCCATTTTTGACCGCTCGGCGGTCTCCACTCAAGTCATTGTGGGCATATTTCAATCCAAATTAACTTTTTAAGTCTAATCCTGTTAATTCATCGCTTCGCGAGCCCCACCGGGCCCAAAGAAAAGCAAAATGACCAAAATGCTCTTAGGGGCATTATCCTTTCCATATTCCAAATTAGGCACGCCTTTCCGAAGATGGTAAGACCCCTTTCCAATTCCTTTTCCAATTCCAATTCCAATCCCTCTCTCGAGATAGTTGATTCCTCGAGACGGTAAATCTATCCAATCAGGCGCGTCTTTCCGAAGACGATAAGACCATTTTTCAATTCCAATTCAGGCATGTCTTTTCGAAGACGGGAAGTCCCTTTTGTAATTCCAATTCCAATTCCAATCCCTCTCTCGAGATAGTTTATTCCTCGAGACGGTCCGGTGTGTTTTCGAAGAAAATCTCTTTGAAATGGTAAGTCCCTTTAAACTTGTCGACTGGGACGAGATCCCAAGTCCCCTAGATGGTAGAACGGTCCACCTTTGGCGCCTACTAGCCTGCCAATGCAGAAATGTCTGTTTAGGCACGCCTTTTGAGAAAGTTGATTCTCAGGCGCTAAGTCCCTTTACCAGCTTCCCGAGATTAGGCAGTCACGGGAATGATCGCGAACCGTCAGAGTAGCGGAAATACTTGCAAACCTCGCAACCGTCAGAGTAGCGGAAATACTTGCAAATAGGTCGATATAGGAAATTGCCAACAAACCCCTGTATCACGTGACCGCCGTCAGAGTGGCGGAAACACTCAAAACCCAGGTCAACATCAGTGCCTGCTAGCCCCACTTTGGTGAAAAATGACCAAACTGCCCCTAGGGCCATTTTTCGATATGTTTCTCGAGAACAGATTTGAATCCTCAGAATGGTAAGTCCAACCTTCCAAGATTGTCTTAAAGGCAACCAGCATGATTAGGTGCCTTCTAGTCAGTTTCTAGCCAATTCTGAGACTTTTCGGTCAAGATAACCATTTTGCTCCTAGGTATTCGAATGCCCTAGGAACCACACCAGCTCTGGATATCAAATTGGTAACCTCCCGAGAATACTTCTTATAGTATTCCCAACCTCCTTTACCTTTTCAGATCATTTCGAGTTAGTTCCGGCAAACCCAGTGCAAAATGACAGTTTTGCCCCTAGACTGCCGGTTGCCATTTCTAGCCACGCCGGCTCTGGGTATCAAATCGGTAACCTCCCGAGAATGCTTCCTATAGTGTTCTCAACCTTTCTTTATCTTTTCGGATCATTCCGAGTCAATTCCGGCAAACCCGGTACAAAATGACTGTTTTGCCCCTAGAGGGCCGGTCGCCTTTTTCGACCACACCAGCTCTGGGTATCAAACCGGCAATCTTTGGGAACATTCTAAATAATGTTTCCAAATCTTGAGTCTTTTTCTAGGACATTCCAAGTCCGTCCCGGCAGCTTTCCAACTCGATTGACCGTTTTGCCCCTAACGGCCCGATCAATCCTTCTGACATTTTATCCTAATTTTTCAAGTCAAATACCTCCGAGACACTATTCTAAGTGTTTATGTCCTTTTTCGGCTCTCCGGATCATTCCCAGCCTCTTCGAATTATTCCCAGACTTTTCAGAGTCACTCCTAGTGAAGCCAAGCTAAAAATTGCTTGGTAGTCACTAGTACAGGCGCCCAAATCTTCCAAAGATACGTTGCTTGCCGACCTTAAAACTTTCCTAACTGGCTGGCACCACTAGTAGTGGCGCCAAGCTAAGAATTGGTTTGGCTCCACTAGGAGAGGAAAATTGGCCTGACGCCACTGTAACAGGCGCTAGGTCTATCCCACCTCTATAAACACAGAGCCTCTTCCAGCATCAAAATCTCCTTTTCAAAACTTGTTTTCAAAACCACAATCCTAGGGTGATTCTAGCCTTTCATTGGCTAGGATTGCTTTAGGAAAGTGTCACATTTGAAGTGACCAACATGGTCCATATTTTCAACTCCTTGTTGTTTTCCAAAACCACTTTCTTAAAGTGGTTCTAGCCTTCTTATGGTTAGAATCGCTTTAGGAAAGTGAGACATTTTTATACTTTCCAAAAAACTCTCTTTTCAAAAATCTCTTTTTCTAAAACCTCATTTTTCAACATGCTTTCCAAAAACTCTTCTTTTTAAAATTGTTTTCTAAAAACTCCTCCAAAAATCTATTTTCTAAAACTTCTCCTCTTAAATTCCTTTCCAAAATACTCTCCCCAAAATCCACTTTCTAAAAACGTTTCCCAAATTTCTTTTCTAAAAACTCTCTCCAACAATCTTTTTCCAAAAAATCTTTCTAAAAACTCTCTTCCCAAAATCTTCCTTCTAGAAACTCTTCTCTAGGATTCCCTTCTAAAAATCCTCGTTTCCAAAAACTCACTTTTCAAAAATTCTTTTTCTTGGTGCCCAAGTCAAGCCCTAGAGCCACGATTAGGAGACCCTAATTTTCTTTCCAAAAACATGGTTCTCAAACTTGCCTTAAAACCTAGGTTTCCAAAACCTCTTGTTTTCTACATCGAAACTATACATATTTCCAAACCTATTTTCTACGTCAAAACTATACACTTCCAAAAATAGGGTTTTTAAAACTTCCTTTTTCAAATCCTTGTCAAATCCAATCTTTCCTCTAGAAAACCAAATCCAATCTTCCCGTTTAGGAAACTAGATCCAATACTCCGTTTTTGGAAACAAAATCAAATTTTCCCTTTTAAAAACAATATCCAATCCCTTGTTTTAGGAAATAGGAATCTTAACAGGAATCTTAACCCTTCCTAATCTAAATCTTTCCTAATTCACCTCTTTCCTAATCTTCTACTTTCCTAAATCTTAAGTTTTCAAAACTTGAACATAAACATCTTTCCTAATTCAACCCTTTCCTAATTCTATCTCTTTCCAAATCTTAACTTTTCAAATCTAAATTTTTAAATCTTTCCTAAACTCAACCTTTTCTAATCTTAAGATTTTCTAAAACTAAAACTCTAAAACTTTCTAAATCTTAAACTTTCGAAATTTCAAATTTTTCTAAATCCAAAGCTTTCTAAACTCAAAACTTTCTTAATTCAAAACTTTTTTAAGTTGAAACTATCTTAATTCAGACATTTTCTAAATCTTTCCTAATTTAAAATCTTTCTATAATTCTAAGCTGTCGAAATTCAAAACTTTCTTAACTTGAAACTTTCCAAATTCTAAACCTTTCTTAAACTAAACTTTTCCTCATTCAAAACATTTCTAAATTCAACACTTTCCTATTTCAAAACCTTTCTTAAAACGAAACTTTCTAATTTCAAAACTTTCCTAAACCTAAAACTTTCCTAAGTTGAAATTTTTCCAAATTGACAACTTTCTTAATTTAAAACTTTCCCAAGTTGAAACTTTCCTAATTCCAAAACTTTCCTAAAATGACACTTTCCTAATTCGAACTTTTCCTAAATCGAATCTTTCCTAAATCTAGTCTTTCCTAATCTTTCCAAGTCTAACTTTTGAGTCAAATCTTTTCTAAAATCCTTCTAAGTCAAGTTAAATCTTTTCTAAGTCTCAAGTCTTTCTTGGTTTCCTAAAACCAAGTCCTTTGAAACCAATTTTTTGAAATCTTCCAATCAAAGTTCAATCTCTCAATCTTCCAATCCAATTTCCAATTCAATCTCTTTCTTCCAATCATACGTTCTATTTTCTATCGGACTCTTGTTTGAACTACGACTGACCTGATTCCTCCAAAAGGATACGTAGGCAACCCTCATGGGTACGGTCTCCACCTTTTTCAAATCTCAAATTCCACAACATTTTTTAAATTTTCAATTCCACAACCTCTTTCAAATCTCCAATTCCATATCTATTTCAAGTTTCCAATTCCAAAAATTTATTTTCAAATTCCAAAACCTTCTTTTCAAATTCAAACTTCTATCTCCTTCTTTTCAAATCAAATCAATTTCTTTCCAAATCTATTTTTCAATTCTTTTTTCTTGCACTTGCATACCATGCATCATGTTAGTTTTTTTTCAAAAATTCTTTTATAAAGTGGATAGGATTGAACAATAGTTAATTGAAGACTCTTATAGGTGAATCTAGGATAAATTGACATGTAGGTATCACAAGGGCGGGGTAGAGTGATGGCTTAGTGCGTCTTCCGTACACGTAACCAACCTCCGAACCTAGATCATTATTTTCGAAAGACCAAAAGGAGTTTATTTTTCTAAAAAGAGCTTAATATTTTCTAAAGGTTGCCAAACAACCTGTTTTCTTAAAAACCCTCTCTTGAGGAGGTATTTTCAAAATTGTTTTAAAAAACTCTAAGTGTAGTCTTCGGATTATTCTTAGTTGTTAGGTGACCTAACTCACCTTAATCAAGTTAGGTGGCGACTCCGAAATCTTTTCCAAAAGCCCTTAATTCAAACCAATTTTCAATTCAAACCTAGTCTCACTCATTCTTCTAAGAGGGTGAGTTCTAACGAGAGAGTACAGTATTTTTTCCACTTGTGTGTATTCCTCGAGTGTGAAAAATCTGGGCGCGACAGGGACAATATCCCATCCTACGAGTATGACCCTAACCGTTGAATTCTTTTAGATGAAGATCACCTTGCAGCTATGCCTTTTGTCCTTTCCTAGATTGGAAACCTTTATTGCTGATGTGGTTAGCGACCATTTTCTTAATTGTCGAGTGATTGGAATGGACATAATCTTTTTGGGCGGTTGACATATGCTAGAAAGTTTGAAAGTTGGAGGGTTCTGTTGCGACAATGCATGGGACTGATAGAACTTTGCAAATGGTGAAGTCCTCTTTCGCATGGAATGGTGATTGTTGTGACATAGCGCGGAGGTAGTTGCTTAGAGGTAACATCTTGCAGATGGATGACCAGTTCTTCTTACTCTTCAATATGGGGTAGGCCTCTTCCAATAATTGGACTTGTCCTCGCATGAGTTGTGAATTGGGTGGGATGCTAGGAGGTCCCTTATAACTTTGGTTGTGCTCTTGAGCCTGGAAAAGGAAAATAAAATTTAGTTAGTATTGTAACGACTTGACTGACCAGGCCGTTAATAAATTAAATTGAACAACCTCAACTCCCATGATGAACTCTCCACATAGTAGATAAGGTATAATTGTGCCTCAAAACGATTATTTCTTCTTCATGTCTAGGAACTCCGAGATAACAATTATAACTCCAAAATTTAAATACAACATTCCCTCAACTATAAGTACTCCCAATAAGATTTAGTCGTGCTATAACCCCAAATGTACCATTATAAGTGACTCCCGAATTTAATTATTGAGATAAGATTACAACTTCAAATAACTCACAAAAATAATAATAATTCTTCCTAGGCTCCAAGATATTTAAAACCCAAAATGATGACTCCAAACCGAGGCCTTAAAGTGGTGCTCAACTAGCACCTCATATGCTCCCGTCTTGATACCAATTTCTGCCATGACTTGACTTCACTCCCACTAGGTCGTGACAGTGGGGGAGTGTTGGGGTTATAAAGTTTAACAAGGCATAATAATCATGAATATTATCATAAATCGAACGGTTCAGTTAACATTACATCAAATTAGGAATAATAGTGGAACATTAGTGAAATGCCTCTTTACAAGTACAACCCAGAAGAGATCTAATTAACTCAAAATTATTAAAGCGATAGGCTAGCGAGGGGGAAAACCATTCCCACTATCATTTCCTTGGAAAAACCGATTGATGCTTCAATTCCTGAAAAAAATATCCCATAAGATAGGAGTGAGCTGCGAAGCCTAATAGGAATATCATGAATTCTATAAAGCACAGGTTTAAATGTAATGCAGTAAAAAGATAGCATGGCACACATATGTCCTTTGGAATTCTTTTCTCTTTTCATCAATATCAAGATCCTTGCAGGTATGTCCTGCTCGGGCTAATTCGAGCCAATGGGGCCCACCCATGATTCATCCTCCGTCATCAAGTCTAGTGGGGCCCATCCACGATCATCTAGCCTGATATCAAGCCAGTAGTACCAACCTATGATAGCCTTGAATATCAAGCCAGTCAGGTACACCTATGATATAAACTCGGGGGTCTTTTCCTTTCTGGTCGTTCCACCCTTATTCCTCCCCAGTGATGTAATCATGCAAGTAATGTGTATTTGTAGAAGGCAATATAATCAACAACATAGTTAGCAGGAAGGCGTAAAGTCAACACAATAATAAGCAAGTCATCTAATAAGAAGAAAATAAGCATGTATTTTAAACAATGCATAAGTTCCTACCCTGGTAATAGTCTTGGTACGAAATAAGTATTCGCTTCACGTACTGTCTGTGAAAGAAGGAAATACGAGCTTGTGTGATTATCCTAGATTTTTCAAAAATTCTTATAAATTAGTGATTGTTAATTGGCAATGTCAAATAATTAGAGAGTCAGTAAGGTTAAGGCTGTCAGTAGGGGTGGTTCGGTGGGACGGATTCTTTGGAATCCTCCTTGTCTCCGTCAAGAACAAAATTGCCCAATATCGGGGCCTAAGGGTGAAATTTCAAAATTTACCAGGAGGCCTAGTGATCTTGTACTCTCCCATATTTAGGTTCCTCATGGTTTTATAGGTCATCTGGTAAATTTTTAGATTTTTCCCAATTACAGTTTATTTTCTACGATTTTCTGTGTCCAAACACAGTTATTAATTCATGGAAAATCGTAGAATTATAAAAAAATTTCAGAAAATTTAGGGTAGGCTTACATGATCTTTGGGACCATGCCACCAAAAATTGGTGGTCATCGGAGCAGGCACACGCCCTCACGCGCCACCAGCCGCGCGTGGGGTAGGGAGGCGTAGCCTCCTCCTTCCTCCACCGCAACTGGCGGTGCTTCCAGGTCCATTTCCGGCCATCCACCGCACATCCTAGCCATGCATGTGCAACCCAGAGATAGGTAAGGACCTGGGCTTCATACTCATGGCTAAAGCTCGGCTGGTGGTGGTCGGAGGTGGCCGATTTTTGGCTAAAAAGCCCGGTTGTATGGCGGAACCCTAGGTTCTAGACCTACAACTGGGTTTTTTGGGCCCTTCTCATCGTTTTCTGGAAAAGTGTTCTTCACAAAAGTTGTTTGGATCGTCGAGACAAAGAAGACCCAACTGGCCTCGTCAGATTTGATGGCCGGTGGCCAGAGTTATGGTCTGCAAAAAGATTTTCCGGCGAGATTGGCCTCCCTGGGTGTTTCCGATGCATGCACAGAGGCCTTGGGCCTCCCTAGGACACCCATACGGGTCCCTGAAAAGCCCAGAACTCCTGTGGCAGCCCTCAGTCCTTGGTGTTACCGCTATGGGTTGGGTGGTGCATTTTTTCAATCTTTCTCTCTCACTCTAGGCTCACAGCTGCTATCAAGGATTAATGGGGGTGACTTTGCTGGGTTTAAGGAGTTCATAGGAGGGGAAGGACTTCCTCTTACCTCACTTCAAATGGCCAGTGCCCACCTCTCTTCTTCTCTCTTTTTTCCTCTCGGTTTCTTACTCTCTCTCTTCGAACTCTCTTTCTTTTTCGGTTTCTCACACACTCTCTCTCTACTTCTACTCACTCTAGCTCAGTAGGCAGTCCGTAGGGGTATGGGAGTTAGGTTAGATATATATAAAGGGGTGTGGGGGTGGTGCCTCGTGCAGTGGTGTGAGTTGCCGGTTGCATGGGTGGGTTTTCTTTTGTTTTTTTTTTTCTCTCTCCCCCATTTCTCCCTCTCCCTACATCTCTCACTCTCTCTCTTAAGCATATAGGCAGCTTATACACCCTTTATTGATGCATGGTGGGTGTCCATGCCCATGCATCCCCCTTCCTATCCCTCTCTCGGTCTCTGTCTCTGTCTTTGTCTATCTCTATATCCCTTTCTTCTCTGTTTTTTTTTTTTTGCTTGGCCAGCAAAGGATGGTCCCGTTCCCATCATGTTGCAATGAGCCGACATTCCCCTCGGGCCTCCTCAACTTTCTTCTCTCTCTATAGCTCTCTCTCTCTCTCTGTGCAATGGCTTCCATTGGTTGCATGGGTTCTTCTTGCCCATCAAGTGGATAGCAATTTAGAAAAAGAATAGTTTTCATGCATTTGGTTCCGTGTGTGTGTGTTTATTTTATGCCTTGTGTTTAGTGTGTGTTAGCTAGAAATATTTTAATGTGATACATGTTTGCCATATAATAAGGCCTTAACCTCTTTGCTATATACACAGCCTAGGGGAGGTGTATTACATGCCATATATATGTGGGGTAGTTAGCCATGCATGTGATGGTTATATAGGTATATACACTAACCATGTGATAACAGCCATGAGTGCATTACATGCACTTTATGCGTAGGTGGCAGCCGGCCATGCAAAGTTGGTGGGTTGCCACAACACTTGAAGTAAAATGAATGGTAGTCCTAGTCTGAAACGGTTGAGTTTGGGACTTTAATTCTTATTGAACACTCAATCTGAAAACGTAGGTAGAAAGCTCTCAAAAAATTTATCGGTTTAGGCTCAAATTTTATACCATTCCGATACCGGGTGAGAGAGAAAACTCAAATAGAAGTTTCGGTGAAATCGAGTGCAAATTTTCAGGTGCAGCAGCTTTTGAGGAATTTTCGGGAGACCGAAACACTACGGAATTGAGTTATGAGATTACAAAGGGGTTGGGCTCGAAAAGTAGATAATTTTAGGCATTTGATTCGTCAAAATCCATCGAAAAACGAGAGAGAAATCTTCGTTTAAAGTTAGGGAGCAAATCGGTGTGAATTTGTCGGTTAGGGTTGGGCTCGGAAGGTTCTAGCTTTCGGCTTATGATTCTTATGGCTGGGTCTATTCAGTCTCGCTAGGGATGTAATGTAGTTAAAAGGAAATTGCGGGTATTACAGTTAACATATGGAGTTGAAGGTTTTATGCAATGTATGTCCTATGAAGGTTCCTTCTTTGGGGGGATCTAGGCATAATGTTCAATCCATTTTAGGGGTGGCATTTTGCCCCTATGTGCAATACAATACCTCTTTGGTATGGGCCAGTTGTCATGCCCTGTAACCCGGCCTATTCAGATTCAAGGTACATGACTAGCCAGTAGCAAGGCTACCCAAGGCCGCATTACATAAACCGGTTGAACACCTATGCATAAATCATTTAAAATAATATATAATTGTGAAAATAGAATTTTTCATAAATTAAAACATAACTCGTGTCATACATGGCAGAGCGGTGCGTAATACAAAACATAAACATATATATGAGCCTATTCGAGGCCGCCACTGTTATATCATTTATAACATTACAAACATTAGGGTCTAGCCCAAATACACATGACATAACATAGGCCCATGGGCTATAGCTCAAAATCCACATATGGCCTCCTCCTAGGGCCTCTTGGATTAGCTACCTAAAAACATTTGAAAAAACGTAAGCTAATGCTTAGTGAATCATAATAATGCATGAGCATGAAAATACCATGAATTAACATTTATAAAATGATAGATAAACATTTATGCATATAAATCATGAACTTGAAATGTGTAAGTATAGACTTGAAATCATAGATAGCATAAGCATCATATTGAAACATTCTATCGTTTCAAAAACATGGTATCATAAAAGAGAGATGCGACATATCTTTTTTTCTAATAAAGCATAACCTAACGTGTCATAAACATTTGAACATATCATCGTTCTCGTTCTAAAACATAAGTGTGCTACAACCCGACATATGAGCTAGGCTCCATAGTAACCATATAGGTCACGCTAAGGCTCTTTAGGCCAACATAGTAACCATGAAGGTCACGCATTGGCTCTTTAGGCCAATATAGTAACGATAAAGGTCACGCATAGGTTCTTGAGGCCAACATAGTAACCATAAAGGTCACGCATAGTAACCTTGAATGTTACACATAGGCTATTTAGGCCAACATAGTAACCATAAAAGTCACGCATAGGCTCTTTAGGCCAACATAGTAACCATAAAGGTCACGCATAGTAATCATGAAGGTCACATATATGCTCTTTAGGCTAACATAGTAACCATAAAGGTCACGCATAGGCTCTTTAGGCCAACATAGTAACCATAAAGGTCACACATAGTAACCATAAAAGTCACACATAGGCTCTTTAGGCCAACATAGTAACCATGAAGGTCACGCATAGTAACCATGAAGGTTACGCATAGGCTTATCATAAGAGCCAGGCTCAGTTAGTAACCATAAAGGTCACACATAGGCTTTTTAAGTCAATTATAAGAGCTATACTCAGTTATGGTAACCATAAACGTCACATCTAGACTTTTAAGCCAAGGGACGTCTCCCAACATGGCGATAGATTGTTTCGTGTTCCCTACCGTAGGACCATCGTTGCTAGTTTAGGGTCTTGCCACCAAAGACCTTACAAGTCGATGGTTTATTTCATGTCCCCAATCCTAGGACTATCGGGCTAGATTAAAGTTTTACCACGAGAAGACCTTGAGTTAGAGTCGTACATTAGGAATATTACATATACTATATGTGAACGTTCTAGTTCGTGGGTTGTAATTCATATCATAGGTAAAGTTCGTATGTAATTCAAAGTATGACATTTATACTTAAACGTAATCATTGAGGCATTGAAATAAATAGAAAGAAATACATGAAATGTAATTGAACTTAAAACATTTTGAAAGTAATAGGGTTTTACTCATGGCATATCATTACTCACCTTAATCCTCGAGAAAGGTGCTAAACAAGGACGTTCCTACACATAGAATACATAGAGACATCAAACACAAGACCCTAATGCAAAGAAAGAACATGAACACATTCTAAGGTAATTTCATTTGAAAATAGGCTTAAAGACCTTTAATTTGATAGTTCATGGGTTACAAATACATTTCGAATGAAGAAGTTATGTCCCATAGAAAATGGACTAAAATTCTAAAGAATAATGTGACTGATAGAATTTTGGGTCAACTTCAAAATTCAATATCTCTTAATCTATAATGAATTAGAGTACAAACTTTATATGGGTACAAAGATCTATGAGTCTACTTTCTAATGCTTTAAACGATGCATTGATTCGAGTTTTATATGGTAAGTTATGCTTGTTTTACTAAATAGTGTTGGAGCTGAAGACAAAGGGTCGACTCCTAAGCTGAATAAATGAATCTAGGAGCTCTTTGGACAAAAGGGTTGACTCCTGAGGAAAAAGAGTCGACTCTTGAGTTGAAGAAATGAATCTGGGAGCTCTCTAGACAAAAAGGTCGACTCCTAAGAAAAAAGAGTCGACTCCTGAGCTAAAAAAAACCCATATTTCAACCTGAAAATCCCCAAACCTCACTCAAATCAAAATCAAACTTCATCAAACCTTTTTCAAACTCCTCAAATGCTTCTAGGGTACAAAGATTGACCCAAGGAGACCACAATAACTTAAGATGGTGCAAAATAAACAAGCCAATCAAAGGAAACTAAGATTTGAAATCTCAAACCCGACATGTAAAAATTTTGGGGTTTTTAACCCCAACTCCCAATCCATCAACATATGCTTACAAGCCCTCAAAATCTAACCAAATGGGACTTAAAAGAGTCTCCAAACACAACAACACATAGGTATTTACATATATAAGAGGTTAGGGTTCATACCTTTCTTCTAAGTTTTCTCAAGCTTCAACAATGGCTTCTTCCAACCTTCTTCCTCATCTTCTCCCTCTTCACCTGCTTTTCTTCTCTCCTCTTTCCTCCTTCTTCTTCTCAGCAGATGTGTGTGTGTGTGTGTGTTTGCTACGGGTGTGTGTATATAAGAATATAAGAGTATATAAGATGATACACATGGGAGTAATCCCATGTGTCTTACCTATAGGTTTAAGCTACAACATAAGCTCCCATTGGTCACTCTTGACTTTAATGAGGCAATAATTAATATTAAACAATAAAAATACTAGAAATTCTCATTAAAATAAATAAATAGAGGTTTGGGATATTACACCAGTTGATGCTTCCTTGTTTAGGGATCCCACTTGTTGTGCCCCGACTTTTTCGCACTTGAGATGATATGTGAGAAACACACGGTACTCTCTCGTTAGAACTTATTCTCTTAGAAGGACGAGTGCGACTATGTTTGAATTGAAAATTAACTTGAATAAGGGCTTTTAGAAAAAGGTTTGGAGTCACCACCTAAGTTTGTTAAGGTGAGTTAGGTCACCTAAAACTAAGTGCAATTCGAAGATTAAACTTAGGGTTTTGGAAAACTTCCTCAAGAGAGGGTTTTATTTTTGGAGAAAATAGGTTTTTTGGCAACCTTTGGAATGATTTAAGCCCTTTTTGAAAATAACTCAATTCGGAGGTTGGTTATGTATAGGAAAAATGCACTAAGCTATGACTTTATCTTGCCCTTGTGGTACCTACATGTCTTTTTACCATAGGTTCACTCATTTAGAATATTCGATTATCCAATATCCAATTATCTCCATCTTGAGAATTTTGAAAAAGTGGTTTGTGTTATCACCTTAGGGATGATGTGATGCATGATATATAAGTGCATGAATAGAATTTGGAAAGTGATTTTGAAAAAAAAAATTAAAATTTTGAAAAAAGTTATGACCGCATGCATGAGGGTTGCCTATGTATCTCCTTGTTGGGAATCAGGTCAATCGTAGTTCAGACTCGGAGTCTGATTAAAATAGACACTTTGGGGTCTTTGAAAAATTTGACTTGAAAATGGTTTGATTCAAACTTTGATTTAAATATTTGAAATTTGAACTTTGATTTGAAATTGACTTTGAATTGAAATGGAACTTGAAAGTAGAACTTAGACTTATTTTGGAAAGTTTGAATTGAACTTTGAAATCATCTTGACTTGAATTGGGGTTTGAAAACCATTTTGATTTAGAAGAGAGTTGAAGCTTCCTACTCAGGGTTAAGGTTGAACTAGGTTTTTGACTTCCTAGGACTTAGGTAACCTAGGGTTTAAACATGTATTTGAAATAGAAAGGTTTGATTAAAACTTGAAAAGTTCGATTTTAAGAAAGTTTCAAATTAGGAAAGTTTCTATTTTAAGAAAGACTTGAGTTCGGAAAGATTTGATTTAGGAAATGTTTGAATTAAGAAATGTTTGAATTTAGAATTTAGAAAATCGAGATTTGGAAAGATTTGATTTAAGAAACATTGAATTTGGGAAGTTGAGTTTGAAAAAGGTTTGACCTAGGTTTGAGGTAATTTGTGAAACCCTAATCTCATATTTTCACAATATATTTTTCTCGTTGAACTATTTACTTATTATATTCCGCTGCGTTATTTTATTTTTGGGTTGTGTTGAGGTGTCGTTCGCAAGTACGATAACCTATGCAATCACACCTCGCCTAATGTGACATAATTAATGTCTAATTGGATAGGGGGTGTGACATAACTAGAGATTTAAGCAATCCTAGGACCTAGAGTTTATGCAATGGATTTGAATTGGAAAGATTAGATTTTGATTGAAAAGGAGAAGTTTTATTTTTGGAAAGTTTTGAAATTACGAAAGATTGTCATTTGGACAAATTAGAATTAGGAAAGATTTTATTTGACTTGAAATTTGAGAGTTTTAGTTTTGAAATTCTATCATTTTATGTGACTTTTGAATTAGAAAATCTATGATTTCATATAGAAAATTGTTTTGGAAATCTATAATTTGATGCAAATAGAAAATCGTAATTTTATGCGAGAAAACTAGAGTTTCCTAGACATAGACTCTAGGGTTTTGACTTGGACTTCAAAACAAAGCGCTTTTGAAAAGTAAATCTTTGAAAATAATTTTTAGGAAATGGATTTGCAAAACTTATTTTAGAAAGATTTGAATTTAGACATTTGAAAGTCTCTTGAATATCTCACTTTCTTAAAGTGATTCTAATCATGAAAAGACTAGAACCATTCTAGGGTTGTGATTTTGACAACTACTACTGTTTGAAATTCTAATATAGACTTTGATGGTTTTTTTGAATGTAACACTTTTCAAAAACAATCCTAACCATGGAATAGCTAGAATCACCTTAGAGTTGTGATTTTTTGAAAAATAATTTAAGGTTTGAATCCAAATTTGGACCTTGAAGGTTATATTGAATATAATATTTTCCTAAAACAACCCAAAACATGGAATGATTAGAATCATCTTAGGATTATGGTTTTGAAACAACTTTGAAAGAAAAAGGTTTTTGAATGCAAGTTTTAAAAGCAAATTTCAATGCAAGTTTAAAAACATACTTGAATGCATGATTATGATAGCGACAATGCAATAAGGACACAAACATACAAAGTTAGGCTTCACCACATAACCAAAGGGGTTGGACCCACACCATATTAGGTTGAACTCAAAGATAATCCCCGACACGCTAAGAAGAGGAGGTTCCTTATTTTAAGCATGTAAGAAGATGAGGTAGAAGATAGGGATTAAAATAGAGAATAGCCCAAGTGGACTAGGTGGGAGAAGAGAGAGAGGGGGATTACATAAAAATAAATAGCTCGCTATCTTGTCTTCTTTTTAGGTTGAATGCTTCAATGGAGGATTGTCGCGCCCAGATTTTTCGCACTCGAGGAATACTCACCCAAGCGGGAAAAATGCTGTACTCTCTCGTTAGAACTCACCCTCCTAGAAGAATGAGTGCGACTAGGTTTGAATTGAAAACATGTTTGAATAAAGGGTTTTTGAAAAAGGTTCGGAGTCGCCACCTAACTTGATTAAGGTGAGTTAGGTCACCTAAAAACTAAGCATAATCCGAAGACTACACTTAGGGTTTTTGAAAAACAATTTTGGAAAACATCCTCAAGAGAGGGTTTTTTAGGAAAACGGGTTGTTTGGCAACCTTTGGAAAACATTTAGCCCTTTTTTTAGAAAAATAACTCCTTTTTGGTCTTTCGAAAACAGTAATCTTAGGTTCGGAGGTTGGTTACGTGTAGGGAAGATGCACTAAGCTATCACCCTACCCCGCCCTTTCGGTACCTACATGTCAATCTACCCTAGATTTACCTATGAGAGTCTTCGACTAACTATAGTTCAACCCTATTCACTTTAGAAAAACAATGTTTGAAAAATATGATGCATGATATGCAAGTGCAAGATGAGAGAATTGGAAAATAGAAATTGATTTGAAAAGAAATTGATTTGATTTGAAAATAGATTTGAAGAAATAGAATTGAAATTGAAAAGTTTGAAAATTGAAAGTAGGAGTTTGAAAATAGAAATTTTGGAATTTTAAAAATAGATTGGAATTTGAGATTTGAAAAGATTTTGAAAACCGCACCCATGAGGGTGGAATTGAAAGTTTGGAAAGTATTGTGACCGCATCTATGAAGGTTGCTTACGTATCCCTTTAGGGGAATCAGGTCAGTCGTAGTTCGGATAAGAGTCCGATTGAAAATAGATTGATTTGAAGAGAGAGATTGGATTGGAAGAAAGAGATTGAATTAAAAATTGGATTTGATTTGAGATTAGAAGAGGAGATTGAAAATTGAAATTGAGTGGATTGGACTTGCTTTGGAAAGATTGATTTTGGAAAAACTTGGTTTTGGAAAGATGAGGGTTTAAGAAACCTAGACTTAAGAAAGATGAGACTTAGGAGAAGCTTGACTCGACTTGGAAGGTTTAGGAGATTAGGAAAGGTTGGATTTAGGAAATGTTTGAATTAAGAAAGTTTTGAGTTTAGAAAGTTTTCGAAAAAGGAAAGGTTTTCAGATTAGGAAGGTTCCCAAATTAGGAAAGTTTTGAAAATTGGAAAAGTTTGAAAAAGGAAAGTTTTTAGTTTAGGAAATGTTTGAATTAAGAAAGTTTTGAGTTTAGAAAAGTCTTAGATTTGGAAAGATTTGAAGTTTAAGAAAGTTTACAATTTAGAAAGCTTTTAGGTTTAGAAAGATTTAACTTAAGAAGGTTTCAAATTTAGAAAGTTTTGAATTTGGAAAGATTTGAAATTTAGAAAGTTTAAGATTTAGAAAGTTTTAGAGTTTTAGAAAATCTTGAGATTAGGAAAAGTTTGAGTTTAGGAAAGGTTTGAAAACTTAGATTTGGAAAGTTGAAATTTGGAAAGGGATAAAGTTAGGAACGGGTTGAATTAGGAAAGATTTGAAAGTTGAGTTTTAAAATTTAGGAAAGATTTTTATGTTCAAGTTTTGGGAACTTAAGGTTTAGGAAAGTGGAAGTGTAGGAAAGATTTAGATTTTGAAATTTAAGGGAAGGTTTAAAATTTAGGTTTAGGAAACTTATGGTTTAGGAAGAAATTGAATTAGGAAAGGTTTGGCATTAGGAGGGGATTGGTTTTAGTTTCTAAAAGAAAAGATTTGATTTTGTTTCCAAAAACGGAGGATAGGATCTAGTTTCCTAAACGGGGAGATTGGATTTGGTTTCCTAAAGCAAAGGTTTGATTTTGTTTCCTAAAGGGAAGATTTGATTTGGCAAGGATTTGGAAAGGGAGATTCTAGAAACTCTAGTTTTGGAAAATCATAGTTTTGACGTAGAAAATAGGTTTTTGAAAACAAAGATAGTTTTGATGTAGAAAACAAAAGATTTTGGAAACCTAGGTTTAGGGCAAAGTTTGAAAATCATGTTTTTGGAAAGAAAATTTAGGGTTTCCTAATTGTGGGTTCTAGGGCTTGACTTGGGCTTCTTAAGGAAAGAGTTTTTGGAAAGTGCATTTTTGGAAACGAAGGTTTTCTAGAAGGGAATCCTAGGGAGGAGTTTTTGGAAAGTGAATTTGGAGAGGGAGTTTTTGGAAAAAGATTTTAGGAAAGAGGGAGTTTTGGAAAGTGTGTTTTTAGAAACGTGTTTTTTGGAAAGAAGATCCTAGAGGAGAGTTTCTAGAAGAAAAATTTCGGGAAGAGAGTTTTTAGAAAGATTTTTGGAGAGAATTCTTAGGAAGGTGAATCTAGGGAGTGTTTTTAGAGAGTGAATTTTGAGGAAAAGATTTTGGAGAGAGAATTTTGAAAAAGAGAGTTTTAAAAAAAGAGATTTTGAAAGGGAGTTTTTGAAATCAATTTTGAAGAGGAGAGTTTTAGGAAAGTATGTTGAAAAAGAGATTTTTAGGAAGAGATTTTTGAAGAGAGAGAGAGTTTAGAAGGATTAAAAACATCTCACTTTCCTAAAGCAATTCCAGCCATAAGAGGACTAGAACCACTTTAAGAAAATGGTTTTGAAAACAAGGTTTGAAAATATAGACCAAAAGGTCACTTTTAATATAACACTTTCCTAAAGCAACCCTAGCCATGAAAATGCTAGAATCACCTTAGGATTGTGATTTTGAAAACATGTTTTTGAAAAAGAGATTTTGATGCCATTTTGAAAACAAGTTTGAAAACGATTTTTGAAAACAACTTTTTGAAAACGAATTTTGGAAGATGCAAGACTATGATATGCACAATGCAATTTGGGGTCGTGAACATACAAGGCTAAGGCTTCACCACATAATCAAGGGGGGCCGGACCCACGTGGTCTTTGGTTAGACTAGAAGAAAGCCCTCGACACGGTGACTCTCCAATAGTCCAATCCTACACATGGACCGGGAATCCCTTTGTTTCAAGCATGCAAAGAAAGGGGGGGAAAGAGATGGGGGATTAAAATAAAGAAAACCCAAGTGGGTTGGAGAGAGAAGAGAGAGGGGGGAAGTGCAGAAAATTAAAGAGGGAGCCTACCTTGTATCTTGTTTATTTTGCGTGCCGTGCAGTCTTCGGTCTTCGGTCTTAATCTTCACCCTCAGTCTTCAAGGATTGTCTTCAAGCTTTGAATGGCTGTTCTTCAAGTCTTCGGAGAGTGGTTGAAGGCTAGTGTATGAGTGTATGGGGGAGTGTATGAGTGTATAGGAGGCTAGGGTTTGTGTATGATGGCTAGGGTTTAGTGTAAGGTGGCTAGGGTTTGGAGAACCTAAGGAAACTAGGGTTTTTAGAGGTGCTCGAGCTTTGTATATCGAATTGTGTGATTTCTAGGTTAAGTTTGCAGACCCCCTTCACGTTGAACGAGGCTCTGTATTTATAGAGGGAAGACGAACCTGGCGCCTATTGCAGTGGCGCCAGGCCAAATTATACATTGGCGCCACTAGTAGTGGCGCTAGGCCATTTTTTTGGCTTGGCGCCACTAGTAGTGGCGCCAGCCATTTAGGAAACAATTAAGGTCGGTAAGCAACGTATCTTTAACTAGATTTGGGCGCCTGTACTAGTGACTACCATGCAATTTTTAGCCTGGCTTCACTAGGAGTGACTCCGGAAAGTCCGGGAATGATTTGAAAGAGCCGGGAATGACCCGGAAGGCCGGAAAGAAGCAGGAATACTCAAAATAGTGTCCTGGAGGTATTTGACTTGAAAAATGAAGATAAGGTGAGTCGAAAAGATTGATCGGGCCTTTAGGGGCAAAACGGTCAATCGGACTAGGAAACTGCCGGGGCGAATCCGGATTGTCCCGGAAAAAGACTTGGGATCTAGAAACATTATTTAGAATGTTCCCAGAGGTTGCTGGTTTGATTCCCAGGGCCGGCGTGGTTGGAAATGGAGACCGGCCCACTAGGGGCAAAACGATCATTTTGCACTGGGTTTGCCGGAACTGACTCGGAATGGTCCGGAAAGGTGAAGGAAGGTCGAGAACACTATAAAAAGTATTCTTAGGACATTACCGGTTTGACACCCAGAGCCGGTGTGGTTCCCGGGGCATTCGGATGCTTAGGGGCAAAAGGGTCATCTTGACCGGAAAGTCTCGGAAAAGGTCCTAAGGGTAGTCTGGTCATTTTTTACCGAAGTGAGCTAACAGACACGGGTGTTGACCTAGGTTTTGAGTGTTTCCGCCACTCTAACGGTGTGAGTATTTCCGCTACTCGGACGGGATTGATGATTTGGGAGTATTTTCGCTACTCGGACCGGGTTGAGTATTTCCGCTACTCAGATGGGGTTGATGATTTGGGAGTATTTCCGCTACTCGGACGAGGTTGAGTATTTCTGCTACTCGGACGGGGTTGAGTATTTTTGCTACTCGGACGGGGTTGATGATTTGGGAGTATTTCCGCTACTCGGACGGGGTTGAGTATTTCTGCTACTCGGACGGTTTTGTGAGTAGTTTTGCTACTCAGACGGTCTCGAGGAATAAACTGTCTCAAGAGAGGGATTGGAAAGGGGTCTTACCGTCTCCGAAGAGACGTGCCTGGATTGAAACCGTCTTGAGGAATAAACTGTCTCGAGAGTGGGATTGGAAAGGGGTCTTACCGTCTCCGAAGAGACGTGCCTGGATTGTGAGTGTTTCCGCCACTCTAACGGTTTTGTGAGTACTTCCGCTACTCTAACGGTTTTGTGAGTACTTCTGCTACTCTAACGGTTTTGTGAGTGTTTCCGCCACTCTAACGGTTTTGTGAGTAGTTTTGCTACTCGGACCGTCTCGAGGAATAAACTGTCTCGAGAGAAGGATTGGAATTGGGTCTTACCGTCTCCGAAGAGACGTGCCTGGATTGGAACCGTCTCGAGGAATAAACTGTCTCGAGAGAGGGATTGGAAAGGGGTCTTA
Organism: Euryodendron excelsum; assembly: GCA_033060915.1. Classification (NCBI taxonomy): domain Eukaryota; kingdom Viridiplantae; phylum Streptophyta; class Magnoliopsida; order Ericales; family Pentaphylacaceae; genus Euryodendron; species Euryodendron excelsum. Next base: position 38,109,899 of record CM065389.1, read on the forward strand.
CTGACTCCGAAGAGACGTGCCTGGGTTTTGAGTGTTTCCGCCACTCTAACGGCTTTGAGAGTGTTTCCGCCACTCTGACGGTTTTGTGAGTTTTTCCGCCACTCTGACGGTTTTGTGAGTAGTTTTGCCACTCGGACCGTCTCGAGGAATAAACTGTCTCGAGAGAGGGATTGGAATTGGAATAAGAAAGGACAATGCCCCTAAGGGCATTTTGGTCATTTTACCTCTATTTGGGCCTGACAGGCCCGCGAAGCGATGGGAAGATGGAATTTGGACCTAGAGGATTGGTTTCGATTGGAATATGTCCACAATGACTTGAAAACAAGTCTGGATGGAGTGTAGACTGCCGAGCGGTCAAAAATGGGGTGCTTACAAGGATGTCGCGCCCCAATTTTTTGCAATCAAGAAAACACACAAGCGAGAAAAACACGGTACTCTCTCGTTAGAACTTGTCCTCCTAGATGGACGAATGCGACTAGGTTTGAATTAGAAATTGATTTGATTAAAGGCTTTTGAAAAATATTTAGAGTCGCCACCTAACTTGATTAAGGTGACTTAGGTCACCTAAAACTAAGTGTAATCCGAATATTAAACTTAGGATTTTCGAAAAAGATTTTAAAAACTTCCTCAAGAAAGGGGTTTTTAGAGAAAATAGGTTATTTGGTAACCTTTGAAAATATTTAAGCCATTTTTTTGAAAATAACTCCGTTTTACAATAGTGATTGTAGATTCGGAGGTTGGTTACTATAGGGAAGATATCCTAAGATCATCACCCTATCCCGCACTTGCAGTACCTACATGTCTATTCACCTTAGGTTCACTCAATCAAAATCTTCAATCATTCAATGTCCAACTATATCCACTTTAAAAAGAAATTTAGAAAAGGATTTGATATGATGCATGACATGCAAGTGCAAGAAAATGATTTGATTTTGAAAATAGATTTAAAGAAAGGATTTGAAGCTCGAAAGAAGTTATATAAATTAGAAACTTGAAAAATGTTGTGAAATTAAAAATTTGAAAAAGGTTATGAAATTAAAAATTTGAAAAAGATTATGACCGTACCCATGAGGGTTGCCTACGTATTTATTTGTTGGGAATCAGGTCAGTCGTAGTTCAAATAAGAGTCCGATTAAAAACAGACACTTTGAGGTTTATAAAAAGTTTAACTTGAAAAGGTTTGATTTATGAAAGGGTTTGATTTGAACTTTGAATAGAAGATTTGAAATTGAATTTTGATTTAAAATTGAATTTGGAATTGATTTTCATTTGAAAAGATTGAACTTTGAATGAGAACTTGGACTTGATTTGGAAAGATTGAGTTGAGCTTTGAAAATATCTTGACTTAGATTAAAGTTTGAAAACCACCTTGGTTTAGAAAAGAGTTTTAGTAAAAGTTTGAACCTTTCTAACTTTAGGGTTAGGGTTGAACTAGGGTTGAAACAACCTAGGACTTAGGTAACCTAGGGTTGAAACATGCAATTGAAAGAAGAAGGTTTGATTTAGACTTAAAAAGTTTTAATTTTAGAAAGTTTCAAATTAGAAAAGTTGGATTCAGGAAAGACTTGGAAAGGATTTGATTTGATTATAGAAACACTTGATTTAGAAAGGCTTGTAAAGATTTGACTTGATTATTTGATTTAAAATAATTTAGAAAGTTAGAGTTTAGGAAAGATTGGATTTTAGAAAGTTTTGAATTAGGAAAGTTTTAAAATAAGAAAGCTCCATTTTAGGAAAATTTCAAATCAAGAAAGTGTTGATTTTAAGAAAGTTTTGAAATTAGGAAAACTTTCAAATTAGCAAAAAATTAATTTTGGAAAGTTTTGAATTTAGAAGATTTGAACTTTGGAAATATTTAGAATTAAGAAAGTTGTGATTTGGAAAGGTTTGAAATTAGGAAAGGTTAGAATTAGGAAAGATTAAAATTTAGGAAAGATTTGAATTAAGAAATATTTGATTCCTATTTCCTAAAGTTTTAAGATTGGATTTTATTTCTAAAAATAGATGATTTGATTTTGTTTCCAAAATTGGAGGATTTGATTTGGTTTCCTATATTGAAAGATTTGATTTGACATGAAATTAGAAAGGTTGAGTTTTGAAAATCTTAGATTTGGAGATCTATGATTTAGTGAAAAATAGTTTTGGAAATTTATGATTTGATGTAGAAAATAGTTTTAGAAACATATGATTTGAAGCAAAATAGGAAGTCATGATTTTAAGCAAAATAGGATGTCATGATTTTAAGAAAGGAATTAGGGTTTCCTAATCATGGATTCTAGGACTTGACTTGAACTCCAAGACAGAGTTTTTTGAAAGTAGATCATTGAAAAGAGTTTTTTAAAAATAGATTTTTGAAAAGTGTTTTTAGGAACGAGATTTGCAAACCAATTTGGAAAAAGGTTTGAATATGAATTTTTACAAGTTTCTTGAATATCTCACTTTTCTAAAATGATTCTAAACATGGAAAGATTTACCAGGGTTGTGATATTGAAAACAAATAGGGTTTGAAATATAGACCATAATGATCACATTGAATATAACACTTTTTTAAAACAATCCTAACCATGAAATGGCTAGAATCATCTTAAGATTGTGGTTTTGAATAAAAACAATTTAAGGTTTACACCCAAAATTTAGACTTTGATAATCATATTGAACATAACATTTTCCTAAAACAACCTTAACCATAGAATGACTAGAATCACTCTAGGAGTGCGATTTTGAAAACAAGTTTGAAAAAAGAGATTTTGAATTTAAGTTTTGAAAATAATTTTGATGCAAGTTTGAAAATAACGTTGAAAGCAATTTTGAATGGATGTATGAATATGACATGCATAATGCAATAGGGTCCTGAACATACAAGGCTAGGCTTCACCACATAATCAAGGGGGCCGAACCCATACCATCAAAGGTTGAACTAGAAGAAAACCCCTAACATGGTGACCTTTAACAGTCCTTTCTAGGCATAAATTGGGAAGTCCCTTGTTTTAAGCATGCAAAAAGAGAAGGTAGAAGTTGGAAAATAGAAGAAAACCCAAGTGGGTTAGGAGGAAGAAGAGAGAGGGGAGATTACATAAAAATAAATAGAAAACCAATCTCGGATTCTTCTTGCTTTGATTGCTTGATTTGCTTTGCTTTACTTGAACTGTGAGAGCTAGGAAGTTACAACATTTGAGTCTTCAATGGATGTTTGGAGGCTTGTGTTTGAGTGTATAAGGTGTATAAATGCTAGGGTTTAAGTGTATGGAGGCTAGGGCTTGGAGAGGCTTAAGAGAATTAGGATTTGGAGAGACTTTGAGCTCTGATTTTAGAGAGAAAGAGTTTTTGGACTGAATTTGTAAATCCTTTTTACGTAGGGGGAGGGTCTGTATTTATAGGTAAACAAAACAACCTTGGTGCCTATTGCAGTGGTACCAGGGCAAAATACCACTTGCGGCACTAGGAGTGGCAGTAGGCCATTTATTGGCTTGCAGTGGCGCCAACCACTTAGAAAAGTTTTCAGGGTGGCAAGAAACATATATTTCGAACCTTGGGGCGCAATGCAGAAGATTTGGGCTTTTGTCTTAGTGACTACCATGCAATTTTTGGCTTGGCTCCACTAGGAGTGACTCTGAAAAGTCTGAAAATGATTCGGGAGATTTTGAGTAAATAGACTCAACCATGAATGGAAGGGAACTCTTGAGAATGTGTCCCAGAGGTAAATGACTTAGAAACAATGCTAGAATAGCTGAAAAGGTTGACCGGCTCGCCATAGGCAAAACGGTCAATTGAATTGGGAAAACTTTGGAATGAACTCGGAGTGACTTGTGAGAAGGATTAAAGGTTGGAAACACTATTAAGAGTGTTCCGAAGGGTTGCTGGTTTGATACCCAGAGACGGTGTGGTTTGAAAAGGTGACCAGCTCATTAGGGCAAAACGGTCATTTTGCATTAGGCTTGCCGGAATATATTCAGAATGATCCAGACAGGTGTTAGAAGATTGTGAATACTATTAGAAACATCCTCGGGAGGTTACCGGTTTGATACCCAGAGCCGGTGTGGTTCCTAGAAGCAATTAGATGCATAACGGTAAATGGTCATTTTGACTGGATGGTCTTAAAATTGATCCGGGATCGACTGGAAAGCACTTGGACGTGCCGGATTGTCTTTGGGATAATCTTGAAAAGGTGGACATACTCTTTTGAAGGCTTAGGTACTTTCTCGAAAAGCATGCTAGAAATGGCTAAGGGGCAGTTTGGTCATTTTTTACTAGAGTGGGCTAGCAGGCATTGGTGTTGACTTGGGTTTTGAGTGTTTCCACCACTCTGACGGTGTGTGATGAGTTAGTTTCTAAAGCTATCCCATCCTTTGGTAAACGTGCCACAGCCAAGAGGCATGTTCGGTCCCGTGACATTAGGGTCTTGTTGGCAATTTTCGATGACGACCTATTTACGAGTGTTTCCCCCATTCTAATAGTTACGAGGTTTGTGAGTGTTTCTGTCATTCTGATGATGTGTGTTCATTCCAAAGACTGGTTGATCTCAGGAAGTTGCTGGATGGACTTATCGTCTGAGGGATCAATTTTTTTGAAAGACATGCTGAATAACAGACATTATATATTGGCAGGCTAGCAAGCACTAGAAGTGAACCGTACTACCATCTCGGGGACTTGGGTTCCATCCTGGTTAACAAGTTTGAAGGGAGTTATCATTTCGAGGATTTTTCTCAACAAATGTGTCGGACTGAATAGACTTACCGTATGAGGGATTAGCTTTCTCGAAGGATGTGCCTGATTGAGTTTGATTAGTCTGGACTGGAATTGAAACTAGAATTGGGGTTGAAATAGGGACTCACCATGTCTAGGAAGACGTGCCAACTGAAATTGAACCGATTAATACTCCAAGGGCATTTTGGTCATTGTCTTTATTAAGCTCAAAGGGCCCACGATAGCGATTGATTGACTGGATTGAGGGTAGAAAATTGGTTTGGACTTGAATGTGTTTGTGTCAGTTTGAATGTAAGTCCAGTCAGGCTGGAGATTACCGAGCAGGCAAAAATAGAGTGCTTACAGCTATCCCTCTTTTTTTGTCTTTACTTGTTAAAGGCAGAAAACAATAAAGTAAGAGTCTCATGTTGACTGTGAGGCGATCAGAGGGATGGAATTTGAAAATTTTTGAAGACTGGAGCTTCAAAATAGCAATTTGGCCCAAGGGGGCGTTTGAAATCGGATTTTGGCAGAAAAATGGGCAAAGTTACCTAGATTTCAAACGTGGCACTAGGCCTAAGAGTTTGGAAGCCTTTGTCGAGTTTTTGCAAGGAAGGACTCTAGGACACTGAAAGAGTAAGCTTGGAGGACGCCAGAGAGCTGTTGGAAGTTGTCACCGTCGTTGAAATAGTTGCCAGAGAAGAAGATTTCGCCAGATAACTCCAAGAGGTGAGTTTTCTGTTTTGTGTTGATTTTAACATGTAAAACTCCGTTTGAGTCGTGGAAATAGTTGAAATTGATGTTTTGATGTGTTTTGAACATTCTGATGATGTTGTTTCAGCATTTTGATGGTCCTTTAATTGAGTTTGAGTAGTTTTGCATGTTTATGTAAAAGAGAGTTTCCATAAGAATTGAAAATTTACTCCTACAGCTATGGGTGTTGCATTTTTTGATTAGATTTTTGTACCATGTGCCTTAGAAAAATGTGTTGAATAGTAGCATAAAGTTTCATAATTTTTTAAAAAATTTTAAATTTTAAATTTTTTAAAAAATAGAAAAATGCTTAAAAAATATAAAAAATTACGAAATTGATGGAAATGTTTGAATTTGACATTGAGAAAAATATGAGAATTTTTTTAGAAAATATTTGAATTAACTTCAAAAGATTTTTGCAATAATTTTGAAAACCCTTGAATTTTTGAAAAAGAGAACAAGTGTTTGGAAATGTGAAAATCTTAGAAATGTGCATAGATTATTTTATGTGTATTGGTGCTGTGTGATTGTGACATCGTGGGCTGCACGGCTTGTGATTTTTTGTCACGTCTTGGGCATTATAGCGGCCATTTATAAATGAGACTCTGCCGAAATTTTTTGAAATTAAGGAAAGAGTTAGAAACTTTCGAAATAAAATCTTTTTGAAGGAAAAAGATAAAACCTTTGAGGGTGGGGCCTTTTTGGTAGAAAAGGCCTAGAGAAACTTGGGTGAAAATTTTCAAAATGAAGAAAAAGTTAGAAATTTTGAAATGAAATTTTTTGAAGGAAAAATAGACGAAACCTTTGAATGTGGGGCCTTTTTGGCCGAGAAGGCCCCGAGAAACTCGGCGGGTCCTAAAATAAAACTTTTTTAAAAAAAAAATTTTGAAAAATCTTCGAGAATGGAATTTTGAATAAAAACTTTGTGGGAAAAGCTTAGGAAATCTTTGAAAATAGATTTTGAATTTAGAAAACTTCGAAATTGATAAAAACCTTGGAAGGAAGAATTTTTGAGGATTGATTTTGAACAAGACTTTTTAATGGAAAAAGTTTAGAAAACCTTGAAACTTGATTGGAATAGAAATGTTTTGAAGAAGAGGCTTAGACACGTTTTGAGGTGGATTTTGATTGAAACCTTTGAGATTTAATTTTGAAAATGTCCATAGGGCTTGATTTTAAAATAGCTTTTGGAGGGAAAAATTAAGAAACCTTTAGGAATTGATTTTGAAGATAAATTTTTGGAAGGAAAAAGTTTAGAAACTATTTTGATTTGGAACTTGGACATAATAAGTAGAAAATTCATTTTGTCAAGCAGAACGTGTAGAAAATTCATTTGGACTTGGAACTTGAACTTTTGAAGACAAAATGTTTAGAAAATTCATTTTGACTTGAAAGTTGAATTTTTGAAGACAAAATGTATAGAAAATTCATTTTGACTCGAAATTTAAACTCTTTGAAGACAAAATGTATAGAAAATTCATTTTGATTCGAAACTTGAATTTTTGAAAATAAAATGTATAGAAACTTCATTTTGACTCAAAATTTGAACTCTTTGAAGACAAAATGTATAGAAAATTCATTTTGACTTGAAATTTTTTTATTTATTTTTGTTTCCTTCTTTTTTTTTATTATTTATGTGTACCTCTTACTTGTCTATGAAACTTTACTGTATCTCTTACCTTTTGACCTGTCTTCAGGATGGCTAATGTAGGAGGCGATGATCTACGTAGGAGGCAATGATGAGAGCTACTTTGGTCAAGAAGAGGACTAGTGCTACTGACGAGGAGAGGGTCACCTTGCTAAGGTTACTATAAAAGATGCCCCCGCTAAGGCTGTTGGAGATGTTGAGATTATCCTTGCCGGATCTGATGCTAAGGTTGAGGTTGATGTAGCTTTTTGAGGGGGCCCATGGTGAAACTTCTGGTTGGGAAACTTCTCGGCAAAACTAAATATGGGGCGCCATGGGAGACTGCTTCCTGCTTGTGACTCTCTTGCCTTGGAATTTGAAGGAGAAGACATTGGTTCTTCTTTGGTCGAGATCTCTTGGGATTCGAATGTAAGATGTTGGCTTGACTGTTGAGTTTTGATTTTGGTAGATATGGTAGAATTCTTGTTGACATGTCTATGAAGGAGTAATGCTTCTCTTGAGTTGGCTTATGAGAGGAGTGAGGTCATTTTTGGCTAGTTCGTTTTGAATAGATCAATTGGTTTGGAAGGGAGGTGTGGGATGGGGTATTGCTCTAGGTTTCATGATTTAAGAAATATTGATTCAAGGTTGATTGAGAAGTCGAGGGTGGGTCATTGCCTTATTCTCAATTTCTTGTCGGCTAAGGAGGGCAGGATTTTGGTTTAAGCTGCTGGGGCCGACTCTGTTGACTCAGAGGAGCAGTCTAGGAGCAACATAGATAATTTAATCCCTCATCTAGGGAGGCTACAGATAGTTTAGGCTCTTATCTAGGAACAATGCTGACTTGCTAGCTGAGTTGAAGTCAGTTGCCCCAAGTTGATTTGTAGAAGGCTCTAACACTGTGCTGGATATCAAAAGATTGGGACGTTGGGATCACTGAGCTATGTAGTACATGAGGACATGCCTTATGGAGTCAGAGAATTGCTTTGATGATGACTGGCTGATGTGATTTGCTGAGATGGATTGCTTGTGAGTTAAGCTCTGCTGGAGACTTAGGATAGGTTTCTGACTTGGCCTAGTTGGGTTGTACTTTGGATGGCTGGAGGCTTCTGGACAGTAGAATGCTTTGGATGGTTGAATGTTCTAGATGGCTAGATGGTTGGATATTGGGCTTTATCAGGTTGCGACATTAGGATGTTGGGCTTGAGGACACCTTGGATCCTGAGAAAGCTTAGGGAGATGCCCCTTGCACTTGCACGTATCTCAACATTTTGTTAGCAATATCAAGATTTAATAGACTAATTTTTAATAAATGACTTAAGATATTCATGGCTATTACTTTGCCATGCTAAGTTTAGAAATTCGTTACCAATGCAGGTTTCCCAAGGTTGGTATCTCTTGACCCATTATTGAGGCGTGAGACTTTCTTGTTTTGCTGAGGCTTGTTTTGTTATTGTTACTTAGATTGCTGATCTAGAGAGCTAACAATTTTTTTTTCTCTCATTTAAACTGTTTTTACCACCTATGCCCTTATGGATTTTCACAGATGTCGGTTTTACTATTTTTGTACGTCAGCGCCGTTTTTTGGGTTTTCACTGCGTTAGTAGTTTTGTATCTTGCCATGACTCTACTCTTTTACTTATAGCGCCCCATAGGGTTTTTACTATGTCCTCAGGCCATGCATTTTCTCTTGATTTCTCTCGTTGATACCGATGAAGACGACTCCTTGCCTAATGATAATAGGAATGTTGAATGTTTTGATTTGATTGATGATGAAATCTGTTGTTGACTGAAGTCACTGCTTTAGTTGAAGACTATTGATGTAACTTTTGAAATTGAGCCTAGAGTTAAGTTGGAATTTCTACTAGATAGAGCATCTTCTAATGTAATCATCTCCTTTTGAAGAGTAATGATAGCAATGATCGATCTGAAACGTCTTTATTTTGGATTGTAATGTGGACTTGGTTATGGGGTGTTTGAAAAGAAGGGACAAAGGCTCAAAACATTTTGCTTTTATTTGGCTTTTTAAGACCTATGATTGCCTTGGACAACTAGACTCACTCTCTTATCGTTGCTCATTCTCTGTTTTCCATGTTTTGCTTTTGGATTTAAACAGACCCCAACTCTTTTTTTTTACGATTCCAGACTGTTACTTTTGTACCATGGTGTTCTTATAGATTTTTGCCTGGTCGACAATTTTCGTATTTTGCCATGCCTCCACCTTTTTACTTACAGTGTCTTTTTTGATTTTCACTATGTCAATGAGGTCATGCTTTATTTTTGGGCATTCCTTAAACCTATATTCATACTTTATTTCCTTTATCCTATTCGTTCTATGCCGACCCATTGTGGGCGATGATAATTAGGGCAGGATTTTCGAAGGAAAGTGATCGGCTCAACTGGGTTTTGAAAGGGGATGCTTTTAATTGTATGGTAGAGGAATTAAGGGCCTCTCTTCATTTCAATCATTGCTATCATTGTCAAAGTTTTCGATTACACATAGTAGTGCTTTACCTATCCTGAGTTGATGAGTGCAGCAAAGATTTCTTCCGCTCTTCTTGCCATGACTTTGTGAATCAGGAATAGGTCTTCATAGTTGGGGCGAACTTGCCTTTGACTTTCTGCTGACTTGGAATTGTCTTTTGAAGGACAAAATCCCTTTCTTTGAACTGGCGAGGCTTGAATTTCATGTTGAAGGATCTTTTGATGCATCTTTAATAGCATTTGGTACGGTAGATGGCTGCCATTCTCTTTTCTTCTATGAGACACAGTTATTCACGCTGGCTTTTGATCTAGTCTGCTTTAATGAATTGAATTCCCACGAGGACTCGGAGAGAGAGGATTTTTACTTTGATTAGTAGGACTGCCCCATTGCTTTAGACCAAGGAGAATGGCGGTGCCCCATTTGAGATTCTGATTGAGCTTCGATATGCCATTAATGTAAAGGATAGCTGCTCGTGCCAATCCTTGTGGTTGTCATTTTTCTTGTAAGGGATTCTCTGGACGCTTTTTGTTTTGCTGCTTCGATGGTTCCGTTTGCTTGTGGATGGTAGGCCATCGAGTTATAGGGATTAATCTTGAAAAGCTTGGTGATGTCTTGCTATTGTGTCATTGTTGAGGATGCTTTCATTATCTGTGTTGATGGACTCGGGGAGGCCGACTCTGTAGTGGACATTTAGAAGTCTTTAGGATCAAAAGATGCTAACCTTTGGATACCCTGCAAGTTTTGTTTTCTGAAAAAATATTTTGGCATGATAAATAAAACATTTCATGATCAAGAGTCATTTATTTTAGATTAGCCCGTTATATACTTGATGTTTACATGATACTTTGATAAGCTAAAATCAAGGGGTTCCTCCTGTAGGCTTTAGCAAGGTCTTCATGGTCTTGGAATATGAAAGGTGGTCTATTTTACCAAATTTTATCTAATGCTGCTTAAGGAAGATAAGCTAATGTTGAAGAATCAGTGCCTACGGCCAAGGCATCTTTTTTGTGGAGCAAGCTTGATAGTGACTTCTTTGGGATTTGAACTAATTTGCAGGGATGGTAGACTATTGATTGCTGTCTGTTACTTAATAGTTGGATGTTGGGTTGACTATTTTGCTTAGTATCCTTTGGGGGGGGGGGACAATATCCTATCCTACAAGTATGATACTGACCATTGAATTGTTGCAGATGAAGATTACCTTATAGCTATGCCCTTGGTCCTTTTTGCATGTTGGAAGCCTCTACTATTAAGGTGGTTAGTGACCATGTTCTCAACTGTCGAATGACTGGAATGAGCTGAATCTTTTTAAGCTATTGACATGCTTTTGAAAGCTTAGAAGTTGGAGGGTTCTATTATGGTAATGCATGGGGTTGACAGAAATTTGCAAATTGTGAAGTCTTCTTCCGCATGGATGGTGATTATCGCAACATGGTGTGGAGGTAACGTCTTGTAGATAGATGGCCAGTTCTTTTTACTCTTCAATGTAGGTTCGACCTCTCCCCACAACTGGGCTTGTCCTTGCATGCTAGGGGTTCCATGAGTTCAATTATGCTCTTTGACTTGCAAAAAGAAAAAGAAAATGCAGTCAGCATGTGGAGTTGGAGGTTTTGTGCGATACATGTCTTATGGAGGTCCCTTCTCTGAGGGAGTCTAGGCATGATGCTGAGTCTATCTTGGAAGCAGGGTTTTGTCCCTTATGCAATACAATACCTCTTTGGCATGGGTTGGTTGATATTTTTTTTTTTTTTTGGTGGGGTAATCTTGCCTCTATGGATGAAGAGAGATTTGGGCCTCTCTTAAGGTATGGTTCTATGCATGCCATGAATCCTTAGGGTTGAGGAACCCTTAGGAGTTTTGGTAGGTTTGATTTACATGAGATTGGATTGCTTCTTTGTCTCTATGGTTAATTAAATACATGAAAATGCAATAACTTAAGATTCTTGGAACTCTTATTGCAGAATAAATATGGATGCAGAAGCATAATGGAAGTGAACATGTGAGTAGTATGATAACAGTAAATGAATGGTTTAGAAGACCCCCTTCTTATCCGGTTTTTGCATTCGGTTTTCTTAGTACTTGGAGATGAGAAGGGAGGATAGAAGACAAGAAACAAAAGATAAGTTAGTATCTTGATTTAAAAGTTTTTATGCAATGTATGTTCTAGGGGTGTCCTTATTTTGAGAGGAGGACTAAACATGATGCATTTGGCTCACTTTTGGAGATAAGGGGTCTACCCCTTGTAAGCACCCCATTTTTGCAAGCTCGGCAATCTCCGGCCCTATCGGGCTCACTTTCACACATCACATGCATATTCAGACTCTAACCCGCCTTCTAAACTCCAATTTAGTCCATTGGTTGCTTCCTGGGCCTGTAGAACACACTTGAAACTAAATGACCATTTTGCCCTTAGGTAACCAATTGCCTCTGGGAACCACACCGGCTTTGGGTATCAAGCTGGTAACCTTCCGAGAATGCTTATAATAGTAGTCCTAACCTTTCAATACTTTTTCATATCATTTCGAGTCTATTCTAGTAAACTCGATGCAAAATAACCGTTTTGCCCCTAGTGGTCCGATCGCCTCTTCCAACCACACCGGCTCTGGGTATCAAACCGGCAATCCCTTGGAACACTCTAGATAGTGTTTCCAACCTTCAAGTCCTCTCATGCGTCAATCTGAGTCCATTCCGGTGGTTTTTCGGTCTAGTTGACCGTTTTGCCCCTAATAGCTTGGTCGACAATTCCAACCTTGTTTATCAAGTCCGTTACCCTTAGGACACTATTTTAAGGGTTTCTACCCATTTTTAGCTTTCCGGACCATTCGTAGCTTTCCGGAACATTCTCAGACCTTTTGGAATCACTTCTAGGGAAGCTAAGCAAAAAATTGCATGGTAGTCACTAATACAAGCGCCTAAATCTTTTGCCTTACTTGCCAAGTGTCAAAGATACGTTTCTTGCCACCTTAAAAGGTTTCCAAAGTGGCTGGTGCCATTACAAGCCAATATTTGGCCTGACGCCACTACTAGTGGCGCTAGTATATTTTTTTGGATTGGCGCTAGTGTATTTTTTAGCCTAATGCCACTGTAACAGGCACCAGGTCGGTTTAAGTTGCCTATAAATATAGACCCTTCACTCTACGTAAAAGGGTCGGCAATCTAACTCCAGAAACTCTATCTCTCGATATACAGATCTCGAACTCTCTCAAAATGCTAGTTTTCATAGGCTTCTTCAAACCCTAGCCCCCATACACTTTAACCCTAACATATATACGCTCTATGCACTCATATATGAGCCTCTAAGCCGACCATTGAAGATTCAAGATGTTACAACCTCAAAGCTGTTGAAGATCAAAGTGAAGTAAAGTAAATTAAGCAAGCAAATTGAAGAAGACACAAGGTTGGTTTTCTATTTATGTTTATGCAATTCCCCCATTCTCTCTTCTCTCCTAACTCACTTGGGTTTTCTTCTATTTTAATCCCCTATCTTCTTCCCTTCCCTTCCCTTTCTTCCATGCTTGAAACAAGAGTTTTCCCCGTTCATGTGTAGGAAGAATGGTTGAAAGTCACCGTGTCGGGGGCTTTCTTCTAATTCAACTTAAACCACATGGATTTGGCCCCCTTGATTATGTGATGAAGCCTAAACCTTATATGTTCACGACCTTATTGCATTATGCATATCATATTCATGCATCTCTTAGAAATTGTTTTCTAAACTTGTTTTCAAAAACTTGCATCAAAATCTCTTTCAAAACTTGCATTAAAATCTTCTTCTTAAAAATTTGTTTTCAAAAATCACAATCTTAAGATGATTCTAGCCACTCCATGGTTCGGGTTATTTTAATAAAGTGTTACACAAGTTTTGGGTGTAAACCCTAAATTCTTTTTGTCAAAATCATGATCCTAAGATGATTCTATTCATTCCATGGTTAGAGTCATTTTAAGAAAGTGTTATATTTGAAGTGCTATCATAGTCCATATTTTTAAATCCTTATTGTTTTCGAAGTTACAATTCTAGAATGGTTCTAATCTTCTTATTGTTAAAATCGTTTTAGGAAAGTGAGATATTTTTAAAGACTTGCAAAAGTCCATGTTCCAATCTCTTTCCAAATCACTTTTCAAATTTACTTTCTAAAATCTCTTTTCTAATTTACTTCTCAAAAACTCTTTTAAAAAATTCCTTTCCTAAAAAGTCCTATTTTCCAAAGCTCTCTTTCCAAAAACTCTCTCAAAGGTCTACTTTCCAAAAATCTCACTTTCTTAGAATCTAAGCCAAACCCTAGAACCCATGGTTAGGAAACCTTAGTGGTCAATTTCCTTTTTATGTCAAAATCTTAAATTTCCAAAATTATATTTTCTTCATCAAAAATCATAGGTTCCCAAAACCTCTTTTTCTTATCAAATCATAAACTTCCAAATCCAAGCTTTCCATATTTCATTCTTTTCAATTTCATGTCAAATCTAATCTTCCAACTTAGGAAACCAAATCCCATCTCCAATTTAGGAAACCAAATCAAATTCTCCATTTTTGAAAACAAAATCAAATAATCTCTTTTGGGAAACAAAATCTAATCTTTTATTCTAGGAAATAGAATTCAAATCTTCCCTAAATCAAACTTTTCCTAATTTCAACATTTCCTAAGTTGAATATTTCCTAATTCAAAACTTTCCTAATTCGGAAATTTTCTAAAATAGAACTTTCTTATTTTGAAATATTCCTAATTCAAAGCTTTCCAAAATCTAATCTTTCTTAAACCCTAACTTTCCAAATCATTCCAAGTCAAGTGTTTTCAAATCAATTCTCTTTTCAAATCTTCTTTAAATCTGACTTTCCTAAGTTCAACCTTTCCTAAATCTAACTTTCTAAAATTGAAGTTTTCAAATCTAAATCAAATCATTTCCTAATTCAATTACATGTTCTAACCTAGGAGACCTAAACCCTAGAAGGCCCTAACCCTAAAAGTTAAGAAGTTTCAACTCTTTTCTAAAACTCTTTCATAAACCAAGATGGTTTCCAATTTCAAACTTCAAAATGGTTTTCAAAACTCAACTCTGTCTTCCAAATCTAGTCCAAGTTTTCTTTCAAAGATCAAGACCCCTTTTTCAAGTCTAATCCTAAATCTAGGTTCAATTTCAAATCAAAACTTGATTTCCAATCTTTTATTTAAAGTTCAAATTAAACTCCTTTTCAAATAAAACTCTTTTCGAATCAAATCTTTTCAAATCAAACTTTTCAAAACTTAAAAATGTCTATTTTTAGTTGGACTCTTATCCGAATTACGACTAACCTGATTCTAAAAAAAGGGATACGTAGGCAACCGTCATGGGTGCGGTCATAACTTGTTTTAAACTTCCAATTCCACAGTCTTTTTCAAGTTTCCAATTTCATAATCTATTTCTACTTTCTAATTTTAAAATGTATTTTCTAATCTCCATCTATTTCAAGTTTCCACTTTTTGAAACTTTTTTTTTCTCAAAATTAAACCTTTCTTTTCAAAATCAAATCTATCTTTTCAAGTCTATTTATAAAATCAAATCAAGTCTTTCTTTCAAATCTATTTTCAAAATAAAAGTTTGTTTTTACATTTGCATATCATGCATCATGTCAAACATCTTTTTAAAATTCTTTTCTAAAGTGGATAGTTTTGGACACTTATTAATCAAAGATTTTGAATGAGTGAACATAGGGTGAATAGACATGTAGGTACCGCAAGGGCAAGGTAGAGTGATGGCTTAGTGCGTCTTCCCTACACGTAACTAACTTCCGAACCTAGATCACTATTTTCAAAGACCAAATGGACTTATTTTTAAAAAGGGCTTAAAACATTTCAATGGTTGCCAAACAACCCATTTTCTTAAAAACCCTCTCTTGAGGAAATTTCAAAAACTCTGAGTATAATCTTCGGATTGCACTTAGTTTTGGGTGACCAAACTTAGCTTAATCAAGTTAGGTGGTGACTCCAAATCTTTTTCAAAAGCCCTTAATCAAAATCAATTTCAAATTCAAACCTAGTCGCACTAGTCCTTTTAGGAAGATAAGTTCTAACGAGAGAGTACTATATTTTTTTCACTTGTGTGTATTTTCCTTAAGTGCGAAAAGTCTGGGCGCGACAGCTGGCGACTCCACTGGGGATGCTTAGAGGGTTAAACCATTGTCATGTCTATTCACCCTCATCCATTTAAAGTCTTTGATTAATTTTTCCAATTCTGTCCACTTCAAAACTTTCAAAATCAAGTTTTTTGAAGTTATTTTGAAAAACACGTTGTTGCTTGCATTCAATTACATTCAATTATTCAATCTTGCATGATGTTTGTCATTCGAAGTGCTAACTTTTGCATATTTTTGTTGGTGAACCTTTGTTTGTTTCATGTTACATTAATTGCCATGTATGAATGAATATATGGAATGGACAGGATGGATAGGAGTTGTTGGACCCTTTCCTCCACTTCTCAAAATTTCACACACACACTGCACGTGCACAAACATTTGCATACTTGCATTCTCTACCCAAAATGTCCCTTCTGGTTAGAAGGGGGAACGGTAAATTGGTTGTGGGCAAGATGCTGTGTTAGTTTCTTCACCTACGGCCTCTTGATGTTTCCCCCGCTCGGATCACCAACCGATCATGGCATCACCTTAGGGAGTAGGCCTAGGTTTGAAGATATGGGAACCGAGCCCTCTTAGGAAGCATTAGTAAACCCTCAACCTCATGCTCATGTAGACACCATGCATAGCCAAACCTCTGCCAGATTTAAGACACACACATCATTTTCAAAACCATGGAGGAAAGGGCGACTGTTTTACCTTCTTTTAAACTTATCTATTCCTGTTGTTATAATGCTTGTATTCCTATTGTTATAATGCTTATCTAACTGCTCATACATCCATATTTACTTTACAAATGCATTCTCTTTCTCTACTCTATGCATTCATGTTCATGCATTCAATATTCCATATCAAGAGAAGAGTTCAAAAGTAACTCAAGTCATTGCATCTTCAACCCAAAGAGAGTGACACCAGGGTTCCCATGTAACCATAAGGATTCATAGCATGCATACTTATTCCATAAAAAGGGGCCCCAATCCCTCTATGCTCACAGGGATAGGATTGCTAAGAAGACAATGGGCAATCAATCAACAAGGTCTTTCAATGACCTCCTCAACGTCAAACTCGAAGAAGGGAAATCTGAAGACTCAAGAGTAGTTTGGGATTTCTAATATAAAAGTAGATAGGTGGAAATCTAAAGGAAAATGTTCCCTTTTCCCCCTATTAAAATGTATTTCAATTCTTTTATATCTTAAACCTAAAGTTCAATGTACTTCTTTATTTTCTGCGAATGAATGGATGGATGAATGTATGAATGGATGAAGGTTCCCACTCAACGGTAAGGTATCTGTGTATAGGGGCAAACACCCTATCTCCAAAAGTGAGCAAATACATCATGTTTAGTCTCTCTCTCAACTAGGGGCACCCCTAGGACATGCATTGCATAAAATTTTCAAATCAAGGCACTAACTTTTATTTTGTTTCTTGTCTTCTATCCTCCACCTCCTCATCTCCAAGTACTAAGAGAATCGAAGGCAAAAGCAAGACAAGAAGGGGGTTTTCTAAATCATTTATTTATTGTTATCATATATCATACTGTTCACATGTTTACTTCCATTGTACTTATGCATCCATATTTACTCTAAGGAAAGAGTTCCAAGAAACTCTAGTCATTTCATCCTCATGCATTCAATCAACCGTAGAGAGAAAGGAGCGATCCAATCTCATGTTAATCGAACCTACCAAAACCCCTAAGGGTTTCTCAACCTTAAGGATTCATGACATGCATAGACCATATCTCAAGAAAGGCCCAAATCTTTCTCTGTCTGTGGAGGCGGGATTGCCCAAATAATAAATCATCAACTGGCCCTTGCCAAAAGGGTCTTATATTGCGTAAGGGGCCAAACCCCACCCCGCAAAATGGACTCAGCATCATACCTAGATTCCTTTAAAGAAGGGATCCCCATAGGACATGCATCGTATAGAACCTCTAACTCCACATGCTAACTGCATTCTGTTTTTCTTTTTCTTTTTCTAGGTCAGAGAACATAATTGAATTCATGGAATCCCTCTAGTACCCCACTAGATTCAAACTCATGGAAGAATGAGCCTAGTTGTTAGAAGAGGCCGAACCTATATCAAGAAGCAAGAAGAACTATTAGGGGTTCTCACCAAGAGGTCCACAAGAAAAGGGAGGTTTCTACAAATTCATCTATTTTCTTTTCATCTGTCTAGTTCTCATATATCTTCTTTAAATAAACATTGCATGCCATGTAATCATGTTTTTAAATGAAAATAGGTAGTTTTAAGTTTATCCCCTTTATCTCATACTCTTATGGATGATTATGGCTTTTAGGAATTCTTTCCCATTCAGTAATGACTCTACTTAAAGGATAGGATAGCATGCGCAACCCATTCAAAGAAACCTTTGAGAGACAAAGAAAGAGTGAGAGATAAGAGGAAGGCAGTCTCAACAAAGAGGGGTAGATTTTATTGAAGAGGCGACACTTGAATGATATCCTGGCTAAGCGATGGGCAGCCTAGTCCTTAAAATGATGAGAAACTATTGTTCTATTTATCTAATAAGAAATAAACACTACCCTTTGCTCAGCCCACTAGAGTCGTAAGTGATTTCTATTCAGATATCTCCAAACCAAGAACCATCCCCCACATTGGGGTAAGCACATAGTAGTTGATTTAATAACATATGTAAGGGTTCACTGGCAGAAACACACCATCTCTAGGAATATTGTCTAAATTTTGTACAAAGGCTTTATGGACTAAACAATTCAATTTAAAATGAAGAGAAGATCTCAATTATGCTACCATACACAAAGAAAATCACCTTGCAAAGCCCACTCGAGCCGGTTCCATTTTTTTAAGAAAACTGACCAGATGATCACCGCTCACATTGGGTTAAGGCAAAAGCCACGAGTAGGAATTACTGAGCAACAATGAAAGTTGTGATCTCCAAGAAGTTATTACGTCAAAGGTGTCTCTAGTAAAGAAGATATTGTGTTTGTGGCGATCTTCAAAAGAAGATACTGTCATCCAAAAATATAAATGAAAAAGTTGGCATCTCTAAAAGTCTACTTAGGAACAAATTGCTTAATGAGAAAATCCTAATCAGAAGGCAAAGAACGAGCTAGAAGAACGAAAGGAGTTGGAAAGAAAGAAAAAAGTAGTAAATAGAAATTAAATTACCGAATGTGATCATTGGTCTTTCGAAACCCCATAAATGATAATATTTGAGCCTTTATATCCTTTCATTCATAAACCCTTTAACCTAGCTTACGTTATGGTCCAAATGAAAGTATTCGTTGATTAAAAAAAATTGCTTAGTCCAAATAAGCCTGAACAATATAAAGACAAGTAGTTGAAAAAAAAAAAGGGCGAGAAAGGAAAGCTGGGGAGGAATGCAGGGGCAATCTCATGCTCCATAGTGTCCTCAGATGGTTTTGGTTTAAACAACCCACTAAAAGAAAATCTTTGAGCCTAAATATCCCTTTGTTTCTTACAATCCCTAAACCTAGCCTGCATTACAGTACTAAAAGAAGTTTTCTCAGATTGAGGGTCAAGCTGTATCGCTCTGCAAAGGGCATATGAGTTATCGCTCAAGCCACAGTGGCATTTTGGAAATCTAAGGAAATTCTTTATGAATAGCCTATATACATGTAGTACTAATGCATCAATTACATGTATAACCTGTACATCTATTAAATTGCAGTGTAGTTTGTATATGTTCGTGCATTCATCGAAAAGCATAGCATGTATTCAATCGAATTCTTGTAGGCGCATTCATCCAAAAATATAACATGAATTCAATTCCATTCCTATATGAACCTGGGCATTCATAAAAAAAAAAAAAAATGTAGGACATGCATTCAATTCAATTCTTCTATAAACCCATGCATTCATAAATAAAAAAAAAATAGGTCATGCATTTAATTCCATATGCATTCATACAAATAAAAAAAGTATAACATGCATTCACCTGTGCATTTTAGAATTGGCATAAATAAACTGTTTTTGCACAAAAACTAACTCCATGTCTTTCTTACTCTCTCAAACGAGGAAACAAAGAATGAGGTAAAGTACAAAAGGGGGCTAAAAAGGCCGCCTTGCGACTAAGTAACCTCAGACATTTCCAACACTGGCATACACCTCAGAAATTTTAGACTTCCCTATCCGACAAAAAGCAAAGAATGGGGCAATGGCCCACCCTTGACCTCCATATTCAACCTTGGACTTCTGTAGAGGAGCGGCGTTGTAAGCACCCCATTTTTGACCGCTCGGCAGTCTACACTCCGTCCAGACTTGTTTTCAAGTCATTTTGGGCATATTCCTATCGAATCCAATCCTCTAGGTCCAAATTCCATCTTTCCTTCGCTTCGCGGGCCTGTCAGGCCCAAATAGAGGCAAAATGACCAAAAATGCCCTTAGGGGCATTGTCCTTCCTTATTCCAATTCCAATCCCTCTCTCGAGACAGTTTATTCCTCGAGACGGTCCGATTAGCCAAACTACTCACCAAACCGTTAGACTAGCGGAAATACTCACAAAACCGTTAGAGTAGCGGAAATGCTCACAAAACCGTTAGAGTGGCAGAAACACTCAAAACCTAGGCACGTCTCTTCGGGGACGGTAAGACCCCTTCCAGTCCCACTCTCGAGACAGTTTATTCCTTGAGACGGTCCGAGTAGCAAAACTACTCATAGAACCGTTAGAGTAGCGGAAATACTCACAGAACCGTTAGAGTAGCGGAAATACTCACAGAGTCGTTAGAGTAGTGGAAGTACTCACAAAACCGTTAGAGTAGTGGAAATACTCACAAAACCGTTAGAGTAGCGGAAACACTCAAAACCCAGGCACGTCTCTTCGGAGACGGTAAGACCCCTTTTCAATTCCTCTCTCGAGACAGTTTATTCCTCGAGACGGCTCGAGTAGCAAAACTACTCACAAAACCGTTAGAGTAGCGGAAGTACTCACAAAGCCATTAGAGTAGCGGAAATACTTACAAAGCCGTTAGAGTAGCGGAAATACTCACAAATCATCAACCCCGTCCGAGTAGCGGAAATACTCACAAATCATCAACCCCGTCCGAGTAGCGGAAATACTCACACCGTTAGAGTGGCGGAAACACTCAAAACCTAGGTCAACACCAGTGTCTGGTAGTCCACTTCGGTGAAAAATGACCAAATTACCCTCTGGACCTTTTCCGGTCAAGATGACCATTTTACCCCTAGGCATCCGAATGGCCCGGGAACCACACCGACTCTGGGTATCAAACCGGTAATGTCCCGGGAATACTTTTTATAGTGTTCTCAACCTTCCTTTACCTTTCTGGATCATTCCGAGTCATGTCCGGCCAACCCGGTACAAAATGACCATTTTGCCCCTGGAGGGCCGGTCTCCTTCTTCGACCACACCGACTCTGGGTATCAAACCGGTAATGTCTCGAGAATACATTTTATAGTATTCTCAACCTTTCTTTACCTTTCTGGACCATTCCGAGTCAGTTCCGGCAAACCCGATACAAAATGACCGTTTTGCCCCTAGTGGGCCGGTCTCCTTTTCCGACCACGCCGGCTCTAGGAATCAAATCGACAACCTCTGGGAACATTCTAAATAATGTTTCCAGATCCCAAGTCTTTTTCCGAGACAATCCGGGTTCGCCCCGATAGTTTTCCGGTCCGATTGACTGTTTTGCCCCTAAAGGCCCGGTCAACCTTTTCGACCCACCTTATCCTCACTTTCCAAGTCAAACACCTCCAGGACACTATTTTAAGTGTTCCTACTCCTTTCCAGCTTTCCGGGTCATTCCCGGCTCCTCCAAATCATTCCCGGACTTTCCGGTGTCACTCCTAGTGAAGCCAGGCTAAAGTTTACATGGTAGTCACTAGTACAGGCGCCCAAATCTAGTCAAAGATTCGTTGCTTGCCGACCTTAAATCTTTCCTAATTGGCTGGCGCCACTACTAGTGGCGCCAAGCCAAAAAATGGCCTGGCGTCACTCCTAGTGGCGCTAGTGTAAAGTTTGCCCTGGTGCCACTACAACAGGCGCCAGGTTTGTCCTCCTTCTATAAATACAGAGCCTCATTCAACGTGAAAAAGGTCTGCAAACTTAACCTAAGAATCCTATATTTCGATATACAAAGCTCGAGCACCTCCAAAAGCCCTAGTTTCCTTAGGTTCTCCAAACCCTAGCCACCCTATACACTTATACACACCCTCATACACTCATACACTAGCCTTCAACCATCCTTGGAAGACTTGAAGAGCTGCCATCCAAAGCTTGAAGACAACCCTTGAAGGTTGAGGAAGAAGATCAAGACAAAGACCGAAGATTGAAGACCGCACGACGCGCAAATAACAAGATACAAGGTAGGCTCCCTATTTAAATTTCCGCACTTCCCCCCTCTCTCTTCTCTCTCCAACCCACTTGGGTTTTCTCTATTTTAATCCCCCATCTCTTCCCCCCCTTTCTTTGCATGCTTGAAACAAGGGGATTCCCAGTCCATGTGTAGGATTGGACTATTGGAGAGTCACCGTGTCGGGGGCTTTCTTCTAGTCTAACCAAAGACCACGTGGGTCCGGCCCCCTTGATTATGTGGTGAAGCCTTAACCTTGTATGTTCACGACCCCAAATTGCATTGTGCATATCATAGTCTTGCATCTTCCAAAAACCGTTTTCAAAGTTATTTTTCAAAACGTTTTCAAACTTGTTTTCAAAATTGCATCAAAATCTCTTTTTCAAAAACATGTTTTCAAAACTACAATTCTAGGGTGATTCTAGCCTTTCCATGGCTAGGATTGCTTTAGGAAAGTGTTACATTAAAAGTGACCTTTTATGGTCTATATTTTCGAATCTTGTTGTTTTCAAAACCGCTTTCCTAAAGTGGTTCTAGCCCTCTTATGGTTAGAATTGCTTTAGGAAAGTGAGATGTTTTTACACCTTCTAAAACTCTCTTTAAAAATCTCTTCCTAAAATCTCTTTTTCAGCATACTTTCCTAAAACTCCCCTCTTCAAAATTGTTTTCAAAAACTCCTTCCAAAATCTATTTTTCAAAACTCCCTTTTTCAACTCCTTTCCAAAACCTTCCCCAAAAATATTTCCAAAAACTCTCTTCAACAATCTTTAACCAAAAACCGTCCTAGAAAAACTCTCTCCAAAAATCTTTCCAAAAACTCTCTTCCCAAAATTTTCTAGAAATTCCCCTCTAGGATTTTCCTTCCAAAACCTTCGTTTCCAAAAACGCACTTTCTAAAAATCCCTTTCCTTAGAGCCCAAATCGAGCCTTAGAGCCCACAATTAGGAAAACCTAATTTTCTTTCCAAAAACATGATTTTCAAACTTTGCTATAAACCTAGGTTTCCAAAATCTCTTGTTTTCATATCCAAACTATACATGTTTCCAAAACCTCTTTTCTACGTTAAAATTCCACACTTCCAAAACTAGGGTTTCTAGAATCTCCCTTTTCAAATCCTTCCCAAATCCAATCTCCCCGTTTAGGAAACTAGATCCCGTCCTCCGTTTTTGGAAACAAAATCCAACCTTTCTCTTTTAGAAATCAAATCCAATCTCTTCTTAATCCAAACCTTTCCTAATTCAATTCCTTTCTAAACCATAAGTTTCCTAAACCTAAATTTTAAACCTTTCCTTAAGTTTCAAAATCCAATCCTTTCCTAATCCAACTTTTTATCCTTCTTAAACTTCCACTTTCCTAAACCTTAAGTTTCCAAAAACTTGAACATAAAAATCTTTCCTAATTCAACCCTTTCCTAATTCAACCCCCTTTCCAAATCTTAACTTTCCACATTCAAGCTTTTAAACCTTTCCTAAATTCAAACCTTCCTTAATTTCAAGATTATCTAAAACTCTAAAATTTTCTAAAATCTTAAATCTTTCTAAACTCTAAAACTTTCTAAATCCTAAACTTTCCAAATTTCAAATCTTTTCCAATCCAAAGTTTCCTAAATTCAAAATTTTCTTAAGTTAAATCTTTCTAAACTTCCAAGCTTTCTAAATTCTAAATCTTTCCAAAACTTCAACTTCTTTCCAAACCCAAAACTTTCCTATTTTCAAAACTTCCTTATTTTCAAAACCTTTCCTTTTTCAAAACCTTCCTTAAAATGAAGCTTTCTTAATTCAAAACTTTCCCTTTCTTAATTCAAACATTTCCTAAGTTGAAAACTTCCCTTTTTCAAACCTTTCCAAAAACGAAACTTTCCAATTTTCAAAACTTTCTAAACTCAAAACTTTCTTAATTCAAAACTTTCCTAATTCTAACCTTTCCTAATTTCAAAACTTTCCTAAACCTAAAACTTTCCTAATTTCAAACTTTCCAAAAATGACACTTTCCTAATTCGAAACTTTCCTAATCTAAATTTTTCCTAAATTCCAAGTTTCCAACTCTTTCAAGATCCTTCCAAATCCAACATTCTAATCTAATCTTTCTTAATCTCAAGTCTTTCTTAGGTCTCTTATCTTTCCTAAGTCTAGGTTTCCTAAAACCAAGTCTTTCCAAAATCAATCTTTCCAAAGCAAGTCCAATCTTCTCAAATTCAATCTCCTTTTCTAATCTCAAATCAAATCCAATTTTCAATTCAATCTCTTTCTTCTAATCCAATTTCTCTCTTCAAATCAATCTCTTTTCAATCGGACTCCGGTCCGAACTACGACTGACCTGATTCCCCCAAAGGGATATGTAGGCAACCTTCATAGGTGCGGTCACAACACTTTTCAAACTTTCAATTCCACCCTCATGGGTGCGGTTTCCAAAATCTTTTCAAATTTCAAATTCCAATCAATTTTCAAATTCCAATTTCAAAATTTTTATTTTCAAACTTCTATTTTCAATTTTCAAACTTTCCAATTTCAATTCTATTTCTTCAAATCTATTTTCAAATCAAATCAATTTCAAATCAATCTCTTTTCAAATTTATTTTTCAATTCTCTTAATTTGCACTTGCGTATCATACATCATGTTAGTTTCTTTTCAAACATTGTTTTTCAAAGGGAATAGGGTTGACCATTTGTTAATTAAAGACTCTCATAGGTGAATCTAGGGTAGATTGACATGTAGGTACCGAAAGGGCGAGGTAGGGTGATAGCTTAGTGTGTCTTCCCTACACGTAACCAACCTCCGAACCTAGATCACTGTTTTTGAAAGACCAAAAGGAGTTATTTTTCTAAAAAGGGCTAAATGTTTTCCAAAGGTTGCCAAACAACCTGTTTTTCTTAAAAACCCTCTCTTAAGGAGATATTTTCAAAATCGTTTTTTCAAAAACCCTAAGTATAGTCTTCGGATTATTCTTAGTTTTTAGGTGACCTAACTCACCTTAATCAAGTTAGGTGGCGACTCCGAATCTTTTTCAAAAGCTTTTTATTCAAACCAATTTTTCAATTCAAACCTAGTCGCACTCATTCTTCTAGGAGGGTGAGTTCTAACGAGAGAGTACAACATTTTTCCCGCTTGGGTGAGTATTCCTCGAGTGTGAAAAATCTGGGCGCGATAGGCGTTTGCCAGACAGAGTGCCGGTTCAAGAAGTATCAGATATCAACCTTGGATTTTCCTAGAGGAGCGGCATTTTACCAGACGGAATGCCAGTTCAAGAAGTATCACGCATTAACCTTGGACTTCCCCAGAGGAGCGACGTTTCGCCAAACGGAGTATCGATTTAAGAAGTATCAAACATCAACCTTGGACTTCCCCAGAGGAGCAACGTTTCCCTAGTATCAAATATCAACCTTAGACTTTCCCAGAGGAGGAGCGTTTTGCCAAATGAAGTGGTGGTTCAAGAAGTATCAAACATCAACCTTGGACTTCCCCAGAGGAACAGTGTTTCACCATACAAAGTGTCGGTTCAAGAAGACATCAACCTTGGACTTTCCCGGAGGAGCATCGTTCGGCCAGACGTAGTGCTGGTTCAAGAAGTATCAGACATCAACTTCGGACTTCCCTAGAGGAGTAGCTTTTGCCAAATAGAGTGCCGATTCAAGAAGCGTCAATTTCCCCAGTGGAGCATCATTTTGCCAGATGAAGTGCTAGTTCAAGGAGCATCAATTTCCCTTGAGGAGTATCATTTTTTTAGACGAAGTACTAAGCATGCACCATCTACTCGAGGTAACTGATCTTTGGATTTCACTTCTTCCCGTCCTTCTGATTGCCTCGCGGTCAACATGGGGCTCTTACTTTATCATTTTTTGTCTTCGACAAGCAAAGACGAAAAAAGAGAGGCAATTGTAAGCACCCCATGTTTGCTCGCTCGACAATTTTCGGCTCGAATGGGCTCACTTTCACACATCACATGCATATTCAGACTCTAACCTGCCTTATAAACTCTAATTTAGTCCACAGGTCGTTTTCCGGGCCTGTAGAACCCATTTCAAGCTAAATGACCATTTTCTCCCTAGGCATCCAATTGCCTCTGGGAACCACACTGACTCTAGGTACCAAATCGGTAACCACTCGAGAATGCTTCTAATAGTATTCCCGACCTTCTAATACTTTTTTGGATCATTCTGAGTCTATTCTAGTAAACCCAGTGCAAAATGACCGTTTTGCCCTTGGTGGGCCGGTCGCCTCTTCCAACCACACCGGCTCTGGGTATCAAACTGGCAATCCATTGGAACACTCTAGATAGTGTTTCCAACCTTCAAGTCCTCTCATGAGTCATTCCGAGTCCATTTCGGTGGTTTTTCGATCTAGTTGACCATTTTGCCCATAATAGCTTGGTCGACAATTCCGACCGTGTTTTTTAAGTCCGTTTCCCTTAGGACACTATTTCAAGGGTTTTTACCCATTTTTGACTATCCGGACCATTCCTGGCCTTCCGAAATATTCCCGGCCCTTTCAGAGTCACTCCTAGTGAAGCTAAGCCAAAAATTGTATGGTGGTCACTAATACAGGCGCCTAAATCATTTGCCCCGCGTGCCAAGGATCAAAAATACGTTTTTTCCCGCCATAAACAAAGTGGCTAGCACCACTAGAAGCTAATATTTGGCCTAGCGCCACTAGTGTATTTTTTGGCCTGGTGCTACTAGAAGTGGCGCCAGTGCATTTTTTAGCTTGGCGCAACTGCAATAGGCGCCTAGTTAGTTTAAGTTGCTTATAAATGTAGAGCCTTCCCCCTACGTAAAAGGGTTGGCAATCTAACTCCAGAAACTCTGTTTCTCAATATACAGACCTCGAACTCTCTCCAAACCCTAGTTTTCTTAGGCTTCTTCAAACTCTAGCCCCCATACACTCTAACCCTAACATATGTACACTCTATACACTTATATACGAGCCTTCAAGCCGACCATTGATGATGTCGCAACCTCAAAGCTGTCAAAGATCAAAGTGAAGTAAAGTAAATAAAGCAAGAAAATCGAAGAAGACACAAGGTTGGTTTTCTATTTATGTTTATACAATTCCCCCCTTCTCTCTTCTCTCTCTTAACCCACTTAGGTTTTCTTCTATTTTAGTCTCCTATCTTCTTCTTGTCGTGCCCAGATTTTTCGCACTCGAGGAATACACACACAAGTGAAAAAAATACTGTACTCTCTCGTTAGAACTCGCCCTCCTAGAAGAATGAGTGCGACTAGGTTTGAATTGAAAAATTAGTTTGAATAAAGGGCTTTTGGAAAAAGATTCGGAGTCGCCACCTAACTTGATTAAGGTGAGTTAGGTCACCTAAAAACTAAGCATAATCCAAAAACTACACTTAGGGTTTTTGGAAAATGATTTTGAAAATATCTCCTCAAGAGAGGGTTTTTAAGAAAACAGGTTATTTAGCAACCTTTGGAAAACATTTAGCCCTTTTTTGAAAATAACTCCTTTTGGTCTTTGAAATCAGCGATTCTAGGTTCGGAGTTTAGTTACGTGTAGGGAAGACGCACTAAGCCATCACCCTACCTTGCCTTTTCGGTACCTACATGTCAATCTACCCTAGATTCACCTATGAGAGTCTTTAACTAACTACTGTTCAACCCTATACACTTTGAGAAATAATTTTTGGAAAGAAGCTAACATGATGCATGATATGCAAGTGCAAGAAAAGAAAGTTGGAAAATAAATTTGGAAATAGATTTAAAAAGAAATTGATTTGATTTAAAAGAGATTTGAAAAGATAGAATTGAAATTGGAAAGTTTTAGAAATTGAAAATAAAGATTTAAAAATAGATTTTTGGAATTGGAAACTTGAAATAGATCATGGAATTAGAAATTGGAAAGCAGATATGGAATTGGAGATTTGAAAAAGGTTGTGGAATTAGAAATTTAAAAAATGTTGTAGAATTTAAGATTTGAAAAATGTGGAGACCGCACCCATGAGGGTTGCCTACGTATCCTTTTGGAGGAATCAGGTTAGTTGTAGTTTGGACAAGAGTCCGATTGAAAATAGAAGAGTTGATTGGAAGAAAGAGATTGAATTGGAAATTGGATTGGAAGATTGAGAGATTGAACTTTGATTGGAAGATTTGAAAAGATTTGATTTTGAAAGACTTGGTTTTAGGAAACCTAGAAAGACTTGAGACTTAGAAAAGAAGGCTTGGATTTGACTTGGAAAGAGTTTAGAGAAGAATTGACTTGGATACTTGGACTTGGAAGATTAGGAAAGCTTGGAATTTTGGAAAGATTCGGATTAGGAAAATTTCAAAATAGGAAAGTGTCATTTTAGGAAAGTTTTGTTTCAGGAAAGTTTCAAATTAGGAAACGTTCATCTTAGGAAGGTTTTAGGTTTAGGAAAGTTTCAAGTTAAGAAAGTTTTGAATTTGGAAAGCTTAGAATTTAGAAAGATTTTAAATTAGGAAAGATTTAGAAAAGGTTTGAATTAAGAAAGTTTCAACATAAGAAAGGTTTTGAAAGAGGAAAGGTTTTGAAAATAAGGACGTTTTGAAAATAAGAAAGTTTCAAGTTTAGAAAGTTTTAGATTTGGAAAGATTTGAAGTTTTAAGAAAGTTTTAGATTTAGAAAGTCTTAACTTAAGAAAGTTTTGAACTTAGAAAGTTTTGGACTTAGAAAGTTTTGGATTTGAAAAGATTTTGAAATTTAGAAAGTTGGGATTTTGGAAAGATTTGGGTTTAGAAAGTTTTAACTTAAGAAAGTTTTGAATTTGGAAAGATTTGAAATTTAGAAAGTTTAAGATTTAGAAAGTTTTAGAGTTTGAGTTTTAGAAAATCTTGAAATTAGGGAAGGTTTGAGTTTAGAAAAGGTTTGAAAACTTAGATTTGGAAGGTTAAGATTTGGAAAAGGGATAGAGTTAGGAAAGGGTTGAATTAGGAAAGATTTGGAAGCTTAATGTTTAAGGAAAGATTTGAAAGTTTTAGAAAACTTATGGTTTAGGAAGGTAGGAAATTAGGAGAGAGTTGAATCAGGAAAGATTTAGATTTTGAGTTTTAAAATTTAGGAAATTTTTTTATGTTCAAGTTAAGATTCAGGAAAGTAGAAGATTAGGAAAGAGTTGGATTAGGGAGGGATTGGATTTTGTTCCTAAGAAGAAGTGCTTTGATTTTGTTTTCAAAAATGGAGGATAAGATCTAGTTTCCTAAACGGGAAGATTTGATTTGACAAGGATTTGGAAAGGGGAAGTTTTAGAAACCCTAGACTTGGAAGGCTATAGTTTTGGCGTAGAAAATAGGTTTTGGAAATATGTATAGTTTTGGTATAGAAAACAAGAGGTTTTGGAAATCTAGGTTTTAAGGCAATTTTGAAAACCATGTTTTTGAAAAGAAAATTAGGGTTTCCTAAGTGTTAGCTCTAAGGCTTGACTTGGGCATCAAGAAAAGGGATTTTTAGAAAGTGTGTTTTTGGAAACAAGTTTTTGGAAGAAAATCCTAGAGAGGAATTTCTAGAGGGAAGATTTTGGAAAGAGAGTTTTTTAGAAAGATTTTTGGAAAGAGATTGTTGGAGAGAGTTTTTAGGAAAGTGAATTTAGGGAGTATTTTTAGAAAGTGAATTTTTGAGGAGAAAGAGTTTTTGGAAAGAGATCGTAGTGAGAAGTTTTTTTAGAAAGAGATTTTTAAGAAAGAGAGTTAGGAAGAGGTTTTTCTAAGAAGGAAACCTAGGGAATGTTTTTGGAAAGTGGACCTTGAAGAGAGCGTTTTGGAAAGGGGTTTAAAAAGAGAAGTTTTGGAAAATAGATTTTTGGAGGGAGTTTTTGATAACAACTTTGGAAATGAGAGTTTTTAGAAAGCACATTGAAAGAGGAGGTTTTAGGAAAAGAGATTTTTGAAAATAGAGTTTTTTGGAAACTATAAAAACATCTCACCTTCCTACAGCGATTCTAACCATAAGAAGGCTAGAACCACTTTAAGAAAGTGGTTTTGAAAACAACAAGGGTTGAAAATATGGACCATATTGGTCACTTTGAATGTAACACTTTCCTAAAGCAATCCTAGCCATGGAAAGGCTAGAATCACCCTAGGATTGTGATTTTGAAAACAAGTTTTGAAAAGGAGATTTTGATGCAATTTTGAAAACAAGTTTAATACAAACTTTGAAAACGAGTTTGAAAACGATTTTTGGAAGATGCAAGATCAAGATATGCACAATGCAAATTTGGGGTCGTGAACATACAAGGTTAAGGCTTCACCACATAATCAAGGGGGCCGAACCGACGTGGTCTCCGGTTAGCCTAAAGGAAAGCCCCCGACACGGTGACCCTCCAATAGTCTAATCATACACATGGACCGGGAGCACCCTTGTTTCAAGCATGCAAAGAAAGGGGGGGAGGGGAAGAGATGGGGGATTAAAATAGAGAAAACCCAAGTGAGTTAGGAGAGAGAAGAGAGAGGGGGGAAGTGCGAAAATTTAAATAGAAAACCTATCTTGTGTCTTGTTTATTTTGCGCGCCTTGCTTTCTTCAGTCTTTGCTTCACTTTAGTCTTGATCTTCGAGGGCTCATCTTTAATCTTCAAGGCTTCGATTTGTAGCTCTTCAAGTCTTCAAAGGAGGGTTGGAGGCTAATGTATAAGTGTGTGAGGGTGTATAGGAGTGTATATGAGGCTAGGGTTTAGTGAATGGTGGCTAGGGTTTGGAAAACCTAGAGAAGCTAGGGTTTTTGAAGTGTTCGAGCTCTGTATATCAAATTTTAGGATTTTTAGACTGAGTTTGTGGACCTCTTTCATGCTGGAGGAGGCTTTGTATTTATAGAGATGGGAGAGACTTGGAGCCTGTTGTAGTGGCGCTAGGGCAAAATTCCTCTTGGCGCCACTAGGAGTGGCGCCAGCAAGTTAGGAAAGTTTATAAGTCGGCAAGCAATGTATCTTTGACTAGATTTGGGCACTTGTACTAGTGACTACCATGCAATTTTTAGCCTGGCTTCACTAGGAGTGACTCCGGAAAGTCCGAGAATGATTTGAAGAGGCCGGGAATGACCCGGAAGGCCGAAAAAGTGCAGGAACACTTAAAACAGTGTCCCAGAGATATTTGGCTTGAAAAATGAGGATAGGATGTGTCGGAAGGGTTGATCGGGCCTTTAGGGGCAAAACGGTCAATCGGATCGGGAAGCTGCTGGGACAGACTTGGACTGTCCTGGAAGAAAACTTGAGATTTGGGAACATTATTCAGAATGTTTCCAAAGGTTGTCGGTTTGATACCCAGAGTCAGTGTGGTTGGAAAAGGTGACCAGCCCACCAGGGGCAAAACGGTCATTTTGCACCGAGTTTGCCAAAACTGACTCGAAATGATTCGAAAAAGTAAAGAAAGGTTAAGAATACTATAAAAAGCATTCTCGGGGAGTTACCGGTTTAATACCCAGAGCCGGTGTGGTTCTCGGGGCATTCGAATGCCTAGGGGCAAAATGGTCATCTTGACTGGAAAGTCTCGGAATTGGCCTGAAACTGACTAGAAGGCACCTAATCATGCCGGATTGCTCTTAAGACAATCTTGGAAGGTTGGACTTACCGTTCTGAAGACTCAGTGTGTTCTCGAGAAATGTGTTGGAAAAGGCCTAAGGGGCAGTTTGGTCATTTTTCACCGAAGTGGGCTAGCAGACATCGGTGTTGACCTGAGTTTTGAGTGTTTCCGCCACTCTGACGGCGGTCGTGTGATACAGGGGTTTGTTGGCAATTCCCTATATCGACCTGTTTGCGAGTATTTCCGTTACTCTGACGGTTGTGAGTATTTCTGCTACTTTAACGGTTCGCGATCATTCCCGAAACTGCCTAATCTAAGGAAGTTGCTAAAGGGACTTAGTGCTTGAGAAGTCAACTTTCTTGGAAGGCGTGCCTAAATGGATATTTCTGTATTGGCGGGCTAGCAGGCGCCAAAGGTGGACCGTTCTACTATCTAGGGGACTTGGGGTCTCATCTCGGTCGACAGGTTTAAAGGGACTTATTGTTTCGAAGAGATTTTCTTTGAAAAACGTGCCAGACCATCTCGAGGAATAAATTGTCTCGAGAGAGGGATTGGAATTGGAAAGGGGTCTTATCATCTTCGGAAAGATGCGCTTGATTAGAGTAGATTTACTGTCTCGAGGAATAAACTATCTCGAGAGAGGGATTGGATTTGGAAAGGGGTCTTACCGTCTTCAGAAAGACGTGCCTGATTGGAGTAGAGCTACCGTCTCAAGGGATCAACTGTCTCAAGAGAGGGATTGGATTTGGAAAGGGGTCCTACCGTCTTCGGAAAGACGTGCCTGATTGGCGTAGATCTACCGTCTCGAGCGATCAACTGTCTCGAGAGAGGGATTGGAATTTGAAAGGGGTCTTATCGTCTTAAAAAAAAGACGTGCCTAATTTGGAATTGGAAAGGGGACTTACCGTCTTCAAAAAAACGTGCCTGATTGGAGTAGATCTACCATCTCGAGGAATCAACTGTCTCGAGAGAGGGATTGGGATTGGAAAGGACAATGCCCCTAAGGGCACTTTGGTCATTTTGCCTCTATTTGGGCTTGGTGGGCCCACGAAGCGATGGACAGACGGGATTTGGATTTAGAAAGTTGGTTTAGATTGGAATACGTCCACATTGACTTGAGTACAAGTCTGGACGAAGCGTAGACTGCCGAGCAGTCAAAAATGGGGTGCTTACACTCCCCCCCCCCCCTGCATGCTTGAAACAAGGGTTTTCCCGATTTATGTGTAGGAAGAATAGTTGAAAGTCACTATGTCGGGGCTTTCTTCTAATTCAACCTTAGACCATGTGGATTCGGTCCCCTTGATCATGTGGTGAAGCGTAAACATTGTATGTTCACGACCCTATTGCATTATGCATATCATATTCATGCATTTCTTCAAAATTGTTTTCTAAATTTGTTTTCAAAAACTTGCATCAAAATCTCTTTTAAAACTTGCATTAAAATCTTCTTCTTCCAAAATTGTTTTAAAAAATTACAATCTTAAGATGATTCTAGCCATTCCATGGCTAGGGTTATTTTAAGAAAGTGTTACATAAGTTTTGGGTGTAAACCCTAAATTGTTTTTTGTTAAAATCACGATCCTTAGGTGATTCTAGCCATTCCATGGTTAGGGTCGTTTTAGAAAAGTGTTATATTTAAAGTGACTATCATGGTCCATATTTTCAAATCTTTATTGTTTTCAAAGTCACAATTCTAGATTAGTTCTAATCTTCTTATGGTTAGAATCGTTTTAGGAAAGTGAGATATTTTTAGAGACTTGCAAAAGTCTATATTCCAATCCCTTTCCAAATCACTTTTCAAATATACTTTCTAAAATCTCTTTTTCCAATTTACTTCCCAAAAACTCTTTTCAAAAATCCCTTCCTAAAAAATTCTTTTTTCAAAAGGTCTCTTTCCAAAAACACTCTCAAAGGTCTACTTTTCAAAATCTCTTTTTCTTGGAGTCTAAGCCAAACCCTAGAACCCATGATTAGGAAACCATAGTGGTCAATTTCCTTTTCATGTCAAAATCCTAAATTTTCAAAATTCCATTTTCTTCATAAAAAACATAAGTTTCCAAAACCTCTTTTTTATATCAAATCATAAACTTCCAAATCCAAGCTTTCCAAATTTCGTTTTTTCTAATTCCATGTCAAATTTAATCTTCCAACTTAGGAAACCAAATCTGATCTCCAATTTAGGAAACCATATGAAATCCTCCGTTTTTGGAAATAAAATAAAATTATCTCTTTTTGGAAACAAAATCTAATCTTTTATTCTAGGAAATAGAATCCAAATCTTCCCTAAATCAAACCTTTCATAATTTCAACTTTTCCTAATTCGAATATTTCCTGATTCAAACCTTTCCTAATTCAGAATTTTCCTAAAATGTAACTTTCTTATTTTTGAAATATTCCTAATTCAAAGCTTTCCAAAATCTAACCTTTCCTCAACCCTAACTTTCCAAATCATTTCAAGTCAAGTGTTTTCAAATCAAATCTCTTTTCAAATCTTCTTTAAATTTGACTTTCCTAAGTCGAACCTTTCCTAAATCCTAATTTCTAAAATTGAACTTTTCAAATCTAAATCAAATTCTTTTCTAATTTAATTACATGTTCCAACCTAGGAGACCTAAACCCTAGGAGGCCTTAACCCCAAAAGTTAGGAAGTTTCAACTCTTTTCTAAAACTTTTGTCTAAACCAAATGGCTTTTCAATTTCAAACTTCAAAATGGTTTTCAAAACTCAACTCTATCTTTCAAATCTAGTCCAAGTTTTCTTTCAAAGATCAAGACCCCTTTTTCAAGTCTAATCCTAAACTAGGTTCAATGTCAAATCAAAACTCAATTTCAAATTTCTATTTAAAGTTCAAATTAAACTCCTTTTCAAATGAAACTCTTTTCGAATCAAATCTTTTCAAATCAAACTTTTCAAAACTTAAAAATGTCTATTTTTAATTGGTCTCTTGTCCGAACTACGACTGACGTGATTTCCAAAAAAGGGATACGTAGGCAACCGTCATGGGTGCGGTTATAACTTTTTTCAAACTTCCAATTCCACAATCTTTTTGAAGTTTCCAATTCCATAATCTATTTCAAGTGTCTAATTTTAAATTATAATTTCAAATCTCCATCTATTTCAAGTTTCTAATTTTTAAAACTTTTTTTTTTTCAAAATCAAACCTTTCTTTTCAAAATCAAATCTATCTTTTCAAATCTATTTATAAAATCAAATCAAGTCTTTCTTTCAAATCTATTTTCAAAATCAAAGTCTTTTTTTAAACTTGCATATCATGCATCATGTCAAACATCTTTTCAAAATTCTTTTTTAAAGTGGATAGTTTTGGATATTTGTTAATTAAAGATTTCAAATGAGTGAACCTAGGGTGAATAGTCATGTAGGCACCACAAGGGCATGGTAGGGTGATGCTTAGTGCGTCTTCCCTACACATAACCAACCTCTGAACCTAGATCACTGTTTTCAAAGACCAAACGGAGTTATTTTTAAAAAGGGCTTAAAACTTTCCAATGGTTGCCAAACAACCCATTTTCTTAAAAGCCCTCTCTTGAGGAAGTTTTCAAAATCTTTGCAAAAATCCTAAGTATAATCTTTGGATTGCACTTTATTTTTGGTGACCTAACTTACCTTAATCAAGTTAGGTGGTGACTCCAAATCTTTCCCAAAAGCCCTTAATCAAAATCAATTTCAAATTTGAACCTAGTCGCACTCGTCCTACTAGGAGGATAAGTTCTAACAAGAGAGTACTGTATTTTTTTCACTTGTATGTATTTTTCTCGAGTGTGAAAAATTGGGGCGCGACACCCTTGTATGTAGATACTTTACCGTTGATTGGAAAGATACATTCATTCATTCATGTCGCTTACAGAAAGTAGATGAGTACACTGAACTTTAAGTTTAAAATACAAGAGAATCGAAGTATATTTTAATAGGGGAATGGGGGACATTTTCCTTGGGACCTTCACTTATCTACTTTTACATTTGAGATCCTAAACTACTCTTGAGTCTTCGGATTCACCTTTTTTGAATTTGATGTAGAGGAGGTCATTGAAAGACCTTACTGTTTGATTGTCCCTTGTCTTCTTGGCAACCTTATCTCTGTGAGCATAGAGAGATTGGGGCCCCTTTTTATGGAATGACTTGAAATGTATGCCATGAGTCCTTAGGGTTACGTGGGAACCGCTAGGATTTTGGCAGGTTTAATGCAAGGGGGTGTAAACTTGGTGTCACTCTCTTTGGGTTGATTATATGTACGAAGATGCAATAACTTGAGTTACTTTAGAATTCTTATCTTGGAATGAAATATTGAATGCGTGTATGTATATGCCAAGAGTACATAGACACTTTGACATTTATACATTTTTAAAAAGTTTAACTTGAAAAGGTTTGATTTATGAAAGGGTTTGATTTGAACTTTGAATAGAAGTTTTGAAATTGAACTTTGATATGAAATCGAACTTGGAATTGATTTTGATTTGAAAATATTAAACTTTGAAGGAGAACTTGGACTTGATTTGGAAAGATTGAGTTGAGTGTTGAAAACATCTTGCCTTAGATTAAAGTTTGAAAACCATCTTGGTTTAGAAAAGAGTTTTAGAAAAGATTTGAACCTTCCTAACTTTAGAGTTATGGTTGAACTAGGGTTTAGACATCCTAGGACTTAGGTAACCTAGGGTTGAAATATGCAATTAAAAGAAGAAGGTTTGATTTAGACTCGAAAAGTTTTGATTTTAGAAAGTTTTGAATTAGGAAAGTTGGATTTAGGAAAGACTTGGAAAGGATTTGATTTGATTATAGAAACACTTGATTTAGAAAAGACTTGTAAAGATTTGATTTGATTTGATTATTTGATTTGTAATAATTTAGAAAGTTAGAGTTTAGGAAAGATTGGATTTTGGAATGCTTTGAATTAGGAAAGTTTCAAAATAGAAAAACTCCATTTTAGAAAAGTTTCAAATTGAGAAAGTGTTAATTTTAAGAAAGTTTCGAAATTAGGAAAGCTTTCAAATTAGGAAAGAGTTGATTTTGGAAAGATTTGATTTTGGAATGTTTTGAATTTAGAATATTTGAACTTTGGAAAGATTTAGAATTAAAAAAGTTGAGATTTGAATTGGTTTGAAATTAGGAAAGGTTAGAATTAGGAAAGATTAAAATTAGAAAAGATTTGAATTTAGGAAAGATTTGAATTAGGAAAGATTTGATTCTTGTTTCCTAAAGTTTGAAGATTGGATTTTGTTTTCAAAAATAAATGATTTGATTTTGTTTTCAAAATTGGAGGATTTGATTTGGTTTCCTAAGTTGGAAGAATTGATTTGACATGGAATTGGAAAGGTTGAGTTTTGAAAATCTTGAATTTGGAGATCTATGGTTCGGTGGAAAATAGTTTCGAAAACCTATAATTTGAAGCAAAATAAGAGGTTATGATTTTAAGAAAGGAATTATGGTTTCCTAACCATGGATTCTAGGGTGTGATTCGAACTCTAAGGCAAAGAATTTTTGGAAAGTAGATCATTGAAAAAGGTTTTTTA
This sequence comes from Euryodendron excelsum, assembly GCA_033060915.1. NCBI lineage: Eukaryota > Viridiplantae > Streptophyta > Magnoliopsida > Ericales > Pentaphylacaceae > Euryodendron > Euryodendron excelsum. Next base: position 38,146,854 of record CM065389.1, read on the forward strand.
GAAAGTAGATTTTTGAAAAGTGTTTTTAGGAAAGAGAGTTGCAAAACAATTTAAAAAGAGGTTTGAATATGGACTTTTACAAGTTTCTTGAATATCTCACTTTCCTAAAACGATTCTAACCATGAGAAAATTAGAATCATTCCAGGGTTATGATATTGAAAACAAATAGGATTTTAAATATGGACCATAATGATCACATTGAATATAACACTTTCCTAAAACAACCCTAACTATGGAATGGTTAGAATCATCTTAAGATTGTGGTTTTGAATAAAAACAATTTAAGGTTTACACCTAAAATTTGGACCTTAATAGTCACATTGAATATAACATTTTCCTAAAACAACCCTAACCACGGAATGACTAGAATCACTCTAGGAGTGTAATTTTGAAAACAAGTTTGAAAAAGGAGATTTTGATTGCAAGTTTTGAAAACAACTTTGAAAGCAATTTCTAATGGATGTATGAATATGACATGCACAATGCAGTAAGGTCTTGAACATACAAGGGTAGGTTTCACCACATAATCAAGGGGGCCGAGCCCACACCATCAAAGGTTGAAGTAGAAGAAAGCCCCCGGCACGATGACCTTCAACAGTCCTTCCTAGGCATGAACCGGGAAGTTCCTTATTTCAAGCATGCAAGAAGAGAAGATAGAAGATGAGGATTAAAATAGAAGAAAACCCAAGTGGGTTAAGAGGGAGAAGAGAGAGGGGAGATTACATAAAAATAAATGGAAAACCAACCTCGGATTCTTCTTACTTTGATTGCTTGATTTGTTTTGCTTTGCTTTATTTGAACTGTGAGAGCTTTGAAGTTACAGCACTTGAGTCTTCAATGGATGTTTGGAGGCTTGTGTTTGAGTATATAAGGTGTATAGAGGCTAGGGTTTGAGTGTATGGAGGCTAGGGCTTGAAGAGGCTTGAGAGAATTAGGGTTTGGAGAGATTTTGAGCTTTGATTTAAGAGAGATAGAGTTTTTGGACTGAATTTGTAGACCCTATTTATGTAAGGGGAGGGGGTTTGTATTTATAGGCAAACAAAACAACATTGGCGGCTATTGCAGTGGTGCCAAGGCAAAAATCCCACTAGCGGCACTAGGAGTGGCGCTAGGCCATTTATTGGCTTGGCGCCATTGCTAGTGGCGCTAGCCACTTAGGAAAGTTTTTAGGGTGGCAAGAAACATATCTTTTAACCCTTGGGGTGCAAAACAGAAGATTTGGGTGCCTGTCCTAGTGAATACCACGCAGTTTTTGGCTTGACTCCACTAGGAGCGACTCCGAAAAGTCTGGGAATGATCCGAGAGGTTCCAAGTAACTAGAATCAATTAGGAATGGATGGGAACCCTTGATAGTGTGTCCTAGAGGTAAATGACTTGAGAAACAATGCTAGAATAGTTGAAAAGGTTGATTGGCTCGCTAAGGGCAAAACGGTCAATTGAATTAGGAAAACTCCAAAATGGACTCGGAGTGACTTGTGAGAAGGCTTGAAGGTTGGAAATGCTATTAAGTGTTTTCTAAGGGGTTTTCGGTTTGATACCCAGAGCCGGTGTGGTATGAAAAGGCAATCGGCCCACTAGGACAGAACGGTCATTTTGCACTGGGCTTGCCGTAATAGACTTGGAATGATTTGGACAGGTGTTGAAAGATTGGGAATACTATTAGAAGTATCCTCGGGGGGTTATTCATTTGATACCCAGAGTCGATGTGGTTTCTAGAGGCGATCATATGATTAAGGGCAAAATAGTCATTTTGACCAGATGGTCTCAAAATTGATCTGGGACTGACTGGAAGGCACTTGGATGTGCCAGATTGCCTTTGGGACAATCTCAAAAATGCAGACTTACCACTTTTAGAGCTTAGATATTTTCTCAAAAAGTGTGCTAAACAGGCCTAAGGCGCAGTTTGGTCATTTTTTACGAGAGTGAGTTAGCAGGCACTGCTGTTGACCCGAGTTTTGAGTGTTTCTGCTTCTTTAACAGTGTGTGACGAGTTGGTTTCCAAAGGTATCCCGTCCTTTGGTAAATGTGCCACTACCAAGAAGCATGTTCGGTCCCATGACATAGGAGTTTTGTTGGCAATTTCCAATGACGACTTATTTATGAGTATTTTCGCTACTCTAACAGTTGCAATGTTTGTGAGTGTTTCCGTCACTCTAACGGTATGCGTTCATTCCGGAGACTGCTTGATCTTGGAAAGCTGCTGGATGGCTTTATCGTCTGAGGGATTAACTTTTTCAAAAGACGTGTTGAATAACAAGCATTTTACATTGGCGGGCTAGCAGGCGCCAGAAGTGAACCATACTACCATCTGAGGGACTTGGGTTTTGTCCTGGTTGACAGTTTTGAAAGGACTTATCATTTTGAGGAGTTTTCTCAAAAAAGGTGACGGACTGGATGGACTTACTATTTGAGGAATTAGCTTTCTCAAAGGACGTTCCTAATTGAGTTTGATTGGTTTAGACTAGAATTGAAACTAGAATTGAGGTTGAATTAGGGACTCACTGTCTTTAGGAAGACGTGCCAACTAGAATTGGATCAAGCAATGCTCTAAGGACATTTTGGTCATTTTGCCTCTATTGGGCCCAACGGGCCCATGAAGCAATTGATTGACTGGATTAAGCCTGAAACACTGGTCTAGACTTAAATATGTTTGTGTCAGTTTGAATGTGAGTTCGGTCAGGTCGGAGATTGCCGAGCAAGCAAAAATAGGGTGCTTACAGATGACTTTCTTAAACTTTGAGATGATCTTCAAGAGCTTCCAAGAGCTGGACTTCACCTTCAATGGAGCTCGAAGACTAGGGTTTGAAGTGCATATATTATAAGTGCATGGATTGTGTGGAGGCTAGGGTTTGAAAGAGGCTTGAGAGGATTAGGGTTTTTGAGGCAACTCGAAATCTATTTTTAGAGAAGCAGAGTTTCTAAAGCTATTTTGTGGATCCAAAATACCCAGGGGGTGGCTTATATTTATAGGCAGCCAAAAACCCTCTTAGTCCCTGTTGTAGTGGCACCATTCCCTTAGGAAACTTGTTAGGGCAGCAAGAAACATATTTTTGACTCTTGGAATGCAAGGCGAAAGATTTGGGCGCTTGTCTTAGTGACTACCATGCAAATTTTGACCTAACTTCACTAGGAGTGACTCCAAAAAGTTTGGGAATGATCTAAAAGGTTTCAAGTAGCCAAACATGGCTAGGAGTGGATAGGAACCCCTAAAAGGATGTCCCAAAGGTAATTAACTTGATGATCAGAGCTGAAATGGTTGACAAGAGCGACCGGCCCACCAGGGGTAAAACGGTCATTTGAATTGAAAAAATAACAAGATTGACATGAAGTGATCCATGAGAAGGCTTGAAGGTTAGAAACACTATTGAGAATGTTATGAGGGATTTTGAATTTAATACCCAGAACTGGTGTGGTTGGAAAAGGCGACTGTCCCACGAAAGGCAAAATGGTCATTTTGCATTGGGTTTACCGGAATGGACTCAGAATGGTTGGGAAAGGTACTGAAAAGTTGGGAATACTATTAGAAGTATCCTAAAAAAGGTAAACTATTTGATACCCAGAGTCGGTGTGGTCTTCAGAGGCGATTGGGTACCTAAGGGCAAAATAGTCAATTTGATCGAATGCTCTCGGAATAGATCCGGAAGTGATTGGAAGGCACTAGAATATGTTAAATTATCTTTGGGATAATCTTGAAAATGTGGATTTACTGCTCTGAGGTCTTAGGTACTTTCTCAATGTGCATGTCGGTGGGACCTACCAGGGGCATTTTGTTCATTTTTTACCAAAATGGGCTAGTAGGCACTAGTGTTGACCTGGGTTTTGAGTGTTTCCATCACTCTGACGGTGTGTGACAAGTTGGTTTTCAAAAGTATCTCGTCATCTGATAAACGTGCCACTACTAAGAGGCGTATTCGGTCCCATAACATAGGAGATTTGTTGGCATTCCTGATGTTAGACCTGTTTACGAGTGTTTCCATCACTTTGATGGTTACGATTTCTGTGAGTGTTTTTATCACTCTGACGGTCATTCTAGAGACTGCATGATCTCAGGAAGCTGTTAGATGGTCTTATAGCTTGAGGGATCAATTTTCTTGAAACACATACTAGATAGCGGACATTCTACGTTGGCGGGCCAGCAGGTGCCAAAAGTGAACCGCTTTACCATCTCGGAGACTTGGGCTCCATCATGGTTGACAAGTGTGAAGAGACTTATGTAAGCACCCCATTTTTGCCCGCTCGGCAATCTCCGGCCTAACTGGGCTCACTTTCATACATCACATACATATTTAGATTCTAACTCGATTTCTAAACTCCAATTTAGTCCACTAGTCGCTTCCTGGGCCCATAAAGCCCACTTGAAGCTAAATGACCATTTTGCCCCTAGGCATCCGAGTGCCCCGGAAACCACACCGGCTCTGGGTATCAAACCGGTAGCCTCTGGGGAATGCTCCTTATAGTATTCCTGGCCTTCCTTTATCTTTCCATATCATTCTGAATCAATTCCGGCAAACCCGGTGCAAAATGACCGTTTTGCCCTTGGTGGGCCGGTCACCTTTTCCGACCATACCGGCTATGGTTATCAAATCAGTAGCTTTTGGGAATATTCTAATTAATGTTTCCAAAACTTGAGTCTTCTCCCGGGGCATTTTGAGTTCATCCCGGCAGCTTTTCGTCTAGTTGACTGTTTTACCCCTAGTGGCCCGGTCAACCCTTCTAATAAATCTTGCCATCATTTTTCAAGTCCTTTGTGCCCGAGACATTATTCTAAGGGTTCCTGTCCCTTTCAGGCTCTCCGGGTCATTCCCGGCCCCTTCAATTCATCCCCGGACCTTCCGGAGTCACTCTTAGTGAAGCCAGGCTAAAAATTGCATGGTAGTCACTAGTACAGGCGTCCAAATCTTCTAAAGATACGTTGCTTGATGACCTTAAACATTTCTGAAATGGCTGGCGCCATTAGTAGTGGTGCCAAGCCAAAAAATAGCCTAGCGCCAATCCTAGTGGCGCTAGTGTAATTTTTGGCCTGACGCCATTGCAACAGGTGCCAGTGGATTCCTTTGTCTATAAATACAGAGCCTCCTCCCGCATGAAAGAGGTCCGCAAACTCAATCTAAAAACCCTAATATTCAATATACAAAGCTTGTAGCCTCCCAAAACCTTAGCTTCTCTCGGTTTTCTAAACCCTAGCCACCGTACACAAACCCTAGTCTCCTATACACTCATATAGACCCCTATACACTTATACACTAGCCTCCAACCCTCCATTGAAGACTTGGATTGCTGCAACTCGAAGCACTCGAAGACTGAGGCGAAGAGTGAAGAAAAAATAAGAAAGCAAGGCGCACAAGGCAAAGTGAAATAAACAAGACAAGGTAAGCTTTCTCTTTAAGTTTCTGTACTTCCCCCTCTCTCTTCTCCCTTCTAACCCACTTGGGTTTTCTCTATTTTAATCCCCCATCTTCTCCCCCCCATTTCTTTGCATGCTTGAAACAAGGGGATTCCCGGTCCATGTGTAGGATTAGATTATGGAGGGTCACCGTGTCGGGGGCTTTCTTTTAGTCTAACCGGAGACCACGTGGGTTCGGCCCCCTTGATTATGTGGTGAAGCCTTAATCTTGTATGTTCACGACCCCAAATTTGCATTGTACATATCATGATCTTGCATATTTCCAAAATCGTTTTCAAACTCGTTTTCAAAACTTGCATTAACATCGTTTTTAAAATTGCATCAAAATCTTCTTTTCCAAAATTTCTTTTCAAAATCACAATCCTAGGGTGATTCTAACTTTTCCATGGCTAGGGTTGCTTTATTAAAGTGTTACATTTAAAGTGACTTTCATGGTCCATATTAATCTTGTTATTTTCAAAACCACTATCTTAAAGTGGTTCTAGCCCTCTTATGGTTAGAATCGCTTTAGGAAGGTGAGATATTTTGTGTACATTCTAAAATCTCTTCTCAAAAATCTCTTTCTAAAAATCTCTTTTTCAACATGCTTTCCAAAAACTCTTCTTTCCAAAGTTGTTTCTAAAAACTCCCTCCAAAAATCTATATTTCAAAAACTCTCTTTTTAAACTCCTTTCCAAAACGTTCTCCTCAAACTTTGCTTTCCTAAAACTCTTTCTTAAAAGCTTCTTCCAAAATCTTGTTTTCAAAACTTTCTCGAAAGTTTTACTTTTCAAAAACTTCCTTCCCAAAACTCTTTCCAAATTCACTTTCTAAAAACTCCTCACTAGGATTTCTTTCCGAAAACTCTCTCTCCAAAATCTTCCTTCTAGAAACTCCTCTCTAGGATTGCCTTCTAAGAATCTTCGTTTTCAAAAACATACTTTTCAAAAATTCCTTTTCTTGGTGCCCAAGTCAAGCCCTAGAACTCACGATTAGGAAACCCTAGTTTTCTTTCCAAAAACATGGTTTTCGAACTTGCCTTAAAACCTAGGTTTCCAAAATCTCCCTTTTCACATCCAAACTATATATTTCCAAAACCTATTTTCTACGTCAAAACTATAGTCTTCCAAATCTAAGGTTTCTAAAATCTCCCTTTTCAAATCCTTGTCAAATCTAATCTTCCCTTTAGGAAACCAAATCCAATCTTCCCGTTTAGGAAACTAGATCCTATCCTCCGTTTTTAGAAACAAAATTAAGCCCCTTTCTTTTAGAAACAAAATCTAATCCCTTGTTTTAGGAAATAGGAATCTTAGCTCTTCAAAATCCAAATCTTTCCAAATTCAACTCCTTCCTAATCTTCTACTTTCCTAAATCTTAAGTTTCCAAAACTTGAACATAAAAATCTTTCCTAAATTTTAAAACTCAACTTCCACATCTTTACTAATTCAACCCTTTCCTAATTCTACCCCTTTTCAAATCTTAACTTTCCAAATCTAAGTTTCCAAATCTTTCTGAAACTCAAACCCTTCCTAATCTCAAGATTTTCTAAAACTCAAACTCTAAAACTTTCTAAATTTTAAACTTTCCAAATCTCAAATCTTTCCAAATTTGAAGTTTTCCAAATTCAAAACTTTCTTAGGTTAAAACATTCTAAATTCTAAACTTTTCTAAACTTTAAATTTTTCCAAATCTAAAACTTTCTAAACTCAAAACTTTCTTGCTTTCGAAACTTCCTTACTTCAACACATTCCAAATTCAAAACTATCCTATTTCGAAAACTTTTTAAATTCGAAACTTTCTTAAGTTAAAACTTTCCTAAATCGAAATTTTCCTAAAGTGAAAACTTTCCTTTTTCAAAACTTTCATAATTCGAAACCTTTCTTAAACCAAAACTTTCCTAAAATGAAACTTTCTTAAACCAAAGCTTTCCTAGAATGACACTTTCCTAAAACAAAACTTTCCCAATTTGAATCCTTCTTAAATCCAATCATCCAAACCCTTCCAAGTTGAGTCAAATCTTTCTTAAACCTCTCATCTTTCTTAAGTCTAGGTTTCCTAAACCTCAATCTTTCGAAAACAAGTCCAAATCTTTCTTCCAAGTTCTATCTTTCCAAGTCAAGTCCAATATTTCTTTTCTAAGTTCCTAAGTCTAGGTCTTTCAAAACCAATCTTTTCAAATCTTCCAATCAAAGTCCAAATTTCTTATTCTTCGAATTCCAATTCGAATTCCAACTCCAATTCTCTTCTAAAATCAACTCTTCTATTTTCAATCGGACTCTTGTCTGAACTACGATTGACCGGATTCCTCCAAAAGGATACGTAGGCAACCTTCATAGGTGCGGTCACAACATTTTTCAAGTTTCCAATTCCATAGTTTTTTTCAAATCTCTTTTCAATTCCAATTTCAAATCTATCTTTTCAAATCTCTTTCTAAAATCAAATCAATTTCCTTTCAAATCTATTTTCCAAAACTCTTTTTCTATTGCATTTACATATCATGCATCATTCTTTTCAAAATTCTTTTCTAAAGTAAATAGGATTGAACATTAGTTAGTTGAAGACTCTCATAGGTGAATCTAGGGTAAATAGACATGTAGGTACTGCAAGGGCGGGGTAGGGTGATGGTTTAGTGTGTCTTCCCTACATGTAACCAACCTCCGAACCTAGATCACTGTTTTCAAAGACCAAAATGGAGTTATTTTAAAAAAAGGGCTTAAATGTTTTCGAAGGGTTGCTAAACAACTTGTTTTCTTAAAAACCCTCTCTTGAGGTGGTATTTTCAAAATTGTTTTCAAAAACCCTAAGTGTAGTCTTCGGATTATGCTTAGTTTTTAGGTGACCTAACTCACTTTAATCAAGTTAGGTGGCGACTCCAAACTTTTTCTAAAAGCTCTTTATTCAAACCAATTTTCAATTCAAACCTAGTTGCACTCATTCTTCTAGGAGGGTGAGTTCTAACAAGAGAGTACAACATTTTTTCCGCTTGTGTGTGTATTCCTCAAGTGCGAAAAATTTGGGCATGACAACTTATTGTTCCAAGGGGTTTTGTGCTTTCTCGATAAATGTGCCGTGCTGGATAGACTTTTCGTTTGAGGGTTTAGCTTTCTTGAAAGACATGCCGAATTGAATTTGACTTGTCTAGACTGGAAGTGGAACTTGAATTGTGGTTGAAATACAGACTTACCATCTTTAAGAAGTGTGCCAAGAGAATTGGATCGAGCAATGCCCCTAGGACATTTTTGTCATTTTGCCTCTATTGGGCCTGGTAGGCCCGTAAAGCAGTTGATTAATTAGATTGAGTTTGGAAAGTTGGTTTGGGTTTGAATGCATCTGTATCAGTTTGAATGTGAGTTTGGTCGGCCTATAGATTATCGAGCGGGCAAAAATAGGGTGTTTACACCGCCTTCATGGACGGAGAGAGATTTAGGTCTCTCTTAAGATATGTTTCAATGCATGCCATGAGTTTTTAGGGTTGGAAAGACCCTTAGGAGTTTGGGTAGGTTTAATTAACATGAGATTGGATTATTCCTTTCTCTCTACAGTTGATTGAATGCATGTGAATGCAATGACTTGAGTTTCTTGGAACTCTTATCTTAGAATGGATATCGATGCATGCACATGATAGCCGCAGATATATGAATAACATAATATAAGTAAATAAGTGTTTCTAGAAGACCCCCTTTTTATCCTTGCTTCAACCTTTCGTGTTCTTGGCCTTGGGAAATGGGGGAGAGGAAAGAAGACACGAAACAAAAGAGAAGTTACTGCCTTGATCTGAAAGTTTTTATGCAATGCATGCCTTAGGGATGCCCCTGCTTTGAGAGGGGGATTAAGCATGTTGAGTTGGCTCATTCTTTAGAGATAGGGCTTTGCCTTTGTATGTAAATACCATACCTATACTTATAGTTATTCATTCATTCATACATACATCCATTCATTTACAAAAGTATAAATGACAGTTTTATTAAAGTGACTTCCTCTTGTACATGAAATTTTGAAAGTACATTGAAAGGCGAGGGGGAACATTTTCTTTAGGACTTTCACTTATCTAATTTTACATTTGAAATCCTAAACTATTCTTGAGTCTTTGGATTTTCCTTCTTTGATGGAGGCCGGTTAGAAACTGTGCTTCCAAATTGTCGTTTGTCTTCTTGGTAATTCTATCTCCACGAGCGGAGAGGGATTAGGGCCCATCTTTATAATATGATCTCAATGCATGCCATGAGTCCTTAGGGTCACTTGGTACCCTTAGGAATTTAGGTAAGGTTTGAATGTGCGAGACTGGCTTTAGGGCTAATCTCTAGGAGTTAACCATATGCATGAAATGCAGTGACTTGAGTTGCTTTGGAATTATTGTCTTAGAATGGACAATGAATGCATGAACAGTATAATAGCAGTGAATGCATGAGCATAGAATGTTTGCATATCATTAAAAAATGTATGAGCAATATAACAACAGGAATTAAGTAGTTTAACTGGATAGAAATTAAGGAAAAGCAAAGCAATTGGCCTATCCTCATTGATTTTGAAATCGATGCGTGTGTCTTAAATCCCGCAGAAGTTTGGCTATGCACAAGTTTCTACATGAATATGAGGTTGAGGGTTTACTGATGCTTCCTAAGAAGGCTTAGTTCTTGGATTTTCAAACCTAGGCCCATTTCTCGAGATGGTGCCATTATCGATTGGTGATCCGAGTGGGGGAACTATCGAGAGGCCGTAGGATAAGATACTAACACAACATCTGCCCACAACCAATATACCGTTCCCCTTCTAATTAGAAGGAACATAATCAGGCAAAGAATGCAAATATGCAAATGCTAATGCACAGGCAGTGTGTGTGAAATTTTTTGAAAATAAACGAAAGGACCCAACAACTCCCATCCATCATGTCCATTCCATCATATCATTCACGAAAATTTATATAGACAATAAAAGTAAATGTGTACGGTCCACCTACAAAATAAAATGCAAAGAAGACAGTACCTTGATGACAAACTTAATGCAAGATAGAATGATTAAATATGAATTGAATACAAGTGATGACATTTTTTGAAAATAACTTTGAAAGGTTTGATTTCAAAAAATTGAAAGTGGATAAGATTGGAAAAGTTAATTAATGATTCAAGGTGAGTGAATGGTGGAAGGACATGACAATGGCATAACCCTCTAAGAATCCCCAGTGGAATAGCCAGCTGTCATGGCCTAGTTTTTGCACTCGAGCATGGGAAATACACATGGTACTCTTTCGTTAGAACTCATCCTCTTAGAAGGACAAGTGTGACTAGGTTGAAATTAAAAATTTATTTGAATAAGGACTTTTAGAAAAAGATTTAGAATCACCACCTAACTTTGTTAAGGTGAGTTAGGTCACCTAAAACTAAGTGCAATCTAGAGATTAACTTAGGGTTTTTAGAAAATTTGAAAAACTTCCTCTTGAGAGGGTTTTTAAGAAAATATGTTGTTTAGCAATCTTTGGAAATATTGAAGCCTTTTTTTTTTAAATAACTTCATTTTGGTTTTTTGAAAATAGTGATTTTAGATTCGGAGGTTGGTAATGTATGGAAAAGATGCACTAGGCAATCACCCTATCCCGCCCTTGCAGTACCCACATATCTTTTCACCTTAGGTTCACTCATTTAAAATCTTTGGTTGTAAAACGATCCACTACTATCCACTTTGAAAAGAATTTTGAACAGAAGTTTGAGCCACCATTTTAGGGATGATGTGATGAAGGATATGCAAGTGTAAGAATTTAAATTTGGAGAGAGATTTTGAAAAAAGAAATTGAAATTTTGAAAAATGTTGTAATTGCACTCACGAGGGTTGCCTACGTTTCTCTTTGTTAGAAATTAGGTTAGTCGTAGTTCGAACTCAAGGTCTAATTGAAATAGATACTTTAGGGCCTTATTTGATTTGAAAATACACCATGTGGCCTTTGGAAAGTTTGACTTGAAAAAGTTTTATTTGAACTTTGATTAGAAGATTTAAAATTGAACTTTGATTTGAAATTGATTTTGATTTTGAATTGAACTTGGAGTTGACTTTGCAATAAAACTTGAATTTGAAATTGAACTTAAACTTGCCTTAGAAAGTTTGAATTGAACTTCGAAATCATCTTAACTTGAATTGGGGTTTGAAAATCATCTTGATTTAAACTTGAGACTTAGAAAAAAGTTAAAGTTTCCTAACTCAGGGTTAGGGTTCAACTAGGGCTTAGGTATCCTAGGACTTAGATAACTTACGGTCTAAACATGCATTGAAAAGTTTGATTTTAGGAAAGTTTCAAATTAGGAAAATTCTATTTTAAAAAAGTTTTTATTTTAAGAAAGACTTGATTTTGGAAAGATTTAAATTAAGAACTGTTTAAATTTGAAATTTGAAAAGTCAGAATTAGGAAATATTTGATTTAAGAAACTTTGAATTTGGAAAGTTGAGTTTGAAAGGGTTTGATTTAGGTTTGCAGTAACTTGGGATTTAAGCAATCTTAGGACCTAGGCTTTATGCAATGCATTTGAATTGGAAAGATTGGATTTCATTTGAAAAAGGAAAGTTTGTAAAGGGAAGGTTTTGAAATTAGGAAAAATTGACATTATGAAAGATTTGATTTCTATTTCCTAAAACAGAATATTAGATTTTATTTCCAAAAATAGAATATTTGATTTGGTTTCCTACTTGGACAAGATTTGATTTGACTTGATATTGGAAAGCTTTAATTTTGAAAATCTATCATTTTATGTGACATTTGAATTAGAAAATCTATGATTTTATGTAAAAAATAGTTTTAGAAATCTATGATTTGATGCAAATAGAAAGCTATGATTTTATGTGAAAAACCTAGGGTTTCCTAAATATAGACTCTAGGGTTTTGACTTGGACTTCAAGACTCAAAGTTTTTGGAAAGTAAATCTTTGAGAAGAATTTTTAGGAAGTGGATTTGCAAAACTATTTTAGAAAAGTTTGAATATAGACTTTTGAAAGTCTCTTAAATAACTCACTTTCCTAAAACGATTTTAATCATGAGAAAACTAGAACCATTCTAGGGTTGTGATTTTGAAAACAACTAGGGTATGAAACCCTAATATGAACCTTGATGGTCACATTGAATATTACACTTTATTAAAACAATCCTAACCATGGAATGGATAGAATTATCTTAGGGTTGTGGTTTTGAAAACAAGAAGGGTTTGAAACCCTAATATGGACCTTGATGGTCATATTGAATATAACACTTTCCTAAAACAATCCCAACGATGGAATGGCTAGAATCATCATAGGGTTGTGGTTTTGAAAATAAGTAGGGTTTGAAATCCTACTATGGACCTTGATGGTCTCATTAAATATAAAACTTTTCTAAAACAACCCTAACCATGGAATGGTTAGAATCATCTTAGAGAGGTGGCTTTGAAAGCAACTTTGAAAACAACTTTTTTGGATGCAAGTTTTAAAGAAAGCTTTTGAACACGATAGTGAATGCAATGCATGAACATAACAACCACAGTGCAATTGAGACGTGAACATACAAGACTAGATTTCACCATATAATCAAGGGGGGCCAGACCCGAACTGTTTTAGGTTGAACTTGAAGAAAATTCCCGAAATGGTGACTTCCTCGAAGGCCTTCCTAGGCATGAACTAGGAGATCCCTTGTTTCAAGCATATAAGGAGATGGGTAAGAAGATGGGGATTAAAATAAAAAATAGTCTAAGTGGACTAGGAGGGAGAAGAGAGAGATGGGGATTACATAAAAGTAGTCTTCTTATTTTGTTGAATGCTTCAATGGAGGACTTGCTTGAACTGTGAATATGCAACACTTGATCTTTAATGGTGATGGGAGGCAAGTGTATAAGTGTTTAAAGTGTATGGAGGCTAAGGTTTGGAGAGAGGCTTGAAGAAATTAGAGTTTTGGGGAAACTCAAAGGCTGTTTCTAGAAATACAGAGTTTCTCGAGCTATTTTCAGACCCTGAATATAGAGGGGGTGACTTGTATTTATTGGTAGCCAAAATAGCCCTTCGTGCCTGTTGTAGTGGCGCTAGGTCTAATTTTGGCTTGGCAACACTACTAGCTGTGCCACTCCCTTTGGAAAGTTGTTAAGTCGACAAGAAAAAGATCTTTGACCCTTCGGACGCAAGGTAGAAGATTTGAATGTCTATCCTAGTGACAACCATGCAATTTTTGGCTTGGCTTCACTAAAAGTGTCTCCAAAAAGTTTGAGAATGATCTGAAAGGTTCTGAATAGCAAAACTCGGTCAAGAATGGATGGGAACCCCTAAAAGAGTGCCCTAGAGGTAACCAGCTTGATAACTAGAGTCGGAGTAGTTAAAAAGGGTGACTGGCCCATGAGGGACAAAACGGTCATTTGATATGGGGAACACCGGGATCGATCCAGAATTGACTGTGAGAAGACTCAAAGGTTGGAAACATTATTAAGAGTGCTTCGAGGGATTACTGGTTTGATACTTATAGTTGGTGTGTTTGGAAAAGGCGACCGATTTATTGGGGGCAAAACGGTCATTTCGCATTGGGTTTACTAGAATGGGCTTGGAATGGTTTAGAAAGGTACGGAAAGGTAACTAGTTTGATACCCAGAGCTGGTGTGGTTCTTGGAAGCGAATGAATGCCTAGGGGCAAAATGGTTATTTCAACTGGAAATTTTCAGAATTGATTAGGAAGTGACCGGAAGGCACTAGAACGTACTAGATTATCCTTGGGATAATCCTGGAAAGGTGATCTTACTACTTTGAGATCTTAGGTACTTTATGGAAAAACGCGTCGATAGGGCTCGACGGGGCATTTTGATTATTGTTCACCGAAATGGGCTAGTAGGCACTAGTGTTGAGCTAGGTTTTGATTGTTTCTGTTACTCTGATGGTGTGTGATGAGTTAATTTCCAAAGGTATCCCGTCCTTTGTTAAACATTCCACGGTCAAGAGGCATGTTCGATTTGGTGACATATAGGGTTTGTTGGCATTCCCGATGTCGACTAATTTGCGAGTGTTTTCTTCACTCTAATAGTTGCGATGTTTATGAGTGTTTTCATCACTCTGATGGTTTGCTATCATTTTGGAGACTGCCTGATATCGAGAAGCTGCATGATGGTCTTATCACCTCGGGGCCTTTGGTACTTTCCCTGTTGACATGCTGAAATAACAAACATTCTACTTGGTGGGCAAGCAGGCACCAGAAGTGAATCGCTCTATCATCTTTGGGACTTGGGTTCTGTCCCGGTCGACTGATGTGAAAGGACTTATCGTTCTGAGGGGTTTTATGCTTTCTCGATAAACATGTTGTGCTGGATGGACTTACCGTCTAAGGGATCAATTTTCTTGAAAGATGTGCCGAATTGAGTTTGACTTGTCTATACTGGAATTGAAATTAGAATTAGGGTTGAAATACGGACTTACCATCTTTAAGAAGATGTGCTAACTAGAATTGGACCGAGCAATGCCCCAAGGGTATTTTGGTCATTTTGCTTCTATTGGGCCCAGCGGACCCACAAAGCAGTTGATTAACTAAATTGAATATGGGCTTGAATGTGTCTGTGAAGTTTGAATGTGAGTTCGGTTGGGCTAGAGATCGCTGAGCGGACAAAAATGGGATGCTTGTATGAAGCATACAAGGTTGAAGGCTACACCACATTGCAAGGGGTTCTAGGGCCATACTATTTTTAAGTAAGCCTATGAGAGATCCCCCAACTAATGGTTCTCATAGGTTTTCCTCTAAGCATGGCCTAAAAACCCTCTTGTTGTAAGCATGTAAGAAAGGGAGGTAGAAAATAGGGGTTAAAATAGAGAAACCTCAAGTGAGCTTAGAGGGAGAATAGATGGAGTGGGAGAGATGTAAATGTAAAGAGAAATCCCACCTTGGCCTTCAATCCATCATTGTTGAGTTTCCTTGAGCTTGAATGGTCTTGAATAGATTTGAGAAGGCTTGAATAGGCTTGGAGCTTTAAAGAACTTATGGTTTTCTTGAATTTCAGAGTTCTTGATTGAATTTGGCAGAGCTTGCTACTGTTTTCAAGTCCCCATTACTGTAGGGGTGGCTTGGTATTTATAGGTAAAGTTACTGGGGGCTGGTGCATGTAGTATATGTGCATGTACTAGGCCAAAGTTTAATTGCCACGTGGCACTCCTTGTATTACCCAACTTGGGCTGCAAGGCAAGTTTTATCCAATCTAATCATTTTTTGGGTGCATGTAGCACACGCTCTACTACTAAGAATATTTATGTTGACTTTGCCTCAAAATTCATGCAATTCGGGATAGATCTGGGAAAATCGGTCATGTTCATGACATTTCCTCATTGTTTCTCATAAACCGGGAGCTCTCGGGGAGCACCAAAGGATTTCGGATGATGGAGACATTTCATCGAGAAGTGTGTATAAAAATAAGCTTTTCAGAGCGTCTATGAGATGCTCCAAGGGTTTTTGAAAATGTCAGTTTTTGTGCAACATGATCGTGGCCTTCGTGAAGCGACCTCCTCATTCGAACCGTACCAATGGGAGGCCCTCTGGAGAAGCTTCAAGAAATTTTTTAATTTACGTATTTCTTAAGTCATTTGACAGTGCGTTTTTTTAGAAAATTGAAGAAAAGTCAACCTTGACGGAGAGTCTGTGAGACACCCCAAGGGTTTTTCAAAGTGGCAACTTTTGGGCCTTGCGATCAGATATTTTGGAAGCAATCTTTTTAATCTAACCATATCGATGGAAAGACATATGGAAAGGCTTTGGGAATTCCCTAATTTATAGATTTCTCAAGTCATTTGATAGTGCATTTTAGTCAGGGAATTGGAGAAAAAAACAACCTTAACAAATCGTCTATGAGACGCTTCAGGAAGCTTTGTTGACTTAGAGGTGTTTTGAGTCAAGATACTTGCTTGGAAATGGATGTGGAATTTTAGCGGGGTATCCTAATGAATGCTGATTTGGTATCCAAAGCCAGTGTGGTTTAGGAAATTCCTGGGCCACTAAGGGTGATATGGTCATTTTGACTAAATTTTTTTGGAATGGGACTGGGATGGATTTGAGTGGCATATTAAACATGCCAGACTCTCTAGAGATAGTTATGGAAGGGTAGACTTACTATCTCGAGGGATTGGTGCTTTCTAGAAGGACATGTCGAAGTGCTTAGGGGCAAAACGGTCATTTTGATCAGGTATCACCTAAATGGGCCCAAAGTCGGTTTGATTGGCATCTTGAATGTGCCAGACTATCAAAGGATAGCCAAAGAGGGTGGACCTATAGTCTCACCGAAATTGGTCCTACCGTCTCAAGGACTTAGTACTTTCTTGAGGACATGTTGGTCTGCCTAGGGGTAGAATTGTCATTTTGATCGGGTATCACCGGAATTGGTTCAGAGTCGACTAGAATGGCATATTGAACATGCCAGACTGTCTGGGGACAAGCCTGGAAGGCAGACTTATCGTCTTGAGGACTTAGTACTTTCTCGAGAACGTGCCAGTCATGCCCAAAATGCTGGTTGGTCATTTTTTATTGAGACTGGCTAGCAGGCGTCTGTATTGACCTAGGTTTATGAGTGTTTTCATCACTTCGACAGTTGTGACGGGTTAGTTTCTAGAGGTCTTTCTTTTCTGTAATAAACATGTCACGACTAAGAGGTGTATTCAGTCCCATGACACTAGTTGGTTTAGTGGCAAAACTCGTGTCGACCTGGTGAGTATTCTCATCACTCCAATGGCTTAAACATTTGTGAGTATTTTAATCACTCCGATGATTTGGTGTTGACTTCGGAGATTGTCTAATCTCGGGAAACTATCGGATGCTAAGGGGCATAATACACATTCTACATTGGCAGGCTAGCAGGCTCTAGAAATGAATTGTTTAAAGTTTTTGAGTGTTTTTGTCATTTTGATGATGGTGATTGGTTTTAGAGACCGCCAGATCTCTAAAAACTACCTTAGAAAGCCTAGCTGCATTTTGGTCATTTGGCTTCAGTTGGGCCCGAGAAGCGACCGATTGACTGGATTGGAGCTTGAAAAGCCAGTTTGGGCTTAATTGTATTGTGACGTTTTATTGGAGAAATGATTTGGACTATAGATTGTCGAGCGGGCAAAAATGGGGTGATTACAAGTCATATGAAAATCTTCTAAGGTACAACAGAATATTGTAGTTAAGGAACCCAAACACAACTGTGATTTTACAAACATATGATATTGGTACGTCGGGTAAAGTCTTGTTGGATAAGATTTTTTTGGCATTTCGACCATGCATTGAAGGTTCAAGCACTGCCCTCCAATGATATCTATCGATGGTACCCATCTTTATGGAAAATATAAAGGAGTAATGTTGATTGCTACAGTGAGAACTGCTAGGAATAAAATCTTTCCCCTTGCTTTTGCATTAGTTGACTCAAAGTGCTATCGTGACTGGTCATGGTTTATATATAATGTCAAGCATCATATTGTGCCAGGGAGGGAGGGGATCACTTTGATTTTTGATTGGCATGCAGCTATTTTGAGTGCGGTGAAACATGAATGGGAAAGACCACGAATAGGCCAATTAGCTAGAATTCATAGATTTTACCTTAAGCACTTTCGAAGTAATTACAATTCGAAATATAGTAACATTAAAGTTAAGGATCTTATATGAAAAGCTAAAAATGCCCATCAAGTGCGTAAGTTCGACATGATAATGAATGAAATATGATGAATTGTGCAATGAGGACCCTAGGAAGTGGACATTAGCATATGATGGAGGTCATCATTGGAGAGTTACAACCACCAACAATTTTGAGTCCTTTAATAATGTGTTAAGAGGTGCATAGAACTGGCCCATAACTGCATGTGTTCAGGTCACCTTCCACCATTTGGTGAAGACTTTTAGTGAAATACAAATAGAAATTCAGTGTGATTTAGCCAAGGGCATGAGGTACCCAAGGGAAGTATAGGAGCGGATAGAAAAGTATCAAGCTTGATCCGCAGCTCATCGCATAAAAATGTTTAATTGGTAATTATCATAATTTGTTGGGAAGTCTATAGACTAATAATGTTTTATTGGTAGATCTTTATACTTCTCAATGGCTATTACAACTCAATATTTTCATTATATTGGTATTACAGGGTCAAGGTATCACTGAGGTTAATAAAGCAACGTGGGCACAAAAGGGAATAACATATAGGTGGTCACTCGTAGTTCTCCGTCATGTTCGTGCGGAAAATGGGTTATTTACCATTTTCCTTGTTCGCATATGTTAGTAGTGACTACGCAATTGGGAAGATAACCATGGTTTTTAGTTGCAAATGAGTATAACATGGATAGTTACACTTGCATGTACGAAACTTGTTTTGAACCGATGGTGTACAAGCATTATTGGGTTGCGTACAATGGCCCTAAGTTGATTCCTAGTCCGAGCCGTCACTGAGAATTAAATTGGGCCGTCCAAACTCCACACAAATCCACAATGAGGTGGACTTCTCTAGTGCAATATTTGTAAGGAACTAGGGCATGATAGGCATAAATGTTTATATCGGACTACGTGACTTGTGTACATGGGGCTAGTTAGGCATGCAGTGATCATTTATTTGTATTTGCATTGAAGATAATAGTTAATTGTACTAATATTTGAATTTAATCTTCTTCATGCATTACAAGGTTGCTGTATCCAACTGTCACACTTGGCGAAATCGGTAAATTGCCAATTAGAACATTATAAACTCCTATCTACTGACCATGTTCGTAACAACAAGGTGCTTTGTGACCTACACGTAAACTATTAGGTATACAGTTAACAAAGTCATAATCATTGTCTTCAGAGAAGTCTGACATCTTAGGATCTGAAATTAAGAGTCCGTCTTCTATAATTTCTATAATGGCCATGTCTGGATCAATGCATTCTTTCTTTGCATGTTTGATGTAATGGAATCTATCCAACCTTCATTGCATGTGATCTATCTCAAACTTAAGCCTTTGATGACATTTGGATCGTCACATGACTCGTTAGTACATAATTCATTTGAGCATGCTCTTGGAACCCACAACTCGTGCCATCGACAATACATCTTCAGTTTACAACGTTTGTCGTACAACTTTTGCCACTCCAACTTGTTTTCATCAATAGTTACCCTGCGATCTGGTCGATTGTATGCTTTCCCAACAAATACATGGCCAACATTTCCCAACTTATTGTGCATTATAATAGGTTTGTTTTTGAACTCACGCTTTACTCCAAACTAAGTGTTACCGCATCGATGCGTGTATGATCCCATCATTGGTGATGTTTCGAAATCATCATCATCATTGATGTTGGCACCAGATGAGATACTATTTATCTTAACTTTATTGATTGGCATTATTTACTTTGAAGCAAGAAATTGACTTGGCATATAATTATAGAACTAGGTGACTTGGGTTAGGCATGGGTCATCATATTTATAGAACTGGTTGCGCATTCATGGGTATGTATGGCTCGTTGGGTTAGGGATGACAAGTCACATCCCTGACATGGCATTATATATCACGGGTTACATTGGGCATTTACGAGCATTATGGCTCTGTGCATTCATGGGCCTGCCTCAATTTGCATTCATATACTTTCCACAATATTACATGTTTCCACTATCAATGTGTATTTATGGGCTACATTGTCTGATACTTATTTTGACAGGCCACATCATTCACATGAATTAATAGGTCATATCGTTCATGAGACTAGTCATTCCACCATCAATGTGCGTTCACAGGTATGTGAAATGACCATGCACCTCCCTGACATCAACTTAGCTTTACAGATCAGTAAATTGATATAAACTCAACTTCCCCATCAATGATATCACCAGGGCCTATATAAGGAGTGGGTCGCAATTTTTTTAAGTTAACAAGGACTATCACTTAACATGAATTACATAGTAAGTGATATTTTTTAAGCAAAGGGTCGTCATTGGGTTGCTTATAATGAATGGGAGTATCTTTTAGACCCTAATAAATATTATTCACGTAACACTGTCAATATGATGTACAATAAGTAACAATATTATATTAGTGAGGCTAATGTTCTTGTAGGGGCTTGTCGAGCAGTGAACTCTCCAATTCCCCATTGGTTGGCCATGAAAATGCTGACTAATACTCCTTAATTGTTACATATGGCATTACACCGTTTTTGTGAAGAAGTTAACATAATGTTAAAGTGTCACCAATGATATTCATTTCTTCAGTTTGCGAATGAGAAGAAAGAAGATGGATTTATGGGTGAATATGAAATGTATATGCATGCCGGTAATGACAAGAAATATCAGTCGAAAATTGAGATGTCAGATTAAGAGAATGTTTAAAACATAAGCTTTACATTGTATTAATAGTGCATATGTTTGTATTAGTTGGGGTACCTTTCTTGTGCTTGTAGTCAGCTCATGTATTGCCCATGTTTAGATAAAAATTATGAAAGTTCAATTTAATATTGGTAAAATCATAGCCATCAAGTTCTCATTAGTACATATATCGCTACAAATCGAAATAGCAGATAGATAAGACACGTAGTTGAGTAGATAGACTGATTAATTACTAAATAAACATAGAAAATACCCAGGTTTAGATACAATGAACATATTGAACGCCAACCGAACTCTCAATCATCATTTTACTTGTAATAGTCAGATAGGTATTTTTCATTGTTTAGAGCCTTGGTGCGTTCTTCGGGTGTGAGTTGTCTCCTTCTAGCCTCTGCCATCTTGGTGGCATGATAGAGCATGAAGTACCGGCATCGCTGCATAAACACTCTGTTGCTCTCCCTTTTTTATTCTTGCTTTCGCTTCTTTATACTCCTCCTTGTTTCTCTTTCGCATTATCTGAGATTTATGTCGAGGGATTCTGACCCAGAGGGTCTGTAGATTAGTGGCTAATCCACATTGTTCCTCATACCTAAACACCCACTCTTGCCCTCAACTAGCATAATTGTCTTTAGGGCTAGAATATTTTTGTTCTAGTACTCATTGCTGAATGGAGGCAACAACCACACTCGAGGGTGTTGCCGACTAGCCAAACTGTATGGTCCTCCGGTTGCCATTGCGAGACCTAAACGAGAGATAGGAATGAAGTCATAGTTGTGATCGAAATGGCCTGCCGGTCACATATATTTATAGATGGACTACAAATTGGTTTATATTATAATAACATAGATATTAATATGTTATTTTCATCTATATGCTTTAATTTTATTTAACCTTCCATTTGGGTGTCAATTAATATGTTATGGTACATGATAATTGTTGGTCTTATGGATACAGGTCTTCCAGGGTCCATTGGTGGGTGCATGCTAATGTTACAGGTTCATCATCGATCTACCAAGATATGGGAGCATAGGGTATGCATAAAGTTAACATGTTTTATATTAATGCATTTATTTTATAGGTCGAGGCTATTAAAAGAGAGAAAGAGGCGGTTATCTCTCACATGCAAACGTTCAGCCACAGGATTGCATGATGTATAGTTACACTCGCGTGTATTGCATTACGTATTACTTGCTGGATTTTACAGTATTTATCGACTTGGGGCGATTTGTTTAGACCATCACTTGATCACTGCCCTGGTAGAGTGTCAGCAACAGGAGACACACACCTTTTATCTGTCTATTGGGGAGGCCAGCATCATTTTACGGGACGTTTTCTTACTCTTGGGCCTTCATGTTGACGAGGAGCCTATCATCTGATGAGAGACTCGTGATAGAGTGGAGTAGTGGTAGGAACTTTGTGTATAGTGTTTGGGCCCACCTTCTGAGCAATTCAACAGTGACCGCCTGAGATTAGATGCTCCGTGAGATATTTCAGGCGTTTCCACAAGAAGTTGATGAGGTTACTATATAGTAGCATGCACATGCCTATATACTTTGCATGCTCCCGGGGGGGGGGGGGGGTTACTGATGATAGATTATTTCAAACTCTTTTGAGACCGTCATACCTTCTAGAGGACTTGGATGTGGCAGGGACTTGTAGCTGGGGCAGTGTAGCCTTAGTCAGGCTTTACAGGTCGATGTGCCGGGTGACGAAGGCCTGATATGAAGCAGATAGCAGGACCACTAGCTTGTTACA
Organism: Euryodendron excelsum; assembly: GCA_033060915.1. Lineage (NCBI taxonomy): Eukaryota > Viridiplantae > Streptophyta > Magnoliopsida > Ericales > Pentaphylacaceae > Euryodendron > Euryodendron excelsum. Next base: position 38,169,271 of record CM065389.1, read on the forward strand.
GGTAAAATGGTATTGAAGCACACTTGGTTTAGTCATGTTTTTTTTTTTTCTTACTATGGTTTTTATTGTGTGCCCTAACACCCATTATGAACAGATATGGGCCTGCAAGAGATTCCCACACATGTGTCTGCATCACAAAGATGAGCCTACTAATGGCTAGCATCCCTTACTTATAGATTGGGTGCAATTCTTGGGTGGGTCATGGGGAGCTAGGTATTTACTAGTGTATTTGTCGCGTCCAGATTTTTCGCACTCGAGGAATACACACACAAGCGGAAAAAATACTTTACTCTCTTATTAGAACTCACCCTCCTAGAAGAATTAGTGTGACTAGGTTTGAATTGAAAATAGATTTGAATAAAGGGCTTTTAGAAAAGATTTGGAGTCGCCACCTAACTTGATTAAGGTGAGTTAGGTCACCTAAAAACTAAGCATAATCCAAAAACTACACTTAGGGTTTTGGAAAACGATTTTGAAAATATCTCCTCAAGAGAGGGTTTTTAAGAAAACAGGTTGTTTGGCAATCTTTAGAAAACATTTAAGCCCTTTTTGAAAAATAACTTCATTTTTGGTCTTTGAAATCAGTGATCCTAGGTTCGGAGGTTGGTTATGTGTAGGAAAGATGCACTAAACCATCACTCTACCCTGCCCTTTCGGTACCTACATGTCAATCTACCCTAAATTCACCTATGAGAGTCTTCAACTAACAAATGTCCAATCCTATTTACTTTAGAAAACCAATGTTTGAAAAGAAACTAACATGATGCATGATATGCAAGTGCAAAAAAAAAAGAGACTTGATTTGGAAATAGATTTGAAAAGAATTTGATTTGATTTGATAAGAGAGATTTGAAATTGAAAAGTTTTACAAATTGAAAATAGAGATTTAGAAATAGATTTTTGGAATTGGAAAAATAGATTATGGAATTGAAAACTTGAAGAAGATTGTGGAATTGGAGGTTTGAAAGAAGTTGTAAAAATAGAAATTTGAAAAATGTTGTGACCGCACTCATGAGGGTTGTCTACGTATCCTTTTGGAGGAATCAAGTCAGTAGTAGTTCGGACAAGAGTCCGATTGAAAGTAGAAGAGTTGACTTGGAAAAGAGTTGAAGTTGGAATTCGAATTCGAATTCGAATTGGAAGAGTACGAAATTTGGACTTTGATTGGAAGATTTGAAAAGATTGATTTTGAAAGACTTGGTTTTAGGAAACCTAGACTTAGGAAAGACTTGAGACTTAGAAAAGATTTGACTTGACTTGGAAGGATTTTAAAAAAGATTTGACTCAAACGTTGGACTTGGAAAGATTAGGAAATACTAGATTTAGGAAAGGTTCCAATTAGGGAAGTTTCAAATTAGGAAAGTGTCATTTTAAGAAAGTTTTCGAAATAGGAAAGTTTTCGGATTAGGAAAGTTTCAACTTAAGAAAGATTTCAATTTAGGAAAGTTTCAAATTAGGAAAGTTATGAATTAAGAAAGTTTTGAAGTTGGAAAGTTTTGAATTTAGAAATTTTTTGAATTAGGAAAAGTTTAGTTTAAGAAAAGTTTAAATTAAGAAAGCTTCAACTTAAGAAAGTTTTGAATTTAGAAAAGTTTTAATTTAGGAAAGTTTCAAATGTAGAAAGTTTTGGAATTAGGAAAGTTTTGAAAAAGGAAAGATTTCACTTTAGGAAAATTTCGATTTAGGAAAGCTTTAACTTAAGAAAGTTTTAAATTTAGAAAGTTTTGGATTTGAAAAAATTTGAAATTTAGAAAGTTTAGGATTTAGAAAGTTTTAGAGTTTTGAGTTTTAGAAAATCTTGAGTTTAGGAAATGTTTGAGTTTAAGAAAGATTTGGAAACTTAGATTTGGAAAGTTAAGATTTGAAAATGAGTAGAATTAGGAAATGGTTGAATTAGGAAAGATGTGGAAGTTGAGTTTTAAAATTTAGGAAAGATTTTTATGTTCAAGTTTTGGAAACTTAGGATTTAGGAAAGTGGAAGATTAGGAAGGAGTTGAATTAGGAAAGATTTAGACTAGGAAAGGTTAAGATTCCTATTTCCTAAAACACGGGATTAGATTTTGTTTCTAAAAGGAAAAATTTGATTTTGTTTCCAAAAACGGAGGATTGGATCTAGTTTTCTAAATGGGAGATTGGATTTGGTCTCCTAAAGGGAAGATTTGATTTAACAAGGATTTGGAATGGGAGGTTTCAGAAACCCTAGATTTGGAAGACTATAGTTTTGACATAAAAAATAGGTTTTGGAAATATTTATAGTTTGGATGTAGAAAACAAGAGATTTTGGAAACCTAGGTTTTAAGGCAAGTTTGAAAACCATGTTTTTGGCAAGAAAATTAAGGTTTCCTAATTGTGGCTCTAGGGCTTGATTTGGACTCTAAGGAAAGGGATTTTTGGAAAGTGATTTTTAGAAACGAAGATTTTTGGAAGGAAATCCTAGAGAGGAGTTTTTAGAAGGAAGATTTTGGAAAGAGAGTTTTTAGAAAGATTTTTGGAAGGAGATTGTTGGAGGGAGTTTTTTTAAGGAAAGAGATTTAGGGGGGCGTTTTTAGGAAAGTGAATTTTGAGGAGAATATTTTGGAAAGGAATTTAAAAAAGGAGCTTTGAAAAATAAATTTTTGGAGGGAGTTTTTAGAAAACAATTTTGGAAAGTGGAATTTTTGGAAAGCATATTGAAAAAAAGGGTTTTAGAAAGAGAGACTTTTGAAATAGAGTTTTTTTTTAGAAAGTATAAAAACGTCTCACTTTCCTAAAGCGATTCTAACCATAAAAAGGTTTGAACCACTTTAAGAAAGTGATTTTGAAAACAACAAGGAGTTGAAAATATGGACCATATCGGTCACTTTAAATGTAATACTTTCCTAAAGCAACCCTAGCTATGGAAAGGCTAGAATCACCCTAGGACTGTGATTTTAAAAACAAGTTTTGAAAAAGGAGATTTTGATGCAATTTTGAAAACAAGTTTAATGCAAGCTTTGAAAACGAATTTGAAAACGATTTTTGGAAGAATGCAAGATAATGATATGCACAATGCAAATTGGGGTCGTGAACATACAAGGTTAAGGCTTCACCACATAATCAAGGGGGCCAAACCCAAGTGGTCTCCAGTTAGACTAAAAGAAAGCCTCCGACACGGTGACTTTCTAATAGCCTAATCCTACACATGGACAGGGAATCCCCTTGTTTCAAGTATGCAAAGAAAGGGAGGGAAAGAGATGGGGGATTAAAATAGAGAAAACCTAAGTGGGTTAGGAGAGAGAAGAGAGAGGGGGGAAGTGCGAAAATTTAAATAAGAAGCCTACCTTGAGTCCTTTTTATTTTGCTTGGCTTTACGTGCCTTGCTTTTCTTCGGTCTTCACTTCACTTCAGTCTTGATCTTTGAGGGCTTGTCTTTGGTCTTCAAAGCTTTGTGGAAGCAGCAATCCAAGTCTTTAATGGAGGATTGGAAGCTAGGGTATGAGTGTATAGGGGTGTGTATGAGTGTATAAGAGGCTAGGGTTTGTGTATGGTGGCTAGGGTTTGGAAAACCTAGAGACGCTAGGGTTTTAGAAGTATACGAGCTCTGTATATCGAATATTAGGGTTTTTAGATTGAGTTCGCAGATCCCTTTCACGCTGGAAGAGGCTCTGTATTTATAGAGATGGGATAGACCTGGCACCTGTTGCAATGGCGCCAGGCCAAACTTCCTCTTGGAGCCAGGCCATTTCTTGGCTTGGCGCCACTGCTAGTGGCGCCAACCAATTAAGAAAGTTTTAAGGTCGGCAAACAACGTATCTTTCGAAGATTTGGGCACCTGTACTAGTGACTACCATGCAATTTTTAGCTTGGCTTCACTAGGAGTGACTCCGAAAAGTCCGGGAATGATTTGAAGAGGCCGGGAATGACCCGGAGGTCTGGAAAAGGGTAGGAACACTTAGAATAGTGTCCCGGAGGTATTTGACTTGAAAAATCAGGATAGGATGTGCTGGAAGGATTGACTGGGCCGTTAGGGGCAAAACGGTCAACCGGGCTAGAAAGCTGTAGAGATGGACTCGGAATGTCCCAGAAGAAGACTCGAGATTTGGAAATATTATTTAGAATGTACCTAAAGGTTGTCGGTTTGATACCCAGAGCCGGTGTGGTCGGAAAAAGGTGACCGGCCCACCATGGGCAAAACGGTCATTTCGCACTAGGTTTGCCAAAACTAACTTGGAATGATTTGAAAAGATAAAGAAAGGATGAGAATACCGTAGGAAGCATTCTAAGGAGGTTACCGGTTTGATACCCAGAGCCGATGTGATTCCCAGGGCATTTGGATGCCTAGGGGCAAAATGGTCATTTAGCTTCAAATGGGCCCTACGGGCCCAAGAAGCAACCGGTGAACTAAATTAGAGTTTAGAAGTCATGTTAGAGTCTGAATATGCATGTGATGTGTGAAAATGAGCCCAGTCAGGCCGGAGATTGCCGAGCGAACAAAAATGGGGTACTTACAGTATTACCATTGTTTACCTTTAAATATTTACCCTTTAATAATAAGTTCATATTGTGTTTCACATTTATGTCAGATGGAGATAGATATATGCAACAGACATAGTTTCCATCCACTTTGTGCACATATACCGTTTGAGGCTTGATGAGGTATATATATGATTTTATATTTTATATTTCATATTAGATTTCGGCTACTATCATTGACTACTAATGGGTACAGTAAATGTAAACATCGTAGTTCATATGGAGGCCATACAATCCTATCATTGATTCCCTTCTAGATTATTGCCATGCTGGGAGCGATAGATGGATGACTCAATTCCCATTATTGTGCTTCGAGGTCGTGGACTACCTCAGGGTTCGGAGTGTGCAAAACTTGACAGGTAGCACCAGTAGGGCACAAGTGACGTGTGGGAGGTGACGACATGGCTAACGGAGTGTCGGTTTGAAAATTATGCAAAGTTTCGAAATATCAAAACTTAGGTTCTCCGAAGTAGGCCGTCTTGACAGTTGGGGTACCAAAATAGAAAAAAAAGGGCTAGAACTTACAAAATTTGACAAATTGCACTGGTGGACCACAAGTGACGTATGGAGGGTGATAGCATACCAAACGAATTCCCGATTGATAAGTTATAAAGTTTAATCACACTGAATATGAGTTGCTGAATAAAGTAAAAAGTGGCATTGAGTATGCATATTCTTTTAAAAAAACCCCGTGTCAGGGAAACAACCTCCTTAACCATTTATTTGTGGGTTCCATGCAAAAGGACAAATACAATGAAAAGTAGGAAAATAATGGTATGGCGTTAGGGGAGGGCCAATGCTGCGTTTACTTCTGTGGAATATGAATGGAAAGTGGCAATTGAGTAAGGGCAAAAACAGATTTTTGCAATAGGAGAAAAAACACGACCTTTCGGCTTCTATTATAGTAGATAGATTTTATCTGTTTGTGCTTTTGCTAAGTGGTCAGTTAGGACAAACTCTTTTGGGTTGAAATTATCAAAGTGGACTATTTGTGTAACCTTTGCACGTGAAGAAAACTAAGAAGAAAAAAAATAATTGTTATTAAAGGTCAGTTATCCATTTACTAACAATAAAAAATTCATACCCAATTTATGTACATAATGATATGCTATTGAATGAGAACCTTTCATGTTAAAATAAAATATCTGTAAAAAAATATCATTGTCAAATCATTTAGTTGGATTTTTTTATATAATTTTTTTACTTTTTTTGAATAATAGCATTTTTCTTTACATAATAGGCCTTTGGGTAAAATCTGAAAGCTGAGGGGCTGGACGCAGCCTTTTTCAATAGTCTTTGTTTTTTTTAGGTATGGTCCAAACTCCTTTGTGTATTTTTGATACGGAGGTTCAAAGTTTCAACCTTGAAAGAACAAATGAAGCTCAAGCTAACAACATAAAAAAAAAAAAATTCTCTTTTTATATCTATATAAAATTTCCCAAAAACTGAAAATATTTATTGAAAATTTTAAGAAGGAAAAGTTCGAAACTTCAAAACTTTTATAGTAATTGCTGAAAAGTCAAAAAGTGTGGCGATAGTAATGAACTGAGACAAGTAAAGTTCGACCGAATCATTCCAAAAAATTAAATTAAAAGGGAAAAATAAGTAGTTGGCAATGTTATATCAAATTTCCATCAAATTGAGGTCTAATATGCAACCATTAAGGGGAAAAAAAAGAAAGAAAGAAAAAGAGTAACTAGCAATTGAGAACCAATACAAAGGAAATTCAAAGTAGAATTACGACTTGTATAAAGATTTTGGTATCCATGCAAGGCTCTGATATGATAGGTATTTTTGGAAATAAAATCTTTGCGTATCTCTTTTATTTTGTTTCCATAAAGTTCTCCTGTCTATATAGATATCAAGAAACCTATACTAATTCGTTATGCTTTCAATAGAATCAATACAAATCGTCAAGAGGTTTACTAGTTGAGTTACTTTCTTCTCTTCTTTTGATTATACTGTACTTCGCTGTGTTGATCATATTCTTCAAGGGTACTTAGCTTTCATTGTATTTCTTTCAATTTTACAGGCACTCTCTCTCTCTCTCTCTCTCTCTCTCTCTCTCTCTCTCTCTCTCTCTCTCTCTCTGTGTGCAGGTGTATGGTAATATATAAAAAAACATATCCCTATGTGTATGTGAGGATAGATACTGACATACTCATGGGTCTTAAACTTATGCATATAGCCTTCGTGGACTCATTATAGAGATGGAAGATCATTGTATAAGTTGTTTTGTTGCATAAAAGAAAAACCCTACTGTTTGAACAGCTTACCCTTTTTTTTGTAGTTTTATTTTCTGTTCTCTCCTGGTTGCTTTGACAATCTATTAGGTTTGGTTCTTTAATGTAATCTTTTGAGTTTAAACTATAATAAAAAAGAAATTGCATCTAAGTGACTTGTTTCCGTGCTCTCTCTCTCTCTCTCTCTCTCTCTCTCTCTCTCTCTCTCTCTCTCTCTCTCTCTCTCCTTTTCAAATTTCATTTATTATATGGGTCTGCAATTTGTGTATATTAACAGATCTGGCATTCTTTTAGAAAATCTAAGGTCGGGTTTCCTACTTTTTTCTTTGTTTACAAGTATTCGTTTCAAAGATTTATGATATGTTAATCTATTTGTTATTACCTTAAAAGGTTTGAAGATGGATGATGGAAACCTAACAATGGAGCAGTTTAGAAACAAAAATTCTGGCAACAAGAAGTTTGAAAGCAAAACGAGGGGTTTGAAAAAGAAGCTTAATGAGTTTTCAACCCTCTGTGGCGTGGATGCATGCATGGTCATGTTTGTCCCCAAACAGGTTGAGCCGATAGTGTGGCCTGGGAACAGCGTTTATGAACAACGTGAGGTTCAGCGCATTATTGACATGTACAGAGATCATCAACCTGAGAAGAAGACAAACATTAATTTATGCGACTTCTTAAAGCATCGGAAGAAAAAGGCCGAAGAAAAACTTGCCAAATTGGGTGCAAAAAATGAAAAGCTCAAAAAGCACTCCAAGAAGGATTGGATCGAGTACTGTTTCCCAAAAACCGAACTAAAGGAACTTGTCTCTAGACTGGTTGTCAAGATTCAAGATGTGAAGGCATGGATTGAATTGATGGAAAATCAATCTTCGGTGGATCATGAACTAATTGCCCCTAAGACGATAGATTTCCTTGGCATAGAATCAAGTACCGAACGTGATTCTGATCATCATGGCACTCAGATGAGTACTTTGTCTATGAAAGGCAAAGAACAGGAAGTACAGGTTCCCCAGCAGCAGCAGCCTATCCAAGTAGTCCCCATGCAGCAGTATCTGACTGATCCTGTTCGTCATGATCAGCCACTTCGATTTAGTCCTACCCCAATGGCCGTTGGACAAATGATGATGATTGTGATGAACAATGGCCATTCGCCTCAAATGGGTGGCTGCGCATATTCAAGTAGCAACGTTCATCAGTGCATCCCGTTGATTAATGGTCCAATTTTGCGGGCTCCAATGATGCCTGCAGGGATATTGATGCTGGAAAATGTGATGTTCAACAATAATATTGCAAGGTCTCCTCCTCCATATTTCTGCTACGCTGCTCCAATCATTCAACCGGTACAGGTGCTGCTGCCTGCAGCCATGCAACAAGCAGCAATGCCGGATGTTTCCTCTCAGCTGCATCCTACACAAGCGAACGAAAGCTACAACGAGTGTTTTGATCCATAAGAAAGGTCTCTCAGTTTTTTATTTTTAGGATAGTTTCTAGGACACTAGGGAGTTTTCAGGAAGGCTAGGCTTCAGTTCGACAAAGTGATGTTTTAATGAGAGTATTTTATTTCAAAATAAATACTCACTATAATAATTTTTAATTACAAAATAACTACTGTCACGTTATTTTGTATTTAAATTTTGTACGATTTTTTTTTGTAAGAGTAGCATTTTTCATGTTTTATTTTAAAATAAAAAGCTCTTTTTAAACCAATCATTCTATTTGTAAGAATTTTTGCTAGGATAGCACTGTGCAAAATCTAATCTAAGTTGGTAATAAATAATATAATTAGGATACAAAAGCCGGGAGGTAGTCCGGTAAGGTGTATTCATTTCTAAAACATCCCCACTATTTTATGTTGTTTTATTTTTCAGGCCCAGTGATGCTTACCATATAAATTATTCATAGTTAGAGAATCAGTTGGCCTTGCTACTCCTTTCACAGGTTTCGCTGCCACTGGTAATCCGAGAGTTCTTGACAGCAGCAAGAATAAAAAGGATAAGAATGCAATTACAAAGCTTGACACATGAGTGACATCATTTCCAACACAAATAAAAATTATTTGCATGACCAGACCTCATATACGCAACTAAAACGTCTAACTTTTAGCAAATAAACTCTATATTAAGAAACAAGAAGATTAATAAGTTGTTTCAAAGTTTTGTTGGCTCTCAACATTGTCGTTACAAGCGCACATTCACGACGGTTGTTTTCAAATTCCTGTTTGTCCCTAGTTTACTTACTTGAGTTTAAGAGGTGCTATTTCCTTATATATATGTACATGTTAGTTACTTTCTTTATATGTTAGTTTTCTCTTTTTAATGTCTTATTCAGCACTGCTCTTTCTCAATATAACTTCATTACTTCACTATGTATTATGATAGAGAAATTTTCTCTCTCTCTCTCTCTCTCTCTCTCTCTCTCTCTCACTACTAAAAAATGACCCTTTTGCTTCGAAAGTTTTTGCGACGGCTCTTTTGCCGTCGCAAATGTCTTCTTTTGCAACAGCAACAAACCCGATGCAAAAGGCCGTCGCAAAAACCTTTTGCTACGGACATTTGCGACGGCAAATATATGGGGTCGTATTTATAACTTTTTGAGTCAAGTATTTACGACGGGATGTTTGTTGTCGCTAAAGGTATTTATTGCGACGGGATTTTGCAACGGCAAAACTGTCGCAAAGAATTTTAATCAAAACGGCGTCGTTTTGATTAAAATTCTTGAGCGCCCCCTTCCTTCTTCATTCCCCCCCCCCCCCCCCCCCTCCCCCCCCTTTTCCCTGTAAACCCTAGCCGCGCGAGTTTCAATTCTCTCTTTGGAAAGACCCTAATGTTCCCCCCTCTCTCTCTCTCTTTCGATCCCCCTATCTGATCACACTGTCGCCACTTCCTCCGCTGCGCCGCACTACCACCTGCTGCTCCGCTGTGCCATCGCCACCTCCTCTGCTGCATCGCAGTGCCACCAGCTCCTCCGCTGCGCCATCGCCACCTCCTTCACTGCGCCGCACTGCCGCCTCCTCTGCTACGCTGTATCACTGCCTCCTCCGCTCTCTGTTGCGCTGCCTCCACCTCCGCCACACCACCACCGTCTGCTGCCATTAATGGAAACAACTCAACAAACCAAATATTATAGTTTATATTTCTCCTCTTTGGTTTATTTTGCAGATGTATAGCTTGTTCACGGCATCAAGCTTGGCGCTTTGGCTTCCTGAAGCTCTTCTAGGTATCAATGTTCTATTTTTGTTTGGATGGAGTTTTGTTTTAAATTTTACTTTTTTCTTTCTCTGTTATAGTTACCCAAATTATGTCCAGTAATTTCAACATTAAAAAAAATTAATTACCTTCACGCTGCTCTTTGATATATTTTTTGTAATGAAATTCCTCCTCTCAGCCTTGGCAAAGGCAATGCCAAAGTTCTTTTATTTATTTTTTTTTTGGTTGTCAATTTGGATTTTTAGACTGCTAAGTTGGAGATAGATGATTTCTATGTTTCTCATTATATAATGGTTTCAATTAACTAAGATAATTGTATTCCATCATCTCGACACTATAGCATTATAATTAAAATCTCCTATGCTCAAGTGACATTATTTTATTTTTTATTCATTAATAGTGTGTTTCGTACTTTCTGAGCTTGTTAAGTCGATCAGAAAATCCAAGTGCTTGGTAGTCTGTGGGGCACTGCAATTGTTGTAGCTGGTGCCTTCTCTTTGGCAATGCAGTGCAAGTGTTTAACTTGGCAACTTGTAACGGGACATCCAAAGAGGCACTATGTCTTTTATTGCACTGAAATTAGAATATCTTGTCTCAAGGTAGTTTTTAACTATTATATCTATGCTCTGCTTGCTGATGACACTATGTTTTTGTTTTTGGGTTTTAATTTAAGGTCTAGATATTGAGATAGTATCATTTACTGGTTATTAGCAAAGCTTTGAATTTTATTTTATTTATTTGTTTTAGAGAATAGCTCTATTGGTTAGTTGGAGCAATATCACTATGCTATGGAACAAAAGATCTTGTGCTACTCCCTAAAAAAAAGTAAAACACATGAGGAGATAGGAACATTCTAATAAAAAATGCAACTGTGTAAACTTTTTCCTTCTTTTACAGCTGCAAAAAATGGAGGAAGACAAGATTTAGGATTATTATGCTTATCTTTCTAATTTGTTTCTATGTTTTGTAGGAAGACAAGAAGAGATGAGAAGCCAATGCATAGCAGGGTTGTGGTAGTCGAAAAAATGGAGACTAGCAAACAGGAACTACAAATGGAGGTAACATCCTCAATTTCTTAATTCATTCAATAACCTGCACTTGAATTTACAATCCTCAATGAATTCACATAGGTGAAGCAATCTACTATCTTTTGCATCTGGGATGTTTCTTATAAGCAATCTCTCTGTGTGCGCTCGTGTAGCTAGAAGTCAAATCCTTTGTTTCTCTTATTTTAAACAAGAGTAACTAAAATTGAACGAATTAATTCTCAATTGTTGCGGTATTCTTAAATTGATATGCTTGATATTGTTATTAATATCATTTATTCAAATCGCAAGAAGATGATGTCAATGGAAATAAATTTTCTTCAAATTCCAATTCAAATGCTTCAGATCAGTAGAAAGAGAGCCAACGGTTGTGGCAAAGGTAAGTTACTTCCGTTTGAAAATGAAACGTTGAACCTCAACTGTACTCCCATTCTTAAGCTTAGTTTCATTTGGGTTCCCATGAATTAAAAATGCAGGAAGAAGTTGAAACTCAGGAAGGTATTATTGTTGGTTGCTTCTTTGCTTCATTACATGATATGCCATATTGATAGGAATGCGGAAATGGTAGCCATTGTCTTCATCAATTTTGCTGCTTATTTCACATCTTGCTACATGGCCACTGGTGAGCCTCTTTCTTGATTTTTGCTTTAAAAGACCAAAAAACGAAAGGCAAAACTCAAGTGCATTTACCTATTAAGCTCACACCACCTTAAATTTTTGTCAAACATTTAATTTTACATGTCTCTTCATTATCAAGAACTGCTGTAAATTTCAGCTCCTGCAATTAAATTGTGATATCAAACAAGGATGTCAGACGAACACATTGATTTCTCTTGACTACTGTTGCCTCCAATTCCTGCATACATAGACTAATCTACAAGCAGCTTCTATGGCTTCACCAGGGTTGCAACTTGATTCTTGCCAAATAATTTTAATATTTTTCCATTCCAATATTTATCTCGGTAGCTTTGGCTAGGTTGTTAGACTGCTTTTGCTTCCAATTATTCATTGTATGTACATACTTTTAAGGCAAATTCTGTTAGGCCTTCCACGTTCCCCTCCCTTTGATTTCTGTACTGTTAACTTCATTCATGAAAGTATGTTCTATCCTTTCTAAAGGAACACCAAGAACTTGGTATTACAAAATTTACAATGCAACAAATGAATGTTCTAGCAGGAAATTACAAATTAACTATGTACAAGTATCTCCAACCCCATGCAAGTTTTGAGAATTATTTAAAGATTTTACTTTGATCCCTACTTTTGCAGTTCTGCCATTTTGGAGTTGTTTTTATCATATTGAAAGAACAAATCAGTCATTAGACTGTCATACCTGATATTTTCCTTGCATACTATTACACATGGTTCATCACCATGTTTGTTGATTGATTAAGCCATAGAACACAAAAATAAAACTAAAATTAAATACCCATACAGGAAAAAAATTCAAATTTCTTGTAATGGACACTAGGTTTGCATGTAAGGCACGCAGTAGCCTAACTAGCGATCACAATAAAGAGCCAATGCACTTTAAGTTCTAATATTGTAACACTTTAAGTTTTAAAGTTTAGTTTCGTCGTTTTGGGGCCCAAAATCCACGAACGGTCTAGGAACGGAGTGAAATTTGGCACGTAGCACGGTTTAGGTAATGATGACATGTGGGGACAAACGGCATGGTCGCTGAATTCCCGATTTGGAAATTATAGCATTTTTTCTAATATTATAACACTTCAAGTTTCGTCGTTTTGGGGCTCAAAATCCACGAATTGTCTAGGAACAGCGTGAAACTTGGCACGTAGCATGGTTTAGGCAATGATGACATGTGGGGACTAACAGCACGGTCGTCGGATTCCCAGTTTGGAAATTATAGCATTTTTTCTAATATTATAACACTTTAAGTTTTTCATCGTTTTGGGGCCCAAAATCTACGAACGGTCTAGGAATGGTGTGAAACTTGGCACATAGCACGGTTTAGGCAATGATGACGTGTGGCAACAAACGGCACGGTTAGCGGATTCCCGGTTTAGGAATTATAGCATTTTTTCTAATATTATTACACTTTAAGTTATAAAGTTCAAGTTTCGTCGTTTTGGGGCCCAAAATCTACGAATGGTCTAGGAATGGCGTGAAACTTGGCACGTAGCACGGTTTAGGCAATGATGATGTGTGGGGATAAACGGCACAGTCGCTGGATTCCCAGTTTGGGAATTATAGCATTTTTTCTAATATTATAACACTTTAAGTTTTAAAGTTTAGTTTCATCGATTTGGGGTCCAAAATTCACAAACGGTCTAGGAATGGCGTGAAACTTGGCACGTAGCACTGTTTAGGCAATGATGACGTGTGTGGACAAACGGCACGGTCGCCGAATTCTCGGTATGGGAATTATAGCATTTTTTCTAATATTATTACACTTTAAGTTATAAAGTTCAAGTTTCGTCGTTTTGGGGTCCAAAATCCACGAACGGTCTAGGAATGGCGTGAAACTTGGCATGTAACACTGTTTAGGCAATGATGACGTGTGGGGACAAACGGCACGGTCGCCGGATTCCCGGTTTGGGAATTATAGCATTTTTTTCTAATATTATTACACTTCTAAGTTATAAAGTTTCGTCGTTTTGGGGCCCAAAATCTACGAACGGTCTAGGAATGGCGTGAAACTTAGCACGTAGCACGGTTTAGGCAATGATAACGTGTGTAGACAAACAGCACGGTTGCCGAATTCCCCGTTTGGGAATTATAGCATTTTTTATAATATTATTACACTTTAAGTTTTAAAGCTTAGTTTCGTCGTTTTGGGGTCCAAAATCCACGAATGGTCTACGAACGGCGTGAAACTTGGCATGTAGCATAGTTTAGGCAATGATGATGTGTGGGGACTAACGGCACGGTCGCCGGATTCCCGGTTTGGGAATTATAGCATTTTTTCTAATATTATAACACTTTAAGTTTTAAAGTTTAGTTTCGTCGATTTGGAGTCCAAAATCTACGAATGGTCTAGGAATGACGTGAAACTTGGCACGTAGCACGGTTTAGGCAATGATGATGTGTGGGGACAAACAACACGGTCGCTGGATTCCAGGTTTGAAAATTATAGCATTTTTTCTAATACTATAACACTTTAAGTTTTAATATTTAAAGTTTGATTTATTTTACACAACTTATCCAAATATTGTACTTATAATTGGAGGGTGGTATAAAAGTAAGTTTGCTTAGTGTGGGGCTTTCAAAACTCAAGGTGGCAGAGGGGCTACTTATAAGTATGGACCCATTCACAGAATTGGATGGAGAACCTTTGGGTCTAAACTTCTACAAAGTGTTTGTTTAAACTGCGAGAAAACCTAACGCTCGTCTAGAAAGACCATGCCATGGCATTGAAACTGTGGGAGAATCGATTGACAAATACGTTGCATGGAAATTTGTTGATGTAAATTATAACTTTTGTTTTTTTTTTTTTATGGTTTCATTAATGATATGATATTGCATATATGTTGTCTATATCAATCATGTTGGTAATTGTTTTATTTTTGTTTTTTTCAGGTTATTGAAAATGATTAGGTTTGCCATGATGATCCGGATTGAAGGGGCTGTTAATGTTTTATTTCATTTTGTATTTTGAATTATTGGATGTTTGGGTACACTTGGATATTGGAGTTTCACAGGAAAACTATAATTCCAATATTTGTTATATTTTTTGTGGATATGGATTATGAAATTTGGTGAATGAATGTTTTTTTTGGTGAATGAATGTTTTTTTTTTTTTTGTTTGTGAATAATTAGTTATATTATTTTATGTGTAAACAGGAATTTTTTTGTGAATGAATGCTTTTTTTTGGTGAATGAATTAGTTATATTATTTTATGTATAAACAGGAATTTCGGGAATGAATATTTTTTATCAATTAATTGAGTTATACTATTTCATGCGTATACAGGATTTTTAAGAAATTAAAAAAATATTAAATTTAATATAATTTATTAAATATGTTCTCCACTTTTTGCGACGGCAGGTTATTATTTGCGACGGCAAAGGCTGTAGCAAAAGTTTGAGAATTATCGCTTTTGCGACGGCATCATTTTTATTTGTGACGGCACAATCTCGTCGCTAATATAATGAAATTGTGCGTCATTCATTTGAGACGGGTGATGCCGTACCAAATTAAGGCAATTGCGACGGATAATGGCGACGACACTTTCCCGTCGCAAAAAAATAATCTGCCATGGAGTATTTGCGACGGTCATAATGCCATCGCAATAATGTCGTCGCAAAAGTCAATCTCTCGTCACATAAGCCGTCGCAAAACCTTTTGCGGCGCCATTTAAAGCGTCGCCCTATTTGCCATCGCAAAGCCGTCACAAAAGCTCTTTTGCAACGGCGTTCTATCTTTTGCGACGGCAATCTCCCGTCGCTAAAACCCAATTTTTTAGTAGTGTCTCTCTCCTCTTTTAAAATGATAATAGAACTATTTTGACATGGTTGGAGCCCAAACCGCTCCTATTTTAACAATGGCTTTATTATATCTGTATTGCAGAGGCCGAAACAATAAGACTTCCTTATTCCTCCAATTTAAGTTATCATATTTAAGTATCTTGTATATATAAATGCGGGGAAGATGTGCTTGTATCAATGGTCGCATGTGAGCATGTGTAAACCTATACATAAAACTTTCAGCTAAAGCAGAAAATAGAAAATGCATAAATCGGATTTGGAAAAAGGAGTTGGCAAGTAAAGTTATTTCAGCAATATTCAAATTGTTGTAGCTCCAACTACCTCAAGGCCCCAGAAGGGATTGGCACTGTCACTAAGTAATCTAATTGCCATTATTTTCAGAGTCCAGAATGGAAACTCATATGGAAAAAAAGGCAGGCACTAATATAATTGAATTCAACACAAGTAAATGAAAACCTCAGTAAACTTCACAGAACGAAATATTTGAATTAATACCTTTGCTTTGACCATGTTATTTCTACTGGCCAGCAGCATAAAAAAGAAAAATAAAGGAAAAACAACTACAAACCTATTGATAAATAGTCATTACAAAAACACAAAATCAAACAAACTCATTAAGAAAAAAATTCAAATTTGCAGTGAAACCCATAGTGAGAAATTACAGTTTGCATCAACATAGAGGTCGTTGTGTACATGAATATATACATATATATAATACATGAATGGCGTTCAATTATGTGGGACTGAGGGGCAAAATCAAGATTTTGTTTTAGGTGTGCCAAAATTTGAAATGCAAATTTTCATCTATTGATTTAACTATATATTTTAAGTTCTCTTTGCACATATTTCCAAGTTCAAATATGAGAAATATATTAAGATACAAGACCAAATTTCTACTGCACATTTCAACTCAATTGTTTATTAAGGTCGAATTTGACGTTCTTCAAAATCCTAATAATCATCTATGATTGAGCTTATACAAAATTTGTGGCAATTTCATTTTTAAGGTATATACTTATCACTACAACAAAAATGGGATTTAGTGGCATCATTTCAATGATATTTTTTAAGAAAGTGCCATTATAAACAGATTTGATTGCATTTTTAAATAATGTCATTGAACCACATGCATGTTGCACTCTTCAAATGACTTTCTACTAAATAAACGTCACAAAAAAACAAGCTCTAGCGACACTTCTAACAAATGTCATTAGACCATGATGATTTTACCAGTTAGTGGAATACTAAATACCACACTAGTGGCATTTGAGATACAAATCGTGTCGCATCAGTTGTATATCCGAAACCCTTTCTTCTCTTTCACCTTGAACAACTTACTCCATCTAAAATTCTCTCTCTCTCTCTCCCCCCCATCCACCGCCACCCCCCCCCCCCCCCCCCCCGGGGCCCCGGCAACCCCAATGGTGAACACAGATCTAAGGCACAAAGAAAAGGAAGAAACCTCAGCTAGTGAATCTGAAGACACGAGCACAGGTTGTCACACCATCCTTGAGCATTACTCTCTCTCTCAGATCAATTTCTAGGGTTTCTACTATCTGTTGACTTCTATGCTATGTGGTTCAATTTTTGTTTCGTTTCTTGGGAATGATTTTTGGGTAAGAAAAGCTAAGACAGTCTTTTAATGTGATGAATTAGCACTAATTTCTCAGATTTGATTTTAAACACTTCCAATTTTGGATTCATATGTTGTTCAATCAACTCTATTCAAAGGCAGAGCACACCAGAGCCAAAGGTTCTCTCTCTGGCTTGTATGTTTTTTTACTCAATTCACCACCCATCTATTGCTCTTTATTTAAGAAAATTGAGTTTATCAAGTGTAATCTCCTGATGTGATGGGTTACTTCAAGTGCATGCCAATTTAGTTTAGCACTATATTTGGTTTTTTTGTGTTTTTTTTTCTTTATCTAATTTATCTATGTTGGTGAATTGTGTTATCCCACAAGGCGATAATCTGTGAAATGAGTCAGTCACTCGGTAATTAAGTTGTGATTTGGTGGTATCAGCATTGAGTCAAATGTGTAACATGACTCATGCTTTAGATCGATAAAATGCTCATTGAAATTGGAAGAATTTTGTCCAACACTTAAAAACCAGATGTAGTAAGATATCAATTTCCAACCAAATATTTTTTATCAAATACCTAATTCTATCAGGTAGATTATACTTCTCATTACAATAAGCATGCTAGTCCTAAAGAAAAAGTCATATTGTGTCCATTTGGAAAGTTGCAGCCTTTTGTTGCTTGGCTTAGGTATAAATATTTAATTACCCTTTGCTTTTCTACGTATGCACTTCGATTGTTAAACTTTGCGATAGTTGAACCATGTAGTTGAAAAGATATGGCCCGTTTGTATCGAGCAGATTGTTTCACAGAAAATTCTCCTTACTATCATCCCTTGGTTCTTGCAAAATACAAATAACGGACTATTGCATGAATCTACTCTCCTAATATCATTCAGGAATGGTCTCTTTAACATATTTGTCTGGTCCAAAGTTGTCATTCCTGGTAATGTGTATGCGTAAGAATAAATTTGTGACCTTATTGTGTTGATTTAGTTTTGATTGTGAACTTCTCAAGAAATTAATTATTTTGTTAGGTAAACAGAAAGAACCTGAGGTCCAGCATCTGTATATGGGAAGATTATTGTCTATTTTCACAGAAATTAGGGTTCTTCATTAATCCAGTACTGATGATTCTTGGTATGTAATATTGTTTAGTCACAGTGCACCCATGTCAATGATGTATTATTTCTACTAATAATATATTTGTTTCTTAGCCAAAGGAATTTTGGAATTTCATTAAATGCAGGATTTATCTTTGGAATGAATTTTTGTATTGCAAATGATATGAGTGCAACACTTGTTGTGAAACTAAGGAAGAGATGAGGTTTTGGAATGTGGGTGAAGCTACATTTGATGGGCATACATGTTGAAGGATGGTAACAACTAGTATGTTCTTATTTTTAGTCAAAGCTGTGAGTGCGAGTTCTATTTTCCATTTGTATTAGATGTTCATAGTTTGCAATGAATTTTTATATTATCATCTTTTTCAAGCTTTGTTGGAACTTCTTTTTAGCTGTGTTCCAACATTAATTTTTGTGGATATTATATTGATTCCTTGCATTTGTGGTTGTAGTTGAAATTGCAAGAAGAATTTTGCATCAATAGTGAATAAGATCATTGGGAGTATCACCACATCAATCAAAATGTTGGAATGAAGCTGCATGTATGCACAAGCTAGACGCAAGTCACCTGCATGTTCTCTGTTTTTTCAACATTTGGGGTTGTTGTAGCTACTTTTGTAATGTTTGGTTTTGATGTTTCGATTGTTGAATTACTATATTTAGTTGTACTTATTTGCTAACTTTCTCTTAATAAATATTCCATTCGGCTTTTTCTTTTTTCTTTTTTCTTTTTGTTATTATCTCCGAAGGAAAAAGAAAACTCATTGATTTGAATATAATTTGTTGCAAACACATGCATTAGCGGATGACCACCATAATGGGGCATTAGTGAATGAACACCATAATATCCAATTTATTTCCTCTTTTACTCCTTGCATGTAAATCTTAGTTTTCTCCTCGTTAAGTGTCTATAAAAGGTCCATTGTGAGATAAAAATTGTAAGCACAAGAAGATGAATAAGATGATGGTGTGAGTGATCAATTTCTCTGTCTCTGATGTCGCGACTCGGTTTTTACTCGAGTGTAAGTCTTGACTCGAGTAAAGCCGATACTTTCTTTATTAGAACTCACTTTTAAAAAGGACAAGTGCGATAGTAGTTTAAACTTGAAATTGATTTAAATAACAGCCTTTAGAAAAGGTTTGGAGTTACCGCCTAACATTATTAAAGATGTGCAAGGTTATATATAACTACGTCTAATCTGAAGACTTGAATATGCCTTTTGAGGAAGGTTTTGGAAAAACAAGGTTTTAACAACCTTTTAAAAATACTATAAATCCCTTTCAAAATGTGACTTCGGATTGGTCTTTTTAACTAGAAATATGTGCTCTGGGGGTCGGTTACGTGTAGAAAAAATATCCTAAAATCATCACCCTACCCCGCTCTTTTGGTACCTACATGCCAATTCATCCTTAATTCACTCACTTAATCTCAGGTTATTTAATATCCACTTATGTATTTTCGAAAACGGGGTTTGATCATTACTTTGGGAATAAATGATGGATGATGCACATTTTTAAAAAGATTTTTGAAAGAACAGGAAGTTTTTGTAATTTGATGTTGAAAAGAGACTTTGATTGGAAAGAAAGTTTTGAATAGACATTTGACTTCAAATGAAGGTTATGACCACACCAATTTAGGTTGTATATGTATCTCATTGGCGATAAATAGGATATTCGTAGCTCTTGCAAGAGCACGATTTGAAAATGGGCTGAATGAAGCCTTGGAGGGTTTTGAAATTTTGAACTCCAGAGAGTTTTGACTTGAAAATGAACTTGAGAGTGCTTTGAGATGTTTTTGAAATAGGACTCAAGAGAGTTTTGAAATGTGTTTTGAAATCAATGCAAGAGAGTTTTAAAGATGTTAGCAACTCAAGAAAGTTTTGGAAATGTTTTGAAATCAATTCAAGGGAGTTTTTGTAATGTTTAAAATCAACTCAAGGGTGTTTTTCAAATATTTTGAAATCAACTTAAGAGAGTTTTGGAATGTGTTTTGAAATTAACTCGAGAGTTTTGAAATATTGACTTGAGGTTTTTGAAGATGGAGTTTGGATTTAGAATAAAGCTAGAAGTCTTGGAAACTTGTCTTTGAAAAGTTTTAAAAATCATTTTTCTATGCCTTATGAAAGGCTTGCTTGAATGTTTCATCACCTTAAAGAGGATGATCATTGATCAAACCAAGCTCTATTAGGGTTATGATCTTTGGAAAATGCTTTTTAGATAAAAAGGGCTAGAAACTTCCTTTAGAGTTTTGAAAACTTTAGAGTTATGAAACCCTACTTTGATATCTCACATTTTATTGAAAAACCTTAACCATGGAAAGGCTAAGGTGGTCTTAAGAATGTGACACATGAAAATCCTTTTTGAAAGAGATTTTCGAAAACATTTAGGGTATAGAACCCAAGTATGGACCATAAAGGTTTCAATCACTAAATCACTTTCCTTGTGAGACTCTAACCATGAGAGGATTATGACCATCCCTAAGGTTGGGAGTTTTTAGAAAATATTTTAGAAATGAGTTTTGAAAATGCTAAGTGTCTAGCCATTTTTTGGTTAAGGCAAGTTCAAGAGAGAACTTTTGAAAATAATTTTGAGAAATTGTAGTGGTTTTAAGGAAGGTTTTATCAAAACGATCATAGAATATTCAAGATAGTGGAATGTTATGAAAATAGGTTTTGAAAATAATTTTGAATTGAATAATGATTTGAAAAGGTTTGAAATTAGAGACTTAAGGTTGACTAACCTAAGTAAGGTTAACTAACTTAGGTTAGGTTAACCTAGGGTTGACTAACTTGGGTTAGGTTGACCAATGGTTTAACTAACTAAGGTTAGTTGATGCTGAGGTTTTGGAAAGTGGTTTTGGATCTAGGTTTTGAACCTAATGGTTTTGAATTAGGGTTTTGAACCTAATGGTTTTGAACTAGGATTTTGAACCTCATGGTTTTGGAAGGTTTGGAAAGTGACGTTTTATGCATGAAACTTTAAAAGTGTGTTTTGAAAATTATGATTTTATGTAAAAACTATATGATTTTATGTGAAAAACTTGTAATGAAAGATTTGAAAAGTATCATTTCATATGAGAAAGTTATAATTTTATGTGGAGCTCTTTTGGAAAACCAACTCAAGGGAGTTGTGGATTTTGGAAACCATTTTATTAAAACCACTTAAGGGAGCATGAGATTCATATGGTTGATTTTTGAAAACTAATCAAGAGAGGGTAGCCTTGGAACCATTCCAATCACAAACTCAAGAGAGCAAAAACTTGAAAACCACTCTAGGGAGGGTTGTTTTGGAAACAACTTGAACACTTGAAAACCGCTCAAATGAGAGTATGATTCATATAGTTGATTTTTAGAAACCACTCAAGAGAGGGTTGCTTTGGAATCATTCCAATCACAAACTCAAGAGAGTAAAAACTTAAAAATCACTCTAGAGGGTTATTTTGAAAATCACTTAAATGAAAATATGATTCATATGATTGATTTTTTAAAACCACTCAAGAGAGAGTTGTCTTGGAACCATTCCAATCACAAACTCAAGAGAGCAAAATTTTGAAAACTACACTAGAGAGGATTGTTTTGAAAATTATTTTATGCAAAACTCTAGAGAGTGAAATGAAATAATGCAACCTAGATGGTTTTGAAGGATTTCTAAGGCATTGAAACCTAGGGCTTCCTTTGTCTTGAATCTTAAGGAACTCCAATTTGAAAAGCTTTAGAGAGACTTTTTGGAAAACATTTTGTCATGAACTTTGAAAAACTCTTGAAGATAGTGACCATGGCGGTTTGAAAAGAGGTTTTAAACACAAAAACAAAGCCATTGCAAGCATAATATAGACATTATAACAAGTAGAATGCAAATGGTATGAATATTTAAGTTTCATCAAATTACAAGGTGCTCTAAGGTCATACCATCTACGACTAGGCCCATGACAGGTCCCTGGATGCCTTGGTTCTCATAGGCTTTCGTTTAGGCATGTCCTTGAAGCTTTTTTGTTTCAAGCATGTAAGAATTGGAGATAGTAGTATGGAGAAGATAGAGTGGGGGTATACACAAGCTTAAATGGAGTATACTTTTAGTCTTGTAGCCTTCAATCCACCATTGTTGGAAGCTTAAACTTCTCCTTTGGAACTTGAATGACTTGAAGCTTTTTAAAATTTTGGATTTTCAAGAGTGAATTGGGCAGAGTTTAGCCATTGTTTTTTTCTTTGAAATGCACAGGGGGTGGCTTGGTATTTACAAGCATTCTGGACTGGTCCAAGCACATGTAGTACATGCGCTTGGCCAAAATTGGTCTAGGCGCATATAGTATATGTGCCCAGACTCAACCTATGTGAGGGTGTCATGTGGCACCCTTGTACTATCCAAACTTGGGTGTCGCACTCTGATTTTTGCACTCTAGAAAACAAGTGAGAAAAATACAGTACCTCTCGTTACAACCCGTTCTCCTAGAACAATGAGTACGACTAGGTTTGAATTGAAAATTAATTTGAATAAAGGCTTTTGGAAAAGATTTGGAGCCACCACCTAACTTGATTAAGGTGAGTTAAGTCACTTAAAACTAAGTACAATCCAAAGGTTAAACTTAGGATTTTTGAAAAGGTTTTTGGAATACTTCCTCAAGAGAAGATTTTTTTTTTTTTTTTTTTTTTTTGTAGAGAAAACAGGTTGTTTGGCAACCTTTGGAAAGATTTAAGCTCTTTTTGAAAATAACTCCATTTTTTGTCTTTGAAAATAATGATTCTAGATTCGAAGGTTAATTACGTATAGGTAAGATATACAAGGCTATCACTCTATCCCGCCCTTGCGGTACCTACATGTCTATTCACCCTAGGTTCACTCATTTAGAATTTTCGATTAACAAATGTCCAATACTATCCAATTTGAGAAAAAGTTTAGAGAAAATATTAGATATAATGCATGACGTGCAAGTGCATGAAAAGAACTTGATTTTGAAAATAGATTTGAAAAAAGGATTTGAAGTTTGAAAGAGTTTGTGGGAATTGTAAACTTGAAAAATGTTGTGACCGCACCATGAGGGTTGCCTACGTATCCTTTTGTTGGGAATCAGGTTAGCTGTAGTTTGGAAACAGAATTCGATTGAAAATAAACACTTTGAGATTTTATTTGATTTGAAAAGACACTTTGGTGTCTATGAAAAGTTTGACTTGAAAAGAGTATGATTTGAACTTTGAATAAAAGATTTTGAAATTGAACTTTGATTTGAAATTGATATCGAACTTGGAATTGACATTGATTTGAAATTGTTCTTGAAATTGGCTCTGGACTTGATTTGGAAAGATTGAGTTGAGTTTTGAAATCATCTTGACTTGAATTGAAGTTTGAAAACCATTTTGGCTTTAGACTTGAGTTTAGAGAAGAGTTGAAGTTTCCTAACTTTAGGTTTAAGGTTGAACTAGATCTTAAGTATCCTAGGGTTTAAGCAACCTAGGGTTGGAAGCATGCAATTGAATTGGAAAAACTTGATTTGATCTTGAAAAGTTCGATGAAAGAAAGTATGATTTTAGAAAATTCCAATTTAAGAAGGTAGGATTTAGGAAGGATTAGAAACTGTTTGACTTGATTTAGAAACACTTGACTTGGAACTGTTGAGAAAAAATTTAACTTGAATATCTGATTTGAAAGAATTTAGAAAGTTATAGTTTAGGAAAGATTAGATTTGGGAAATCTTTGAATTAGAAAAGTTTTAAAATAGGAAAGTTTCATTTTAGGAAAATGCCTAATTAAGAAAGTTTCATTTTAGGAAAATGCCTAATTAAGAAAGTTTCATTTTAGGAAAGAATTGACTTTGGAAAGTTTTGAATTTGGAAAGTTTGAAATTAAGAAAGATTTGAAAACTTGAAATTAGGAAAGGTCGGAATTTGAAAAGATTTGATTTCTATTTCCTCGAGTTGAAGATTGGATTTGGTTTTCAAAAATAGATGATTTGATTTGGTTTCCTAACTTGGAATATTGGATTTGATTTCATAAATTGGAATATTGGATTTGACATGGAATTGAAAAGGTTGAGTTTTGAAAATCTTGAATTTTGAAAATCTATGATTTTATGTAGAAAAAGAGTCATGATTTTATGAAAGGAACTAGGGTTTCCTAATTATGGATTCTAGGGTTTTGACTTGGACTTCAAGAAAAAGAGTTTTTGGAAAGTAGATCTTTGAAAAGAGTTTTTAAGAAGTAGATTTGTAAAAACTATTTGGAAAGAGGTTTGAATATAGACTTTTGTAAGTCTCTTGAATATCTCACTTTTTTAAAACAATTCTAACCATGGAAAGATTAGAATCATTCTAGGGTTGTGATTTTGACAACAACTAGAGTTTGAAATATGGACCATAATGACCAAATTGAATGTAACACTTTCAAAAAATGACTTTAACCATGGAATGGCTATAATCATCTTAAGATTGTGGTTTTGATAAAAACAATTTAGCGCTTGAACCCAAAATTTGAACCTTGATGGTCACATTTAATATACCACTTTTCTAAAACAACCCTAACCATGGAATGGCTAGAATCATCCCAGGAGTGTGATTTTGAAAACAAGTTTGAAAGAAAAAGATTTTGCATGCAAATGTTAAATAAGAACTTTGATGTAAGTTTGAAAATAATTTTGAATGCAATTTTGAATAGTTGTATGAATATGATAAGCACAATACAATAGGGTCGTGAACATGCAAGGTTAGGCTTCACCACATAATCAAGGGGGCCGAACCCACACTGTCTTAGGTTGAATTTGAAGAAAGCCTCCAACACGATGACCTTCAACAATTCTTCTTAGGCATGAACCGGGGAGTCTCTTATTTCAAGTATGTAAGAAGATGGGGTAGAAGATAGGGATTAAAATAGAAGAAAACCCAAGTGGGTTAGGAGAGAGAAGAGAGATAGCAGGATTGCATAAACTAAATCGGAAACCTACCTTGTCTTTTTCTTGTTTTGATTACTTTGTTTACTTCACTTTACTTAAACCTTGAGAGTTTTGAAAATGTAGCACTTGATCTTTAATGGATGCTTGGAGGCATGTATTTGAGGGTATAACATGTACAGAGGCTAGGGTTTGAAGAGGCTTGAGAGACTTAGGGTTTTGAGAGAATTAGAGCTCTGTTTTCAGAGAGGTAGAGTTTCTAGACTAAGTTTGCAAATCCAAAATATGTAAGGGGAAGGTCTATATTTATAGGTAAATTGAACAAGAACTGGTGCCTATTGCAATGGTGCCAGTGCGAATTTATCCTTAGTGCCACTAAGAGTGGAGCTAGGCCATTTTTTGGCTTGGCGCTAGCGTATTTGGGAAAATTTTAAGGTGAAAAAAAAAAAAGAGATCTTTAACCCTTGGGATGCAAGGCAAAAGATTTGGGTGCCTGTCTTAGTGACTGTCATGCAATTTTTAGCTTGGCTCCACTACGAGTGACTCTAGAATGTCCGGGAATGATCCGAAAATTTTTGAGTGATCAGACTCAGCCAAGAATGGATGAAAACCCTTAAAAGAGTGTTCCAGAGGTAACAGGCTTGAGAAACAATGCCAGAATAGTTGAAAAGGTCGACCGGCTTATTAGGGGCAAAATGGTCACTTAAGCCGAGGAAACACCAAAATGGATCCGAAATGACCCGTGAGAAGGCTTGAAGGATGGAAACACTAGGAGGAATGTTCCGAGAGATTACTGGTTTGATACCCAAAGCCAGTGTGGTTGGAGAAGGCAATCGGCCCATAAGGGGCTAAACGGTTATTTTACACTAGGCTTACCGGAATAGACTTAAAATGATCCGAAAAGGTATTAGAAGATTGAGAATGCTATTGGCAGCACCCTTAAAGGTAACCGGTTTGATACCCAGAGCCGACGTGGTTTCCGAAAGCAATCGGATGCCTAAGGGCAAAATGGTCATTTTGACCGAATGCTCTCGGAATCGATTTGGCAGTGAACGAAAGGCGCTTGAACATGCTAGATTGTTTTTGGGACAATCTTGTAAGGGTGGTCTAACTTGCACCAAATGTGCGCTTGAGATAATCCCAAGTGTAAGATGGCAAAGTAGTATATACTTAAAGTACGAGATCGTTCCCACGAGGAGTAGTTTACACAGAATCGAAAGAACTAGAACAATCCTCTCAATTGCTCACAAAAATCTAGAAAAATTACTTTTAAAAGAAAATAAAATTTTGATTGTTTTAGAAAAGGTTTGATTATCTACACTAACTAGAAAGCAAAGATAAATAACTTGAACAAGGTTTGATCATAAAGTAATGAGAACAAGTCTCGGCATCAATCGATCCAACCAATTGTGTCTCTTGGAATTCCAGAGGAGATAATTGTGTAACTCAAATCCTTTGATTATGAAGCGAGTCTCGAATTCGAAAGATCTAGTGATTTAAACTAAGTGCTCTTCAAAACTTCAACTTCTAGAATAAATCGAGTTGTTAGATTCAAGGACGAATACCATCGATTCGTGCAGCGCATATACCGAATATAGATTCATGCATAAACGTTACCAAACATAATTAAACATCTAGGTTATCAAAGATTTCTAGAACGAAGAAGAAAAAGAAAGATAAAAACAGAAAATTAAACTTTGAAATCCAAAATCTCACATCCTTTGTTCATCCAAGACCTTCAATTGGTTTTCACAATCGACCCTAATATGGAAAGATTTAGCTACTCATCTCCATCTATGAAAAACTTGAACTAACTGAATAAATACTGAAAATCTAGATCTAGTGCTAAAAAATGAAGGAAATCTTGAATTGAATGCAAGGAATCTAGAAAACTTGTATTGAAGTGAATCCGATTACAAGAAAGCAACAACCTAATAAATCTATGTTATTCTAGCATAAAAACTGTAAAAGCCCTCTATCAAGTCCGCCCCCTCGAACATAAACCGAGTAGGTATTTATAGGGATCGCAATTCAAATCCTAAAAAAATCTTGATGTTTGCCTTACCGTTCGAATGGCAAAACGAGCGTTCAAACGCCAATGTTAATTCTTCTTCACCATTCGAACGGTGTAAAATGGAGTTCGAACACCAGGCTAAATTGGTTTTGATTGATCTCTGGCCATTTGAACGTTGGGATTGGGCATTCGAATGCTAGGCCCGTTTTTTCCTTTTGGTTTCTGCTTTGCCTCTTACCGTTCAAAGTGCAGATTTGGCGTTCGAACGTTGGAGGTCTTTTTCACTCTTTTTGGTTTCGACTTGTTTGAGGCTTTTGGAGTCAGAATTCGGTGACACTCATTAGATGCAAACATGTGTAACTTGAAGGGAGCTTTTCCAACGGCATATCATTCATCCCATTCTAAGCTATGAGTAAAAATTTTCACATTTCCTGAGACATGCCATGGCAGCATTCCTCGACAAGCCATGCCCACAGATTGGATTACTTTTTTGACTCCAAATCAATTCTCTTAGCTTTAAATACTTGAAATATGATTGAGTACAAGGTTAAATACAATATATAGCAAAGAGAGGATAATTAACCCCAATCTACTACTAGCAAAGGTCGTTTAGTGGTAATAGATTGCACTTATGCAGTCTAATTACACCCCATAGCTAATCTTTTGCTAGTCCATAGCAAAACTAAGAAATGAAAACACAATCTTGACTTTCATAGGAGTCCCAAGTGTATTTAGCGAATACACCAGCCTCTAAACCCCTAGGTTACCCTAGGGACTATTGGTGTCTCGTGAGGCTTTCTAGAGGTGGTACCCACAAATATCAATCATCAAAAACAGTTTAAGACAACAGTTCCCAAATACATAACAATGTGAAGAATTCAAATCAACCCTTGCTCGACATACAACCTATAAAACTGTCAAGTGAAACATGAACGAGAGACTCGAAGTGTCTAAATACAATCGTATTACCGAAGATCAACCATTACGCATTCAATAATCACATCTTACAGTTTTGATTCAAATCTCATCGGTCATACACTCAAAAACAATTGAACACATAGGTTTTCTTAGTGGAATGCTTGTTTTACAATTAAATATAGAACACATGCAATAGTGCAATTCCAAAACATCAAAACCCTCTAAATAATTAGTATATCGACTTGGCATAGCTTCATGAAAGAATGTTTATAGTCGAAGCAACAACCAGGAATTCGACATGATGACTTATACATGTGAGAATTTAAAAACTTATGCAATCCCAAACATTAAAGGTCATATGAATAAGAGAAGAGTAAAAAAGGATAGGGAGAAAGCAAGTGGTAAAGGATCTCAACATGTGTATTGCGCACTACATATGATGATTAGTAAACATTCATTTTTAATTTTTTTTCTTTTCTTGTTTCAACATTAATGACTTCTCAGCTCCCCTCTATCACATGTCTTTATCCTTTTATCACTATAATTTTTTTTCTCTTTTTTTTTTCTTTTTTCGTACACAATAACTTCACAACTTGGCCAGCAATGCACCACTTCCACACTTATGGGAACAATTCAGCATTGACATACCAAAATAGAAATTTAAAAGATTCAAAAGAAGTGAATTGGCCTTAAGGAATAGTTTGCCAAACACAGTAAGTTTAAAACTTCAAACATGTGTAAGGTGTCATAATTTTGACTCCTTACTCAGCACGTAAACCAAAGTCAAATAATGAATGAAGCTATTCAAATAACAAATTTTCAATAATTATATTCTTGAGTAAATGTAAATCACTCAGAAAGGCGATTATTAGGTTTTAAAACTCACGATGTTTAATCTCCACTTATTGGAATAAATTACAAGAAATTGTAATAATTTTACTTCAATGACACGACCTGTGCACAGTGCAAACTATCCTCTCTCTCTCTCTCTCTCTCTCTCTCTCTCAATGTAACATGGACAGTCATGTATTAAAATATGCAAGTTTGTAAAATCAAAATGATAATCTACTCAACAATGCAAAGCAATGGTCACTAGTTGTCTCAGCCTCTAAAATTACAAAACACAAAATTTTTGATATGATCTTAGTTCCTAAGAAAATCGCAACACATCCTTAATGCAAATTATATCTATTTAAATTCAGAATGCGAAGAGTCATATGCCATTACAAAGGAACCAGAAAACCGACCTGTTTTGGATGAATTCAATGTGCATTGGATACATAATAACTTGCCTCAATAACTTGTTAAACCCAATTGAAACTATGCATAAATTATATCAAAATATTTGACACAACAGTTTTATCCATCCAATTCCAAAAACCAATAATCTATAAACATCCAAACACTACCCAAAACAGCCATACATCCCCCAAAAAAAATAATAAAAGAAGAGTTTTAAACTGAAAAGTAAATACATCAAATAAAAACACAATCTAAACTTCTAAAGCCCATCCTCATCATCTTCATTAGCCCCTCCAGCCGGCAGATGCCCCATCATCATCATGGCAAGCATCTCTTGAAGGATAGCAATATGCCTCTCTAAATGATCATCAATATTCTTTAACAGAGTGTAAGCACCCCATTTTTGTCCGCTCGGCAATCTCTGAGCTGACCAAGCTCACTTTCACACATCACATGTATATTTAGACTCTAAGCCCACCTTTTAAACTTGAATTTAGTCCACCAGTCGCTTCTACGGGCCCACTTGAAGCTAAATGACCGTTTTGTCCCTAGGCATTTGAATGTCCCGGGAACCACACCGGCTATGGGTATCAAACCGGTAACCTCCTGAGAATACTTCTTATAGTATTCTGAACCTTCCTCTACCTTTTCGGATCATTCCGAGTTAGTTCCGGCCAACTCGGTGCAAAATGACTGTTTTGCCGTTGGTGGGCCAGTCACCTTTTCCGACCACGCCGGCTCTGGGAATCAAACTGGCAACCTCTGGGAACATTCTGAATAATGTTTCCAGATCCCAAGTCTTCTTCCGGGACAGTCCGAGTTTGTCCCGGTAGTTTCTCGGTCCGATTGACCGTTTTGCCCCTAAAGGCCCGGTCAACCTTTTCGACACATCTTATCCTCACTTTTCAAGTCAAACACCTCCAGGACACTATTTTAAGTGTCCCTGCTCCTTTCCGGCCTTCCGGGTCATTCCCGGCTCCTTCAAATCAGTCTCGGACTTTTCGGAGCCACTCCTAGTGAAGCTAGACTAAAAATTGCATGGTAGTCACTGGTACAGGCGCCCAAATCTAGTCAAAGATACGTTGCTTGCCGACCTTAAATATTTCCTAAATGGCTGGCGCCACTAGTAGTGGCACCAAGCCAAAAATTGGCTTGGCGCCACTCCTAGTGGCGCCAATGTAAAATTTGACTTGGCACCACTTCAATAAGCGCCAGTATTGTCCAACCTCTATAAATACAGAGCCTCCTCCAGCATTTGAAGGGTCCACAAATTCAACCTAAAAATCATATAATTCGATATACAGAGCTCGAGCACCTCCTAAACCCTAGCTTCCCTAGGTTTTCCAAACCCTAGCCACTATAAACTAAACCTCAGCCTCTTATACACTTCTATACACCCCCATACACTCATACCCTAGCCTTCAACCCTCCTTTGAAGACTTGAAGAGCTGCAATCTAAAGCTTGAAGACAACTCTTGAAGATTGAAGACGAAGATAAAGACGAAGATCGAAAATCGAAAACCGAAGACGAGCAAGGCGCGCAAATTAAAGAAGATACAAGGTAGGCTTTCTCTTTAAATTTTCGCACTTTCCCCTCTCTCTTCTCTCTCCTAACCCACTTGGGTTTTCTCTATTTTAATCCCCCATCTCTTTCCCCCCCTTTCTTTGCATGCTTGAAACAAGGGGGATTCCCGGTCCATGTGTAGGATTGGGCTATTGGAGAGTCACCGTGTCGGGGCTTTCTTCTAGTCTAACTAGAGACCACGTGGGTCCGGCCCCCTTGATTATGAGGTGAAGCCTTAGCCTTGTATGTTCACGACCCCAAAATTGCATTGTACATATCATGATCTTGCATCTTCCAAAAACCGTTTTCAAAATTGTTTTTCAAATCGTTTTCAAACTTGTTTTCAAAATTACATCAAAATCTCTTTTTCAAAACCTGTTTTCAAAACCACAATCCTATGGTGATTCTACCTTTTCCATGGCTAGGATTGCTTTAGGCAAGTGTTACATTTAAAGTGACCAATACGGTCCATATTTTCAAATCTTGTTGTTTTCAAAACCGCTTTCCTAAAGTGGTTCTAGCCCTCTTATGGTTAGAATTGCTTTAGGAAAGTGAGATGTTTTTACACCTTTTAAAAACTCTCTTTTTAAAAAGTCTTTCTTCCTAAAAATCTCTTTTTCAACATATTTTCCTAAAACTCTCCTCTCCAAAATTGTTTTCAAAAACTCCCTCCCAAATCTATTTTTCAAATCCTTTCCAAAAACTCTTTCTCCTCAAAATTCACTTTCTAAAAATACTCCTTAAATTCACTTTCCTAAAAGCTCTCTCCAACAATCTCCTTCCAAAAATCTTTCTAAAAAACTCTCTTTCCAAAATCTCCCTTCTAGAAACTCCCCTCTAGGATTTCATTCCAAAAAAACTTGTTTCTAAAAACACACTTTCCAAAACTCATTCTCTTTAAAATCTTTTTCCAAAAACTCCCTTTTCAAATTCACTTTCCAAAAACTCCTCCCTAAGATTCCCATCTAGAAAACCTTCATTTCCAAAAATGCACTTTTCAAAAACCCTTTCCTTGGAGCCCAAGTCAAGCCCTAGAGCTAACCATTAGGAAATCCTAATTTTCTTTCCAAAAACATGATTTTCAAATTTTGTCCCAAACCTAGGTTTCCAAAACCTCTTGTTTTTTACATCAAAACTATACATGTTTTCAAAACCTATTTTCTACGTCAAAACTATAATTTTCCAAATCTAAGGTTTTTAGAATCTCCCTTTCCAAATCCTTGCCAAATCAAATATTCCTGTTTAGGAAACCAAATCCAATCCTCCGTTTTTGGAAACAAAATCAAACCTTTGCTTTTAGAAACCAAATCCAATCTTTTCCTAATCCAAACCTTTCTTAATTCAATTTCTTCCTAAACCATAAGTTTCCTAAACCTAAACTTTAAATCTTTCCTTGAATTTCAAAATCCAAATCTTTCCTAATTCGAATCCTTCCTAAGCTTCTCCTTTCCTAAATCTTAAGTTTCCAAAACTTGAACATAAAAATCTTTCCTAAGTTTTAAAACTCAACTTTCAAATCTTTCCTAATTCAACCCTTTCCTAATTCAACCCCCTTTCCAAATCTTAACTTTCCAAATCTTAACTTTCCAAATTCAAGTTTTCAAACTTTTCATAAACTCAAACCTTTCCTAATCTCAAGATTTTCTAAAACCCTAAATCTTTCTAAATTTCAAATCTTTCCAAATTCTAAGCTTTCTAAATTCAAAACTTTCTTAAGTTAAATCTTTCTAAACCTAAAACTTTCTAAATTCTAAATTTTCCTAAAACTTCAAATCCTCCCAAATCTAAAACTTTCTAAACTCAAAACTTTCTTATTTTCAAAACTTCCTTGTTTTCAAATCTTTCTAAATTTCAAAACTTTCTAATTTCAAAACTTTCCAATTTTCAAAACTTTCCTACTTTCAAAACTTCCCTATTTCAAAACTTTCTTAATTCGAAACTTTCTTAATTCAGAACTTTCCTAATTCGAAAACTTTCCTAAAATGACACTTTCCTAAAACGGAACTTTCCTAAATCGGACCTTTCCTAATTCGAACCTTTCCTAAATCCAATCTTTCTTAAACTCTCGAGTCTTTCTTAAGTCTCATCTTTCTTAAGTCTAGGTTTCCTAAACCTCAATCTTTCCAAAACAATTCCAATTTTCCATCTTCTATTCTAAGTTCAAATCAAATTTAATTTTCAATTCAATCTCTTTCTTCCAATCAAACATTCTATTTTCAATCGGACTCTTGTCCAAACTACGACTGACCTGATTCCCCCAAAGGGATACGTAGGCAACCCTCATGGGTGCGGTCACAACTTCTTTCAAATTCCATCACATTTTCCAAATCTCAAATTCTACAATCTTTTCAAATCTTTAATCTATTTTCAAAATTCCAATTTCAAATTTCTATTTCTATTTCTAATTTCTCAAACTTTCCAATTTCAAATCTATTTTCAAATCAAATTAATTTCAAATCAATCTCTTTCCAAATCTATTTTTCAATCCTCTTTACTTGCACTTGCATATCATGCATCATGTTAGTTTGTTTTCAAACATTGTTTTTCAAAGTGGATAGGATTGAACTATAGTTAGTCGAAGACTCTCATAGGTGAATCTAGGATAGATTGACACGTAGGTACCGAAAGGGCGGGGTAGGGTGATAGCTTAGTGCGCATTCCCTACACATAACCAACCTCCGAATTTAGAACCACTGATTTCAAAGACCAAAAAGGAGTTATTTTTCAAAAAGGACTAAATATTTTCCAAAGGTTGCCAAACAACCTATTTTTCGTAAAAACCCTCTCTTGAGGAGATATTTTCAAAATCGTTTTCTAAAAACCCTAAGTGTAGTCTTCGGATTACTCTTAGTTTTTAGGTGACCTAACTCACCTTAATCAAGTTAGGTGGTGACTCCGAATCTTTTTCAAAAGCCCTTATTTCAAATCGATTTTTAATTCAAACCTAATCACACTCATTCTTCTAGGAGGGTGAGTTCTAATGAGAGAGTACATCATTTTTCCCGCTTGTGTGAGTATTCCTCAAGTGTGAAAAATCTGGGCGCGACACCGAGCATCGGTTGAAGTAATCAAGGTATCCAATTTCTGCCCTTGCTGATCTACAGCGGCTTGCAAACTAGCACCCTGGGTCCCCGAGCTCTCTCCTTGACCTAGTACTCCCCCATCCTTCACCTTTTTCTTCAACTGTTCCAGCTCTCACTTTCTCTTCTTATGGCCCTCTGAACGGCTCAAAGTGTTCTCATCTATGGGACTCTCTTGATCCTGTATAATGAGATCCTGGGGAATCTTTGACTTTGAGTCCCTAATCAATTCAGTAAGCATGCATGTAAAAGGAATCAATCCCCAAGGGTCAGGAGAAGTGTAGACATGGTAAAACTGCATAAACATATATTGGGGCAAGTCAATGAACTACCCCGTCCCAATGACCCAAAGCAGCTACGCTAGGTTCAAATTCATATCCAATGTCCTTTTCAACGGCAGCAAAGAATGGTAGGAAAACAAAAGCAGGATGGGGTATGTAGTCTTTAACTTTAACTTGCTACAATGCACCTCCTCATCCCAAGTTTCTCCCGATTTGAGCAATTCCTCGCAAATGACTTGCAAGGAGGGGCCCCTACATTAGGACACTCAAACTTGGCATTTTCTACCCGCCTAAACCCAAAGTAACTCGAGAATGTGTTGGGAGTAACTCGAGAATGTGTTAGGATCTAAAATTATTTCCTTTCCCTGGACCTAACTCATGATTCACTCACTCCCCTTTTCAGCTACCAGGAAAGAGATATTAGCCATGAACTCGGCGCATAGGGTCAAAATGCATTCTCCTTTATACTTAGCTAGCTTTAGCCACCCTTTATTAGCAAACTCTTTTCCCAGTCAAACTCGTTAAAGGCATTAAGGCTTATCTCTCGCTCAATAACCGCTCCATTTCAGACCCAAACTTTTCTACACGCTTTTTCTTTATGTATCCCTAAGAATCTAGTGGCATCATAGACCTCCTTAGAAGCACCCGCCACTAGAGCCTTTCCTTTAGCCTCCTTAGGCTTAGCCAGATTTTTGGTTGTAGTCTTGGCTTTGCCCAAACTTTTAGTAGCCTTATCACTCATATTTATACCCAAAAAAACACCCCAACACCTGCAAATAGAACACAACAAACAACACAACATCCTATTACAACATAGTTCAATAATATGCACATCTAATGGGAGATACGTGCCTAATGTGCAACAGAGTAAATTGGGTGGTCATTGTGCTTAGAAATGGTCCATGATACCCTATATGCCTTAAGAAGTACCCATTTCTATCGAATTATATCATCTTGGCCACCCAAGCATTTTGTTAAACACTTGGTGTACACGTGTTGGTAGGGTTTCAACATGCAAATTTTTCTAAGACATGAACTCCCCTGATCTCGTACTGAAGCCTAGAGAGCCTTTAGGATTCAATTGAATCTAATTGAACCCAATTGCACCCTTAGTCTAAGTGTAAACATCAAAGGGGCATTTTATCGAACATATGGTGGGCATTGTTCTGTTAGTGTAGCAAGAACATGGTTCTTAGGAATTCAACTACCCAATTACACACTCATGCACACCCATGTAAGTGAAGTTCAAACCCCCAATCAATATCATATGGTGCCTAGGTTTGTATGCAATGAGAATACCATTGATGAAGGGGATAAAAAAAAATGAACACTTACTGTGGTTGAATGCTAGGAGAGGGAAGGGTTCGCCCACAAAAGCACTAGGGAAGCCTCAGATTGAAAGGCGAATCGAATGTAAAGTCTCTCCCTCTCAATTCCTCTTTCTCTCTAGTCTCTCTCGTCTCTCTTGAAGTTGTCGGGTTGCTTGGAATAAAAGAGAATGAAAGAAGATTACTCGAATAGCCTCATTTAAAATAGAAATTTTACTCGCCGTTCGAACGCTAATACGAGCGTTCGAACGCTATGCTTAAAATTGATGTTTTTCATAAATTAGACTGTTCAAATGCTAGGATAGCCATTCGAATGCCAAGGCAAAATCAAAATATCTAGCTCTCTAGCCATTCGAATGGTAGACTAATATCTCAAGACAAGTCTCTGCCCAATCGAACGCCAGGATGCAGCGTTCGAATGGTAGTTCAAAATTTCAATTTTTCCCCTTCTTTTTTTAATTGTTTTACTTACTTATCCTAAATACATATCTAACCTAACCTATGTATCTATATTAAAATTAAACTATGAACACCTAAAAACACACACCATGAAGTAGACCCCCCCCCCTCTCTAAATAAACTAGAGACGAGCATAGTTCGTGATACGCAGAAAAGAAACAAACAAAAAGGACACGGCAAATGGGGAAGACGAAAGGGCAGGACAACAACACCCCCCCCCCCCCCCCCCCCCCCCCCCCCCCCCCCCCCCCCCCCCCCCCCCCCAAAAAAAACTAGGGTAAAACTACCTCCGACACGACTCGGTCCTAACAACTTCTATAAAATACACTAGAAGGCAGTATCGTTTACCTGAAAGGCGGTGGATCACATAAATTCACAAAGTCAACTTCTCCCAACTCTAGCTCAAGGCAGGGCTTCAGGCTCTGTCCATTGATTTCAAAGTTATTACGATTCTTGGGATTTTCTATTTCAATTACCTGATGAGGTGAAACATCCTGCCCTACAAAAGGTCTAAACCATCTACTCTGAAGCTTACCCGGAAACAAGTGCAACTGGGAATTGTATAGAAGGACCTTTTGACCAACCTTGAAAGATTTATGAAGGATGTGTTGGTCATGTAGTGATTTCATCTTTGCTTTAGAGATCTTTACATTCTTATAAGCATTGTTTCAGATTTCATCGAGTTCATTGAGTTGCAATCTCCTAAGTGAGCCCGCCTCATCTAAATTCTCATTGAATTGGCAGATTGCCCAATAAGCCTTGTGTACTATTTATATTGGAAGGTGGCACGCCTTTTCGTACACAACCTATATGGAGAAGACCCTAAGATGATCTTATAAGCTATCCCATATGCCCACAAAGTATCTACCAACCTCAAGGATCAATCCTTTCAGTTAGGATTAACAGTTTTCTCAAAGACTTTCTTAATTTCTCTATTTTCCAACTCCACTTGGCCTTAGGTTTGGGGATGATAAGGTGTACCAATCTTATATATCACCCTATGCTTTTTCATCAATAAAGTTGCAAGTTTATTACAAAAGTGGGAGCCAATATCACTGATTATAGCTCTTGGCATACCATACCTAGAAAAGACATATTTCCTTTAAGAACTTGACTACAATAGCATGGTCATTGGTACATGTTGGTATAGCTTCTATTCACTTAGACACATAGTCTATGCCAGTAGAATCTAAAGACACCCATACGAACTAGGAAAGGGTACTATAAAATCAATACCCCAACAATCAAAAACCTCAAGAATAATGATAGGTGTAAGAGGCATCATGTGCCTCCTAGAAAGACTTCGTAGACGTTGGCATCTATCATAGGATGTACAAAAGATGTGGACATCTCTAAACATGGTGAGCCACTAGAAACCACTTTGCAAGATCTTGGCAGTGGTTTTACGTGAAGAAAAATGCCCACTGCATGCTTGTGAATGATAGAACTCGATAATACTTTTCACCTCATCGTTAGGAACACACCGATGGATTACTTGATCTGGAGAATATTTAAAAAGATATGGATCCTACCAAGAAAAATACCTCACATGTCTAAAGAATTTCTTCCTATCTATGCTAGACTATTGCAAGGGAATCTTACCGATACCTAAGTAGTTAGCTATGTAGGCATACCACGGTGTCATGGATGGTGTAAGTGTATGAGCGTAGAAGAGTTGCTCATCTGGAAAGTCTTCATTAATTGGAAGAGGGTCTTGGGCATTCCCATTAGTAAGGAGCCTCGAGAGATGATTGGCAACAACATTTTGACCCTTTTCTTATCTCTAATGTCTATATGGAACACTTGAAGCAAGAGAATCCACCAGATAAGTTGTGGTTTCACATTAGGGTTATTAAAAAAATACTTAAGTGGGGAATGATCGGTGCATATTGTAATGACCCGAATTTTTTTGACCGTTAAATAAGATGAATGGCAAAAATAAAATACAATTAAAGATCGTGTTTCTAATAACTCAAAACTTAATTTATCTTCCAAAAGTTATCTCCAAAGTAATACAACTTCAACAACTTCCAAACTATCATCCTCAAATGAAAGCTAACTGATTACAAGGTGTCTCCAATGATCTTACTATAATTACATGAATAATCCAATCAATATATAGACTCTAGGAACATATACTCTAAATCCTGCTCTGATACCACCTTTTGTCACGACCCACTTCACTCTCTTTAGGTCGGGACAATGGGGTTAAAGGTTATAGGGTTAAAGATAACAATATTCCAAAAGCATAGATCTTAATACAATCCGAAAAGTAATGTTTATTACTACAACATAAAAGAAAGCTAGTGGAACTTTTGCTTTTAGTTCCCATAATAATTACAACCCCACAACCCAATAGAGACAAATTAACTCATGTTCTCCCAACGAGACAAGACAGTAGCGGGACCTGTTTCCATACTCATTTCCTTAGAAAACTTGTTAATGCCTCAGCTCTTGAAAAATTATCCATTAAGATAGGAGTGAGCTATGAAGCCCAATCGGAATTTGATGATTTCCATGATACACAAGTTTAAATATAATGCAATAAAAAGAATGATATCACATGCGTATATCCATTTTAGTTTCTTTTTATTAATACCAGGATCTTACAGGTATGTCTTGCTGGGGCCAATTCTAGCTAATGGGTTCACCCATGATACTCTTCCTTCATCAATTGCGAATCCGATTCAAGATCATCTAGCTGGATATCAAGCCCCAATGAAAATTGACTCGTGGCAACCCTGTGTACTAGTTGGTCAGGTTTCATCCATGATATAATTCTGGGATCTTTTCACATTCCGGTTATTCCTCCCTTATTCCTCTCCAGTGATGCAAGCATACATGTAATGTACATTTTGAAATCATTTATAGACATGCATATACTCACCAAGATAATTGGCAGAAAGGCATAAATCAATACAATAACTTACAGATCATTTATTTGGAAAGCAAATGAGCATGTAACTTAAAGAATGCATAGGTTCCTACTTTGATGATATTTCTAGATTAGGCTATCTCTGATTCATGTATTATCTGTTTGACAAAGAGCCAGTAGTTAGCCTTCTTGTTCGGTTGTCGATAATTATAATAATTGTCCATTTTCTCGGTGTTCAAGGGTCGCAGTCTCACAAGTCAAATTAGTAATATTAAGTAAAGGGAATAATCACAACACAGTGGATATTTGGTGGGGTCAGTTCTTGGAATCCTTCTCATTGCCTATCAAAAACAAAAATTTCCTAGTGTCGGAACCGAAGAGGATTACCTAGAATTTATGTCAGGTGGTCCAGTGGTCTGTACTCTCCTATTTTTGGGTTCCTCATATTTTTTGAGGTATATTGGCAAAACTTTAGCTTATTCTCTTTATTATTGTAATTTATATGATTTTCTTTATCAGAATAATTTTTTTAATTAACAAAAAATCATATAAATGTCAAAAAATTCTAGAAAAATAAGGGAAGGCATGATTTGGTGTCACCGACACAACATAAAAATTTCAAGCCAAGGAAGTGTGGGATGCACCCACACGCCTTAACAGCCGCTCGTGGGGGAGGAAGGCATAACTTGCTTCTTCCTCCATTGCAACTAGTGGGGCTTTTCGCCCATTTTTTGGCCCTTTGTTGTGCCTCTTGGCCATGCATGTGTAACCCAGAGATAGGTAAGGACCTGGGCTACACACTAATGGTCAGAGATTGGCCAATGGTGGCCGAAGGTGGTCGTTCTAGGTCGAAAACCCCGTTGCATGGTCGGAACCCTAGGGTTCTAGACCTGGAACTGGGTTTTTGACCCTCTTCCCATGCTTTTCTGGCAAAGTGCTCTTTATGAAACTTGTTTCTACATCGAGAAGAAGAAGTCCCAAGTCACTTATCAATAATGGTGGCTATTGGCTAGAGTTGTGGCTT
Organism: Euryodendron excelsum; assembly: GCA_033060915.1. Taxonomy (NCBI): domain Eukaryota; kingdom Viridiplantae; phylum Streptophyta; class Magnoliopsida; order Ericales; family Pentaphylacaceae; genus Euryodendron; species Euryodendron excelsum. The sequence continues at coordinate 38,209,073 of CM065389.1, forward strand.
GGTGACATTTTTCCAGTGACACTAGGTTTGCAGGGCTATTCCGGCGTATGCACAGAGGTATGAGGCCTCTTTAAGACTCCACAGAGGTCCATGAGGAGTCTCATACTCCTATGGCAGGCCTCAGGCCCTGCTTCGAACTGCTGCCCACCCAAAACTGGTGTAACTCTCTTCTTTATCTCTATGTATTTCTCTGGTTCATGGTGGGGCTAGGGGGGGTGTTCTTGCTGGGTTTAGGTAGGTGATGGGATGGGGAAGAAGTCTCCCTTACCTTACTTCGAATGGCTCTACCTCTGCCCCTCTCCGTCCTCGTCTTCTCTTTTCACTCTTAATTTCTCTCTCTATATCTCTCTCTCTCTTTCTTTTCTCTTGTATATTAGTCGACTAGCTGGGAGGAGGGTGTGGGGGTGGCAGGTTAGATGTTTATATAAGGGTGGGGTTATATGGGTGGAGGTTGCCAGTTGAAGGGATGCATGATTTCCCTTAGTTTCCCTCACTCTCTTTGCCTCTCTCTTCCTCTCTCTATACTCTTTCATATCTCTCTCTAACTCTCTTTCTATGGTTTTTATACAGCCACCAAGTGGCTTGCATGGTTCTTTTTCAGCATGCATAGTGGGTATATAGTTTAATGGGTTGGCACTCTTTCTCTCGGCTCCTTTTGTTTATAACTCTCGCTCTCTCTCTCTCTCTCTCTCTCTCTCTCTCTCTCTCTCTCTCTCTCTCTCTCTCCCCCCCCCCCCCCCTCTCTCTAGTAAGCACCAATGGCTAGCATGAGTGCCCATGCCTAGCATGCACAAGATGGTAGTGCATGTACAAGAATTTGGTTGGTGCATGGGACACTTTCCTTTCCCGGTTTGCCTTTCTCTCTCTCTCTATCTCTCTTTCTCTCAGCCCCTTTATCTCTCTATATCTCAATTGTTCTCACTCCCTCTCTATATAACAGCCTTCATTGGCCTAGAATAGGTCATGCTTGTCCGGCAAAGGGGGGCAAGGTGCTTTAGTGGAGTGTTAGTTAATGTATTTATGGTTAGTGTTTGTGTGAGTTAGTTTCATATACATAAGCACTGACTCTATATATTAAGGTAATAAATTGGCCATATGTGCAGCCAAGGAATGTATTTATCATGCACTCACCCGGCTATATAAGCTAACTGATGTATAAATAAAAAGAATGAAAAATGAAGGAGAAACCTATTCCAAAGTGGATGAGTTTGGGGCCTCAAAACTTCAACAAAAAATTATTTTGAGACCATAGATAGAAAGTTATCAAAAAATTAATCGACTTAGACTCAAATTTCGTCTCATTTTGCTAAGAATTGGGAAAGAAAACTCAATTTGAAGTTGGGAAAAATTCTGGTACGGAATTATTAGGTGCAGCCACTTTAGGAGGATTTTAGGAGACCAAATCTTCACGAAATTGAATTATGAGATCATGAGGGGATCGGGCTCGAAGAGTAGATAATTTTAGACATTTGATTCATCAAAATCCATCGAGAAACGAGAAAGAAAACCCAGTTTAAAGTTAGGGTAAATTTTGGTGCGAATTTGTCAAGTATATTGCATTTTGGAGTCTTTTTGGGAAATCAAATTTTCATGACACTGAGTTCTGGACGTATGAATAGATCGGGTTCGAAAAGAACTTTACTTTAAACATAGAATTCATGTGGTTTGGGTTTTCCAGTTCTAATAGGAATGTAATGCAATGAAATAGAAATTGCAGGTATTACATATATGATAACCAAAGATCCGACGAAGTATGATCTAAACTTATGTAATGCAAAGACCACGGCGAGAAGCTCTTTCTCTGTTGTGGTATAGTTCAGTTGGGCTTCATTGAGGGTTTTGCTAGCACAGTATATCACATATGGCTTCTTGTCTACCCTTTGCCCTAAAACAACCCCCACCGCATAATCACTTGCATCACACATCAAGTCGAAAGGTAAAGACCAATCGGGTGATCTAATAATAGGTGTAGTAGTTAAAAGCCCTTTGAGCTTGTTGAAGGCTTCTTGGCATTGAGGTGTCCCAATAAATGAAACTTCTTGTGAAAGTAAATGGCACAAAGGTCTAGAAATAGGACTAAACCCTTCAATGAATCGTCGGTACATGGCATGCCCAAGAAAAGACTGAATATCTTTGACACACTTAGGGCTAGGGAGGCGTTGGATTAACTCAACCTTAGCTTGATTTACCTCTATCCCCTTGTTGGATACTATATGTCCAAGAACTATACCTTGTGTCACCATAAAGTGTCACTTCTCCCAATTGAGTACTAGATTGCTCTCTTCGTATCTCTCCAAAACTTTCTCAAGGTGCACTAAACAAGGCTCAAAAGTATCCCCATAAACTGAGAAGTCATCCATGAAAATTTCTAGGATCTTTTTAACCATGTTGCTAAAGATAGACATCATTCAACTTTGAAAGGTGGCCGGTGTATTGCATAGGCCAAAGGGCATTCTCTTATATGCATAGGTGCCAAAGGGGCATGTGAATGTAGTCTTATCTTGATCTTTTAGTGCCACCTCTATCTGGTTATAGCCGAAATACCCATCTAAGAAACAGTAATATGCTCGGCCCACTACTCGTTCCAGGACTTAGTCCAAGAACGGAAGTGGAAAGTGATCTTTCCTAGTGGATGCATTAAGTTTATGATAGTCTATATACATTCGCCAACCTATTTGAATTATAGTGGGAACTAGTTCATTAAGCTCATTCTTTACTACCGTAACTCTTGACTTCTTACGGACAACTTGGGTTGGACTAATCCACTTAGAGTTAGAGATGGGTATATAATACTCTCATTAAGAAGCTTCAATACTTCTCCTCTTACAACTACTTTTATGTTAGGGTTTAAGCGTCTTTGCATTTGATGCACCGATTTAGACTCTTCCTCAAGATATATACAATGAGTACACATGAGAGGACCAATACTGTGAAGGTTTGCTATAGTCCAACCTCGAGCTTTTCTATTACTCTTAATTACTTTTAACACTGATTCCTCTTGGCCTTCAGACAGGCTAGAGGATATGACAACCGGGTAGGATTCACCCTCACCTAAGAATGTATATTTTAAAGTAAAAGGTAAGGGTTTTCTCTCTAGAGTGGGTGACTTTTGTGTAGAAGGGACTGGCTTTATGGCATTTGGGGTAAGGGGTTCAAAAGCAGGAGTCCAATGACCCACATGCATGCAAGGCTCACTCCCTTCCTCAACTCTAGATGGGTCCCTATAACTTATAAACTCGAACTCCAATTGGTCATTAGGCTCGCTCCAAACTAGAGCCCTCTCAATTAGATCCTCTATGAACTCGCGATCCACATGCTCTTGGATAATAGACTCAATGAAGTCTACCGCCTCAATGTTATCTACCTCTCCCTTTTGCTTACCTACCGTGAATATGTTCATCTCTAAGGTCATATTACCAAATGAAAGCTTTAATAACCCATTCCTACAATGAATAATAGCATTAGTCGTTGTAAGGAAGGGTCATCCTAGAATGATAGGGATATGACGCTTAGAGGACTTAGTGTTTATTGGTTGGGTATATAATGCAATGAAGTCAACAGGGTAGTAGACATTGTTCACTTGAATGAGAACATCCTTTACGATTCCCCTAGGGACCTTAACAGAACGATCGACCGACTCTAATGTAACTCAGGCAGGGCTTAACTCTCCTAGACCTAGTTGTTTATAAACAGAATTTGAAAGAAGATTCATACTAGAACCTAGGTCAAGAAGGGCTCGACCTATTCTATGGCCTCCTATGATGCAAGAAATTGTAGGACAACCGGGGTCCCTATACTTTGGCGTGATTTTGCATTGAATGATGGCACTCTGGCTCTCATTCATCATCATCATCTCCTTTACGTGCAACTTCCTTTTCACAGTACACAAGTCCTTTAAGAACTTGGCATATGAAGGTATTTGTTTGATGGCATCTAAGATAGGAATATTGACTTGAACCTGTTTAAATAGATCATAGATTTCAGAGTTTAGAAACTTGTTCTTAGGTTTAGTCAATTTATGGGGAAATGGGATGTGTTTCCAATCTTTAATGCCCATGCCTTTAGATGTATCAATTAATTTTTTAGATAGCTCAGAATGTTTCTCATTTTTTTTCTTCACTTTCATTATATTTCTCACTCTTTTCTCTCGCTTGTTCATGTTCTAATCTTATACACTCATCTTTATTCCCTTGGTTGTTTTCTTTAGGAGTGATAGTTTTAGCTACTTGTTTCCTACTCCTAAGGGTAGTGATGGCCTGAACTTGCTCATGTGTAGTGTCAATGTCATTTGTAGGTTTAGGGTTTGGTTGGAGTCAGGTAGAAAATTGCCCTTGTGTCTGTTGAGTCATCAACATCTTGTGGATGTCTTTGACTATAGTGTTGGTTTCCCCTTGTGATTGTTCTAGATTTGTGACCCTAGTTTTGAGTGCTCTTAGATCATTGGTCACTTGGTTGTCCTCATTATTTCTCCTATGAGGAGGTTGGTATTGTGCCTGTTGAGTTATGTATGGTTGTGGTACTGATTGTGTGGAATAGGGCATTGGTTGACCTTGGAAAGTTTGCGGTGCTGATTGAAAGGACTGTGGGGGTTGTTGGAATGCTTGAGAGTTTTGAGGACCTTTTTGTTTTCACGGGTTATATGTGTTGGAGTGGGGAGTATTCCCACTCCTTTGGTTTTGGTACCCCCCTTAAAATCGATCAACCACATTTACTTGGCCATGAAGTGCTTTCCTTACTTCCAGTAGAATTAGACATGATGCAGTGTCATGATCCAATGTGCCACAAACTGAGCATAGTGAGGGTGTCTCAATCGGTACAACAGTGGTGGCCTTAGAAGTTTCCAAAGCCTCCAATTTACGTATGAGTGACGTGACTCTAACATATAGGTCTTTTACTTCCCCTAATTGGTGTTTGACTCTGACACATGTGGTAGTGGATTTGTTTGTGTAATTTTGAGTCCCTGTACTAGCACAATCTCTTGCCAAGTTGGCTAGATAGTCGAAGTAATTGTATGCCTCTGTGGGGTTTTTGTTTGGATAGGTTCCTGTGCACATGGATTCTACAAATATCTTCAATTGAGGAGTTAATGAAGAATTTAATGTGTTTATGATGTGCCATTCTGGGAAACTTTGATGTGGACATGCGAATAGTAGGTTCTTGAACCTCTCCCAACATTGGAATAAAGTCTCACCACTAACCAGTGCAAATTGAGATATGGCATGCCATAGTGCCTTAGTGCGACTTTTAGGGAATAACCTTTTCAAGAACTCCCCTTGAAGTGTCTTCCATGAATATATGGACATAGGCCTTAGTGAATTAAACCACATCTTGGCTTTTCCTTTAGAGTGAATGAGAAGAGTTTTAAAAGTAAAATCTCCCGAGAACATGCATTGTCTTGAAAAATGGAGCATGGATCCTCAAAGTTTTTGATATGCGTGTATGGTTGTTCTGAATCAAGGCCATGAAACTAGGGCATGGCTTGTAGCATTTCTAGTTTAAAATTTTGAGTAGTTTGATGTGCAAGAAGTACTATCGCAGATGTAGGTGTTTGCCTTAAAGGGTTCATGTAGTCCCTCATAGTAAGGATTTGGGCTTCTGCTTCCCTTGCGTTGCTTCCCCTCTCATGGCCATTGTTTTGGCCATTGTTCCTATTTTGTCCATTGTTTTCACCTGCCAAGAATGTGTTGTGAATCAACTAAGGGAAATTGAGGTTAGTCTATTGGATTCAAACGAATAGGTGATGGAGTTAAATAACCTGGTAGAAGGTTACGTAAAGGGTCGACTCTAACAAGACGACGGGTGTGATCTCTAAAGTATACAGACATACAAATGCAATGCACACATAAATCAAGTCAAGTCCAACCGATCCTCTAATCTTCGTATACAAGGCAAAACCACTAATAAACACTTAGCACGCAGCCTAACTGCCTCTAATTCTGCCTCCTAATTACAATATGCCTGGACCCCTAAAAGAAGAAAAACAAGTAAAGTCCTAATATTCTAACACCACAAAAAAAAAAAAAAAAAATGGAACAAAGTTACCGCGTGACCTTAGCCAACGATTCCTCCGTGGTTGTAGGTTTATGGTGAAGCAGTCCACTGAATTTCACGTTGACTGAGGTTCGGATTCTAACACGCCTCTTGTGGTTACTTGTGCAAAAGCAAACTTCCCGACAACTGCACCAAAACTTGACTTACACCAAACGTGTGCTTAAGATAATCTCAAGTGTAGGATGGTGAAGTAGTATATACTTGGAGTACGAGATCATTCCCATGAGGAGCAATTTACATAGAACTGAAAGAACTAGAACAATCCTCTCAATTGCACATAAAAATCCAAACAAATTGCTTCTAAAAAAAATAAAATTTTGATTATTTTGAAAAAGGTCTGATTATCTAAACTAATTAGCAAGCAAAGGTAAATAACTTGAACAAGGTTTGAATATAAAGTAATGAGATCAAGTCTCGAGATCAATCGATCCAACCAATTACGTCTCTTGGAATTCCAAAGGAGATAATTTTGTAACTCAAATCCTTCGACTATAACGCGAGTCTCAGATTAGGAAGATCTAGTGATAAAAATCAAGTGTTCTTCAAAACTTCAACTTCTAGAATAAATCAGCTTCTTATATTCAAGGACGAATACCATGGATTTGTGCAGCACTTATACTGAATATAGATTCATGCATAAACGTTACTGAACATAATCAAACATCCAAGTTATCAAAGATTTCTAGAACCAAGAAGAAAAAGAAAGATAAAAATAGAAAATGGAACTTTGAACTTTGAAACCCAAAATCTCACCTCCTTTGGTCATCCAAGACCTTTAATTGGTCTTCATAATCGATCCAATTACTAGAAAGTAACAACACAATAAATCTAAGCTATTCTGGCATAAAAACTATTAAAACCCTCTACTAAGGCCGCCCCTTCAAACATAAATTGACTAGGCATTTATAGGGATCGCAGTCCAAATCCTAGAAAAATCCTGATATTTGCCTTACCATTCGAACAGTAAAAAAGGTGTTTCAACGCCAATGTTAATTCTTCTTCACTATTTGAAAGGTGTAAAATGGAGTTTGAACGCTAGGCTAAATTGGGGTTTCAAACACTAGAATTGGGTGTTCAAATGCTAGGCCCTTTTTTTTTTTTTTTTTTTCTTTTGGTTTCTGCTAAACCATTCAAACTGTAGATTTGGTGTTCGAATGCTAGAGGCCTTTTTCACCCTGTTTGGTTTCAACTTGTTTAAGGCTGTTGGAGTTAGAATTCGACGACGCTCATTAGACGCAAACATGTGTAACCTAAAGCAAGCTTTCCAACGATGTATCATTCATCCCATTCTAAGCTATGAGTAAAAACTTGCACATTTTTCGAGACACGACCTCAACATCGTTCCTCGGTAAGCCATGCCCGCAGACCATATTAATTCTTTGACTCCAAATCAACTCCCTTAGCTTTAAATACCTTAAATATAACTGAGTACGAGGTTAAATACAATATATAGCAAAGAAAGTATAATTAACCCTAATCTACGGCTAGCAGAGTTCGTTTAACGGTAATGGATTGCACTTATACAGTCTAATCATGGACTTACCGCTCTGAGGACTTAAATACTTTCTCAAGAAGCATGTCGGAAGGGCCCATTAGGTAGCTTTGGTCATTTTTCACGGGAGTGGGCTAGCAGGCGCTGGTGTTGACCTGGGTTTTGAGTATTTCTATCACTCTGAAGGTGTGAGATGAGTTGGTTTTCAAAAGTATCCCGTCCTTCAGTAAACGTGTCATGGCCAAGAGGCGTGTTCGGTCCCGTGACATAGGGGGTTTTTTGCATTGCCGATGTTGACCTGTTTACGAGTGTTTTCGCTACTCTAAAGGTTGTGACATTTGTGAGTGTTTTCGTCACTTTGACGGTGTGCGTTCATTCTGGAGATTGCCTGATCTCATAAAGTTACTGGATGGTCTTATCGCCTTGGAGCCTTAGGTACTTTCTCAATCAATGTGTCAGATAATGGACATTCTACATTGATAGGCTAGCAGATGCCAGAAGTGAACTGTTCTACCATCTCGTGGACTTGGGTTCCGTCCCGATCGACAAGTTTGAAGGGATTTATCGTTCCGAGGAGTTTTCTCAGTAAACGCGCCATGCTAAATGGACTTATCGTCTGAGAGATCAACTTTTTCGAAAGATGTGCCAGATTGAGTTTGATTAACTGGGACTAGAATTGGGAGTAGAATTGAGGTTGAAACACGGACTTATCGTCTTTACAAAGACATGCTAACTTGAATTAGACCGAGTAATACTCTAAGGGTATTTTAGTCATTTTACCTCTATTGGGCCTAGCGGGCCTACAAAGTGGTTGATTGACTGGATTGATTCTAAAAAATCAATTTAGGCTTGGATGTGTCTGTGCCGGTTTTAATGTGAGTCCGGTTGGGTCAGAGATTATCGAGCGGGCAAAAATGGAGTGCTTACAGTTGCCTCTTTTTCTGTCTTTGCTTGTTGTAGGCAGAAAAAGATAGAGTAAGGGTCCCATGTTGACTGTAAGGCGATCAGAGGGTTTGGGGTTGGAATTTGGAATTTTCAATTTGAAAACTAGATTGTCTTAATTTTTGAAATATGGAATTTTGAAAACTTGATTTTAAAATGATTTTGAAAATAATTTTTCCTAAACCGACATCCTGCCTAATGAAAATGATACTCCTTTGGGTAGATTCATGTTTTTGAAATTGATACTTTGAAATTAAAAAACTTTTTTAAATGATTTTGAAATCGCTTTCTGAGATGGATTAATTTGAATTTGAATTGATAGAGTTTGGAAAACCTTTAAAATTTGGAACAAAACTTTTGAGAAAAATGTTTGAAAATCTAGAATTTTAAAAATAGGCTTTAGAGGCGAAGGATTGAAGACCCAAAATTTTTGAAAGCGGGACTTTTTTATGCAAAAGCTTGAAAACCTGTAAAATTTAAAAACGAAGCTTTTGAAAGAAAAAGCTCAAGAAACCTATGAAATGTTTTTGAGAATGAAACTTTTAAGGAAGAGAGTTTGAAACCTTTGGAATATTTAGAGAATGGAGGTTTTGAAGGATAAACCACAGAAAACCTAATAAATGATTTTGAGATTAAACTTTTTAATGGAAAAAGCTTTGGAAAATTGGGGAGTGCTTTTTAAATTAAACTTTTTGAAAGAAGAAGTTAGAAAATCTAGAAAGGTATTTTTGAAATCAAATTTTTTGAAGAAAAAAATTAGAAAAACCTTGAGAGTATGGCCTTTTTGGAAGAAAAGGTCCCAAGAAACTTGGGCGAAGTTAAAACTTGTTGAAGGAAAAGTTTAGAAAATCTTGAAATGGATTTTTGGATAAAACTTTTTCAAAATTTTTTTTAAGGAAACCTAGAAATTGACAAAAACTTTTGAAGGAAACGTTTGAAAACCACTGGAATGAATTTTGAATGAAAATTAAAAAAAAGAAAATCCTTGAATTGGAAGTAAAAATAGTTAAGGAAACCTAGAAATTGATGAAAACTTTTGAAGGAAAGTTTAGGGAACCTTTGAAAATTTATTTTGAAATGGACTCTTTGAAGAATTTTGAAACTCGATTAAGACTTTTGAAGGAAATTGTTTTAGAAAACCTTGAAAATTGATTTCGAATACGACGTATTTGGATAAAGAGTTTAGGAAACCTTGAAGTGGACTTCGAATGAAACCTTTTTTTTTTTTTGATGAAAAAGTTTAGAAAATTTTAGAGCTTAGATAAGACTTTTTGAAGGAAAAAGTTTAGAAAACCTTGAAATGAATTTTGAGTAGAGCTTCTTGAAGATGGAATTTAGAAAACCTTAGAGTTGATAAAATCTTTGGAACGAAGAGTTTTGAGGATTGAAAACCTTGAAAATCTTTGAGGATTGATTTTGAGTAAGACATTTTGAGGGAAAATGTTTGAAAAACCTTTGAATTGAATTTGAATAAGGAATTGATAAAACTTTGAAAAGAAGAGTTTTGAAAAACCTTACCACTTGATTTGGAATAGAAACCTTTTGAAGGAGAAGTTTAGAAAATCTTTGAAATGGATTTTGGGTAAAACCATTGAAATTGGATTTTGACACTAATTTTGGATTTTGATTTTGAAATAACATTGGAAAGGAAATGTTAAGTAACCTTAGGAATTGATTTTGAAAATAAACTTTTGAAGGAAAAAGTTTAGAAACCATTTTGATTGGACAAAACATGTAGAAAATTCATTTCGACTCGAAACTTGAACTATTGAAGACAAAATGTTTAGAAATTTCATTTTGACTAAAAAATTTTTTATACGTACCTCTTACCTGTCTATGAAATGTTACCGTTTCTCTTTTCTTCTAGCATGTCTTTAGGATAGCTGATGTAGGAGACTATGATCTACACAAGAGAGAACGACTGAGCTAACAATGACGATATCTTCTTTGGCTGAGCAAGTGCTAGGTTGATGGTTGTAGTTTTATGCAGGAAGTCCGAAATTGTATTTCCTCAAGGACCAAGCCCAATATAGGCTATTGACACTAAACTCACACTAAGCTAACTTGGACTGAATAGAAATTATGTGAATTAAATCTAAATAAAAGAGACATAAAATCTCTTCAGTTTTGATGAGAGTTTTGAATTACTAAACTATTGCAATAAAAATAGAAGTAATTAACAACTAGGCAATTAAATCAAAATAAGTTGAAATCAAAGTATTAGGATCAATCGATTCAACCAATTGTGTCTCTTGGAATTCCAAAAGAGATAATTTTATAACTCAAATCGTTCGACTATGTTACGAGTCTCGGATTCAGAAGATTTAGCGATAAAACCAAGTGTTCTTCAAAACTTCAACTTCTAGAATAAATCAGGTTGTTAGATTTAAGGATGAATACTATCGATTTGCACAGCGCATATACTAATTATGAATTTATGCATAAACGTTACCGAACATAATCAAACATCCAGGTTTTCAATGATTTCTAAAACGAAGAAGATGAATAACGAGTAAACAGAAAATTATAACTTTGAAATCCTAGATCTTTCCTCCTTTGTTAATCCATGATCTTCAATCACTCTTCGTAATTGATCCCAAGATGAGAAGAGTTAGCTACTCATCTCCATCTATGAAAAACTTGAAGTAATTGAACAAAAATCTGGAAATCTAGCTGTAGTGCAAAGAAATGAAAGATATCATGAATTGAATACAAGGAATCTAGAAAACTTATATTGAAACTTGTATTGAAATCAATTTGATTACAAGAATGCAAGAGACTAATAAATCTAAGCTATTCTGGGCTAAAAACTGTAAAAATTGTCTAGAAAGTCCACCCCAACTCTCTCTCTTGAACTTAAAATGAGTGGGTATTTATAGGGATTGCAGCTCGAACCTTAGAAAAATCTTGAAATTTGCCTTAGCGTTCTAACGGTAAAACGAGCGTTCGAATGGTAGGCATAAATTGGAATTGATGGCTCTCTCACCATTCGAATGGTAGGTTTGGGTGCTCGAATGCTTAGGCCCTTTTTTTTGTTCTCGTTCGAACGGTAGTTTTGGCATTCGAACTCTAGGCCCGTTTTTTACCTGTTTGTTTCAGTTTGATTTTGACCACCTTAGATGTTGATTTAGCTAATGCACATTAGAGGAAAAGTTGTAACCTTGAACTTTTCTTTCCAATGACGTAAAAAACAACTCAATCGGACATCAGAGTAAAAAGTTATGACTAAAATACTGAGATAGTTTGGACTTCAAAATTCTAAAATTTGCCTTAGCATTCGAACGGTAAAACTGGAGTTCGAACGCTAGGCATAGATTGGAATTGACAGCTCTCTGACCATTCAAATGATGGTTTTGCCGTTTGAACGGTGGTTTTACTCATTCTTCACTTTTTCTTGATTTTGAGGCCCTTTAGAGCCAAATTGGCTGATGCACGCTAGACACAAACATTTGTAATTTGATGAGATATTATCAACAGTGTAGGAATCAACTCAATCAAACATCTATAGCAAAATATGACCCTTTTTTGCGAGACTTTGCCCGATGGGATTTTCTTGTTTTACGTGCCACAATTCCCGAATCATTATTAAAGCTCCATATCAATCTCTTTAGCATTAATAACCTGAGAAGACAACTAATTCAATTTTATTCACAATATACAAACAATATAATAAAATTACACCTACTATAAGCCTAACAAAGGCACATTAGAGACCAATGATTGCACTTTTAAGGTGCCCTGCACCTACTGTAGAAGATGCCCCATATGAGGCTGTTGGAGATGTTGAGACTGCCGCAACTGGAACTGATGCTAAGGTTGAGGTTGAGGTAGCGTTTTGAGAAGGCCCAAGGTGTAAATGCTTGTCGGGAGGCTTCTCGATAAAATTAAGCGCGTGGTGCCAAGCCATGGGAGACTGCTTCATGCTTGTGACTCGCTTGTCTTGAAGGAGAGGACATTGGCCCATCTTTGGTTGGGATCTCTTGGGGTTTTGAATGCAGGGCGTTGGCTTAAATATTGAGTTCTGATTTTGGTATATATGGTAGGATTCTTGTTGACATGTTTCTAAAGGGGTGATACTTTTCTTGAGTTGACTTCTGGGAGGATTGAGGTCATCTTTGGCCAGTTCGTTTTGAATAGATCAACTGGTTTGGAAGGGAGGTGTAAGATGGGGTATTGCCCCTGGTTTCATGGTTTGAAAAATGTTGAATCAAGATTGATTGGGAGGTCGAGGGTCGGCTGTTGCTCCATTCTCTATTTCTTGTCGGTTATAGCAATTTAAGCTTTTTGAGGCGTGTGCTGGTGCTGGAGATGTCTGAGATTACTTGGTCGTGGGGTGGCTTTTTAACTCCTTTTTGTGCTTTGCCCCATTCCTTGCTTCCTTTTTGTGTGTGTGTGTATGTATGTGTGTGTGTGTGTGTGTGTGTGTGTGTGAGAGAGAGAGAGAGAGAGAGAGAGAGAGAGAGAATAAGTTTTTGTGCAAAAGCAGTTTACTTATGCCAATTCTAAAAGTGCACAGGCAAAGGGGTGAATGCATGTTATACTTTTTTTATGAATATGTCACGCCCCGATTTTTTGCACTTGAGAAAAGATAAGTGAGAAAAATACAGTACTTTCTTGTTAGAACTCATCCTCCTAGAAGGACGTGTGCCACTAGGTTTGAATTAGAAATTGATTTGATTAAGGGTTTTCGAAAAAAAGTTTAGAGTCACCACCTAACTTGGTTAAGATGAGTTAGGCTACCTAAAACTAAACGCAATCTGAAGATTGAACTTAGGGTTTTTGAAAAGGTTTTGAAAACTTCCTCAAGAAAGTTTTTTAGAAAGTAAGTAGTTTGGCAACCTTTTGAAAGATTTATGCCCTTTTTGAAAATAACTCTATTTTGGTCTTTGAAAACAGTGATTCTAGGTTCAGAGGTGGGTTATGTATAGGGAAGATATCCTAAGATCAGTACCCTATCTTGTCCTTGCATTTCCTACATGTCTATTCACCCTAGGTTCACTCATTTAAAATCTTCGATTATTCAATGTCCAATACTATCCACTTGGAAAAGAGTTCTAGAAAGAAGTTTGATATGATGCATGACATGCAAGTGCAAGAAAAAGATTTGATTTTGAAAATAGATTTGAAGTTTGAACGAGGTTGTGGAAATTGAAAATTTGAAAAAGGTTGTCAAATGAGAAATTTGAAAAAGGTTGTGGAATTGAAAACTTTAAAAAGTTGTGAACTTGGAAACTTTAAAAAGGTTGTGACCACACTAATGAAGGTTGCCTACGTATCACTTTATTGGGAATCAAGTCAGTCATAGTTTGGACTTGGGTTCGATTGAAAATAGACACTTTGAGATTTTTGAAAAGTTTAACTTGAAAAGGTTTGATTTGAAAATGGTTTGATTTAAATTTTAAATAGAAGATTTAAAATTGAACTTTGATTTGAAATCGAGATTGGATTTAAAATTGAACTTGGAATTGACTTTCATTTGAAATTAAACTTAAGGATTTTGAAATTGATTTGGATTTGAAAATATTAAACTTTGAAGGAGAACTTGGACTTGATTTGGAAGGATTGAGTTGAGCTTTGAAAACATCTTGACCTAGAATGGAGTTTGAAAACCATCTTGGTTTTTGAAAAGAGTTTTAGGAAAGAGTGGAAGGTTCCTAACTTTAGGATTAGGGTTGAATTACGGTTTGGCCTCATAGGGTTTATGCAACCTAGGGTTTAAAGCATGTAATTGAATTGGAAAGATTTGATTTAAAATTGAGAGATTTGATTTTAGAAAGTTTGATTTTGGAAATATTCGAATTAGGAAAGTTCCAAATTAGGAAAGTTAGATTTAAGAAAGATTTAGAAAGGATTTGAGTTGATTTAGAAACACTTGACTTGAAAAGACTTGTAAAGATTTGACTTGATTACTTGACTTGAAAAAATTTAGAAAGTTAAGATTTAAGAAAGATTGAATTTTAGAAAGTTTTGAATTAGGAAACTTTCACAATAGGAAAGTTCCATTTTAGGAAAGTCCCAAATCAAGAAAGTTTCATTTGAAGAAAGTTTTCATTTTAGGAAATAATTGATTTTGGAAAGATTTGAATTAAAGTTTTCATTTTAGGAAATAATTGATTTTGGAAAGATTTGAATTTAGAAAGTTCCATTTTAGGAAAGGTCTTGATTTAAGAAAGGTTTGAACTTAAAAAGATTTGAAACTTGGAAATAAGATTTGAAAGTTTGAAATTAGGAAAGTTTTAGAATTTGGAAAGATTTGATAAGTTGAAATTTAGAAAGTTAAGATTTGGAAATGTTTGAAATTAGGAAAGATTTGATTTCTATTTCCTAAAGTTAGAAATTGGATTTTATTTTAAAAAATAGATGATTTAATTTTGTTTCCAAAATTGAAAGATTAGATTTGGTTTTCTAAATAAGAAGATTTGATTTAAAATGGAATTAGAAATGTTGAATTTAAAAATCTTACATTTGAAAATCTATGATTTGGTGCAAAAAAGGAATTTTGAAAATCTAAGATTTTGATGTAAAAAATAGTTTCGGAAACTTATAATTTGAGGCAAAATAGGAAATCATGATTTTAAGAAGGGAGCTAGGGTTTCCTAACCATGGATTTTAGGGCTTAACATGGACTTGAAGACAGAGTTTTTGAAAAGTAGATTTTGAAAAAGAATTTTTAGGAAGTGGATTTGCAAAACTATTTGGAAAGAGGTATGAATATGGACTTTTACAAGTCTCATGAATATCTCACTTTCCTAAAACGATTCTAACCGTGGAAAGATTAGAACCATTCTAGGGTTGTAATTTTGAAAACAAAATAAGGTTTGAAATATGGACCATAATGATCACATTGACTATCACACTTTCCTAAAACAACCCTAACCATGGAACGACTAGAATCATCTTAAGATTGTGGTTTTGGTGAAAACAATTTGGGGTTTAAACCCAAAATTTGGACCTTAATAGTCAGATTGAATATAACAATTTTCTAAAACAACCCTAACCATGGAATGGCTAGAATCATCATAGGAGTGTGATTTTGAAAACAAGTTGAAAGAAAGAAATTTTGAATGCAAGTTTGAAAATAACTTTGAAAGAAATTTTGAAAATAATTTTGAAAGCAATTTTGAATGAATGTATGAATATGACATGCACAATGTAATATGGTCATGAACATACAATACTAGACTTCACCACATAATCAAAAGTGCCATACCCCCACCATCAAGGATTGAACTAGAAGAAAGCCCCTAGCATGGTGACCTTCAACAGTCCTTCCTAGGTATAATTCGGGGAGTCCCTCATTTCAAGCATACAAGAAAGGAAGGTAAAAGATGAGGATTAAAATAGAAAAAAACTCAAGTGGGTTAGGAGGGAGAAGAGAGATGGGGGATTACATAAAAATAAATAGAAAACAAATCTCGTCTTCTTCTTGCCTTCATTGCTTTGTTTGCTTTGCTTTACTTGAACCTTGAGAGCTTTGAAGTTGTTGTACTTGAGTCCTCAATTAATGTTTTAAGGCTTGTATTTGAGTGTATAGAGTATATGGAAGCTAGGGTTTAAGTGTATGGAGGCTAGGGTTTGAGGAAGCTTGAGAGAATTACGGTTTTGAGGGAATTCGAGCTATGTTTTCTATGAGACAAAGTTTCTGGACTGAGTTTGCGGACCCTTTTTACGTAGGGGGGATGGTTGGTATTTATAAGCAATTAAAATAGAAACTGGCACCTGTTGCAGTGGCTCCAGTGTGTTTTTAAGAGTGGTGTTAGCCACTTAGGCAAGTTTTAAGGCGGCAAGAAATGTATCTTTTGACCCTTGGGATGCAAGGCAAAAGATTTGGGTGCTTGTCCTAGTGACTACCATGCAATTTTTCACTTGCCTCCACTAAAAGTGACTCAAGAAAGTCCAGGAGTGATCCAGAAGGTTCCAAGTAACTAGACTCAACCAAGAATGGGTGGGAACCCTTGAGAGAGTGTCCCAAAGGTAACTAGCTTGAGAATCAATGCTAGAATAATTGAAAAGGTTGAATAGCCCACTAGGGGTAAAATGGTCAATCGAATTGAGAAAACACCGGAATGGACTTGGAGTGACTTGTGAGAAGGTTTGAAGGTTGGAAACACTATTGAGAGTGTTCCGAGGGATTTTCGATTTGATACGCAAAGCCGGTGTGGTTGGAAAAGGCGATCGGCCCACTAGGGGCAAAATAATCATTTTGCATCGGTCTTACCGGAATGGACTTGGAATGATCCGAAAAGGTGGTGGAAGACTGAGGATACTATTAGAAGCATCCTCAAAAGGTCACCGATTTGATACCCAGAGCTGGTGTGGTTTCCGGAGGTGATCGGATGCCTAGGGGCTACATTATCATTTTAACTAGATAGTCTCAGAATTGATCCAGAATCGACTAGAAGACATTTGAACTTACTGGATTATCTTTGGGACAATCTTAGAAGGGTGTACTTATCACTCTAAGGACTTAGGTACTTTCTTGAGAAACGTGTTGGAAGGGCCCAATGGGCAGTTTGGTCATTTTTCACCGGAGTGGGCTAGCAGACATTGGTGTTGACCTGGGTTTTGAGTGTTTGCATTACTCTGACAGTGTGTGATAAGTTGGTTTTCAGAGGTATCTCGTGCTTCGGTAAACGTGCCATGGCTAAGAGGCGTGTTTGGTCCCATAAAATAGCAGTTTTGTTGGTAATTCCCAATGTCGACTTATTTACGAGTATTTCCGCCACTCTAACGGTTGCAATGTTTGTGAGTGTTTCTGTCACTCTAACAGTGTGCGTTCATTCAGAGACTACCTGATCTCGGAAAGCTGCTGGATGGACTTATTATCTGAGGGATTAACTTTCTCGAGACGTGCCGAATAATGGACATTCTGCATTGGCAAGCTAGTAGGTGCCATAAGTGAACCGTTCTACCATCTCAAGGACTTGGGTTCTGTTACGGTCGATAGGTTTAAAGGAACTTATCATTCCGAAGAGTTTTCTCAAAAATACTTATCGGATTGGATGAACTTACCAATTGAGGGATCAACTTTCTAAAAAACGTGCCAAATTGAGTTTGATTGGTCTAGATTGGAATTGGAATTGGAATTGAAGTTGAAATAAGGACTTACCATCTTTGGGAAGACGTGCCAACTAAATTTGGACAAAGCAATGCCCCAAGTACATTTTGGTCATTTTGCCTTTATTAGGCCCGGTGGACCCACAAAGCGATTGATTGATTGGATTGAGTCTAGAAAGCTGGTTTAGACTTGAATGTGTCTGTGTCAGTTCGAATATGGGTTCGGTCTGGCCAGAGATTGTTGAGCAGGCAAAAATGGAGTGCTTATAGCTGCCCTTCTTTTTTTGTCTTTACTTGTTGAATACATAAAACAATAAAGGAAGGGTCCCATGTTGACCGTGAGGCGATCGAAGGGATTGAAGTTGGAAAGTTTTGAAGACTGGAGTAGTTGGAATTTTGGGTTTGAAAATTGGATTGTCTTGATTTTTTGAGATCTGTAATTTTGAGAACTTGATTTGGAAATTAATCTGAACTGACATTCTGACTAAATAAATGACACTCCTTGGGGAAGATTCAAGGTTTTGAAATCGATACTTTGGAATTGATGACTGATTTTGCAAATGAATTTGGAATTGAAGTTGATAGTTTAAAATAATTTTGAAATTGTTTCTAAAAATGATTGATTTGGAGTGAAATTGAAAGGGTTTGAAAAACTTTTGAAACTTGGAATAGAACTTTTTGGGGAAAATTTTTGGAAACCTAGAATTTGATTTTGGAATGAAACTTTTTGAGGAGAAAGCTTGAATACCCAAAGAAAAGATGATTTTTGAAATGAAAGTTTTTGAGGAGAAAGTTTGAAAACCTATAATAAATATTTTTTTTTGAAACAAAACTTTTTTGAAAGCTTGAAAATCCAGAAGTTGATTTTGAAACGAAACTTTTTGAAGGAGAAAGTTAGAAAACCTAAAAAGGTATTTTTAACATCAAACTTTTTGAAGGAAAAAGCTAGACAACCTAAAAGATATTTTTAAAATCAAACTTTTTGGAAAAAAAGAAGCTAAAAGAACCTAGAAGGTATTTTTGAAATCAAACTTTTCGAAGGAAAAAGAGGTGAAACCTTTAAGGATGGGGCCTTTTTGGCAAAGAATACCCTAAAAAACTCAGCTAAAAATTTTTTGAAATTCAGGAAAGAGTTAGAATTTTTTTGAAATAGAATCTTTTTGAAGGAAAAAGATATAAAACCTTTGATTGTGGGGCCTTTTTGGTAGAGAAGACCTTAAGAAATTCGGCCGAATTTTTTTGAAATTCAAGAAAGAGTTAGAAATTTTTTCAAATAAAATTTTTTCTCAAGAAAAAATATATAAAACATTTGAGTGTCGCGCCCAGATTTTTCGCACTCGAGGAATACACATACAAGCGGGAAAAATACTGTACTTTCTCGTTAGAACTCACCCTCCTAGAAGAATGAGTGCGACTAGGTTTGAATTGAAAATAGATTTGAATAAAGGGCTTTTGAAAAACAATTTGGAGTCGCCACCTAACTTGATTAAGGTGAATTAGGTCACCTAAAAACTAAGCACAATCCGATGATCACACTTAGGGTTTTTGAAAATGGTTTTGAAAATACTTTCTCACGAGAGGGATTTTAGGGAAACAAGTTGTTTGGCAACCTTTGGAAAACATTTAAGCCCTTCTTAGAAAAATAACTCCATTTTGGTCTTTCGAAAACAGTGATCCTAGATTCAGAGGTTGGTTACATGTAGGGAAGGCGCACTAAGCCATCACTGTACCCCGCCCTTGTGGTACCTACATGTCTATTTACCCTAAATTCACCTATGAGAGTCTTCAACTAACAAATGTCCAATCATATCCACTTTAGAAAAGAATGTTTAAAAAGACATGATGCATGATATGCAAGAAAAGAAAAGAAAGTTGAAAAATAGGTTTGAAAAGAAATTGATTTGATTTAAAAAGAAATTTGAAAAAGATAGATTTAAAATTAGAAAGTTTTAGAAATTGGAAATAGAGATTTGAAAATAGAAATTTAAATTTTGAAGTTTGAAATAGATCATGGAAATTTGAACAAGATTGTAGAATTAGAGATTTGAAAGAAGTTGTGACCGCACCCATGAGGGTTGCCTACTTATCCTTTTGGAGGAATCAAGTCAGTCGTAGTTCAGATAAGAGTCTGATAGAAAATAGAGAGTTTTGATTTGGAAAAGAGTTTGATTAGAAAAAAAAAGGAGTTTGATTTGAACTTAGAATAGAAGATTGGAAATTGGAATTGAAGGATTAGGAAATTGATTTGGAAAGATTGAGGTTTAGGAAACTTAGACTTAGGAAGATAGGATTTAAGAAAGACTTGAGATTTAATAAAGATTTGACTCGAATGTTGGACTTGGAAGATTAAGGAAGTTGGAATTTAAGAAAGATACGAATTAGGAAAGTTTTCGAAATAGGAAAGTTCCGTTTTAGGAAAGTTTCAATTTAGGAAGGTTTTGAAATAGGAAAGATTTCGTTTTAAGAAAGTTTTGAAATTTAAAAGTTTGAAATTTAGAAAGGTTTGAAATAGAAAAGTTTTGAAAGTAAGAAAGTTTTGAGTTTAGAAAAGTTTTAGATTTGGAAAGATTTGAAGTTTAGAATTTTAGAAAGATTCAAAGTTTGAGTTTTAGAAATTCTTGAAATTAGGAAAGGTTTTGAGTTTAAGAAAGATTTGAAGATTTATATTTGGAAAGTTAAGATTTGGAAAGGGATGGAACTAGGAAAGGGTTGAATTAGGAAAGATTTGAAAGCTTAAAGTTTGTAAAACTAAGGTTTAAGAAGGTATGAGGTTAGAAAAGATTTGAATTAGGAAAGATTTAGATTTGGAAGGATTGAGATTCCTATTTCCTAAAACAAAGGATTGGATTTTGTTTCTAAAAAGAGATGGTTTGATTTTATTTCCAAAAACGGAGGATAGGATCTAGTTTCCTAAATGGGAGATTGGATTTGGTTTCCTAAAAGGGAAGATTGGATTTTGGCATGGATTTGGAAAGGAAAGTTTTAGAAACCCACGATTTGGAAGACTATAGTTTTGATGTAGAAAATAGGTTTTGGAAACCTAGGATTTAGATGTAAAGAAGGAGATTTTGGAAATCTAGGTTTTGAGACAAGATTGAAAATCATATTTTTGAGAAAGGAAATTAGGGTTTCCTAATTGTGGGTTCTAGGGTTTAACTTGGACTCTAAGAAAAGAGATTTTTGGAGAGCGAGTTTTTAGAAAGGGAAATTTTTGGAAAGAAATCCTAGAAAGGAGTTTTTGGAAGGGGACTTTTGGAAGGAGATTGTTGGAAAGAGTTTTTAGGAAAGAGATTTAGGGAGAGAGTTTTCTAAGAAGGAAACCTAGGGAGTATTTTTAAGAAAGGAATTTTGAAGAGAGCTTTTTAAAAAGAAGTTTTGAAACATAGATCTTTAGAGGGAATTTTTTGAAAACAATTTTGGAAAGGAATTTAAAGAGAGTTTATGGAAAGCATGTTTGAAAAGAGATTTTTAGGAGGAGATTTTTGAGAAGAGATTTTTTAGAAAGTATATAAAATATCTCACTTTCCTAAAGCGATTCTAACCATAAGAAGGTTAGAACCACTTTAAGATAGTGGTTTTGAAAACAATAATGTTTTAAAAATATGGACCATATTGGTCACTTTAAATGTAACACTTTCCTAAAGCAACCATAACCATGAAAAAGCTAGAATCACCTTAGGATTGTGATTTTGAAAACAAGTTTTGAAAAAGAAGATTTTGATGCAAGCTTTTGAAAACGAATTTTGAAAGAATGCAAGATCATGATATGCACAATACAAATTGGGGTCGTGAACATACAAGGTTAAGGCTTCACCACATAATCAAGGGGGTCAAACTCATGTGGTCTCTGGTTAGACTAAAAGAAAGCCCCTGACACGGTGACCCTCCAATAGCCTAATCCTACACATGGACCGGGAAATTCCTTGTTTCAAGCATGCAAGAAAGGGGGGGAAGAAGATGGGGGATTAATAGAAGAAAACCCAAGTGGGTTAGGAGAGAGAAGAGAGGGGGAAGATGCGTAAACTTGAAGAGAAATCCTACCTTGTGTCTTGTTTATTTTGCTTTGCTTTGCGCGCTTTGCTTTTCTTGCTCTGTTTCGGTCTTCACTTCAGTCTTCGTCTTGATCTTTGAGAGCTTGTCTTGATCTTCGAGAGTTTCGAGTTGCAGCACTTCAAGTCTTTAATGGAGGCTTTGGAGGCTAGTGTATGAGTATATGAGAGTGTATATGAGTGTTAGGAGGCTACGGTTTGTGTATGGAGGCTAGGGTTTGGAAAACCTAAAGGAGACTAGGGTTTTGGGAGGCTATGAGCTCTGTATATCAAATAATAGGGTTTTCAGACTGAGTTGGTAGACCTCTTTCACGCTGGAAGAGACTCTGTATTTATAGAGAGAGGAATGACCTAGCACCTGTTGTAGTGGCGTTAGGCCAAAAAACCTTCTGGCACCACTTAGGAAAGTTTTAAGGTTGGCAAGCAACGTATATTTAGAAGATTTGGGTGCCTGTACTAGTGACCACCATGCAATTTTCAGCCTGGCTTCACTTGGAGTGACTCCGGAAAGTTGAGAAGGATTTAAAGGACTGGGAATGGCCCGAAAGGCCGAAAATGGACAAGAACACTTAGAACAGTGTCCCGGAGGTAGTCGACTTAAAAAAGGATATCAGGATTTGTTAAAGGGGTTGACCGGGCCATTAGAGGCAAAATGGTCAACCGGGCTAGAAAGCTACCAGGATGGACTCGAAATGTTTCAGAAGAAGACTTGAAATTTGGAAACATTATTTAGAATGTTCCTTAAGATTATCGGTTTGATACCCAAAGCCAGTGTGGTCGGAAAAGGCGACCGGCCCACTAGGGGCAAAACGATCATTTTGCACTGAGTTTGCCAGAATTGACTCAGAATGATCCGAAAAGATAAAGGAAGGTCAAGAATACTATAAAAAGTATTCTCAAAAGGTTACCAGTTTGATACCCTGAGCCGGTGTGGTTCCTGGGGCGTTCGAATGCTTAGGGGCAAAATGGTCATCTTGACAGAAAAGTCCCAGAATTGGCCCGAAACTGACTAGAAGACACCTAATCATGCCAGATCGTCTCTAAAACGATCTTGGAAGGGTGGACTTACCGTTCTAAGGACTTAGGTACTTTCTCAAGAAACATGCCAAAAATGGCCCTAGGGGCAGTTTGGTCATTTTTCACCGAAGTGGGCTAGCAGGCACCGGTGTTGACCTGGGTTGTGAGTGTTTCTGCCACTCTGACGGTAGCCCCGTGATATAGGGGTTTGTTGGCAATTCCCTATATTGACTTGTTTGTGAGTATTTTCACTACTCTGACGGTTCGCGATCATTCCCGAAACTGCCTGATCTTAGGAAGCTGCTAAAAGGACTTAGCGCCTGAGGAATCAACTTTCTCAAAATGCGTGCCGAAACGGACATTTCTGCATTGGCGGGCTAGCAGGTGCCAAAGGTGGACCGTTCTACCATCTCGGGGACTTGGGGTCTCATCCCAGTTGACGGGTTTGAAGGGACTTATCGTTCCGAAGAAATTTTCTTCGAAAAACGTGCCAGATAGGATAGACTTACCATCTCGAGGAATCAACTTTCTCGAGAGAGGGATTGAAATTGGACTGGAAACGGGGACTTACCGTCTTCGAGAAGATGCACCTACAGGATTGGACCGAACAATGCCCACAAGGGCATTTTGGTCATTTTGTCTCTAATTGGGCCTTTGGGCCCGCGAAGCGATGAATCGACTGGATTAGGACTAGAATTCTAGAATATGTCCATATTGACTTGAACTCAAGTCGGGACGGACTATAGACTGCTGAGCGGGCAAAAATGGGATGCTTACATTGAGGGTGGGGTCTTTTTGGCAGAGAAGACCCTAAGAAACTCTGGGGGTCTTGGAATAAAAATTTTTGGAAGAAAAACTTTGAAAAAGTTTTGAATGAAACTTTTGAGGGAAAAGCTTAGAAAATCTTTAAAAATGGATTTTGAATTTAGAAAATTTTAAAATTGATAAAAAAATTTTGGAATGAAGAATTTTTGAAGATTGAAACCTTGAAAATCTTTAAGGATTAATTTTGAACAAGACATTTTTTTTTTTAAAGGAAAACGATTTAGGAAACCTTTGAATTGAAATTGAATAGAAACCTTTGGAAAGGAAATCTTAGCTGATTCTTGAAATGGATCTTGAATTTTAATTTTGAAGCTAACTTTGGATTTTGATTTTGAAATAACTTTGGAAAGGGAAGGTTAAGAAACCTTAGGAGTTGAGTTTGAAACAAACTTTTAGAAATAGCTTAACTATCTTGGGAATTAATTTTGAAATAAACCTAAGAAATTGATTTTGAAAATAAAATTTTGTAGAGAAAAGTTTAGAAAGCATTTTGATTTGAAACTTGGACAAAACATGTAGAAAATTTGCTTTGACTTGAAGTTGTGAACTCTTGAACACAAAATGGTTGAAAATTTCATTTTGACTTGAAACTTGAATTCTTTGAAGACAAAAATATGTAGAAAATTCATTTTGACTCAGACTTTTGATTTTTTTGAAAGCAAAATGTTTAGGAAATTCGTTTTAACTCAAAACTTCGAACTTTTAATTTTTTTGAAAGCAAAATGTTTAGGAAATTTGTTTTGACTTAAAAAAATTCATTTTGAGTCGAAATTTGAAATCTTTTGAAAGGGAAGGATTAGAAAAATCATTTGAAATTGAAAGTTGAAACTTTTTGAAGAAACAATGCAGAAAATTCGTTTCAACTTGAAACTCGAGATTCTTTTCTTCTTTTCTTCTTTTCTTCTTTTTTTCTCTTGAAACTCGAGTTTCAACTTGAAATTCTTTTTTTGTGCATCTTCTTTTCTATGTCTTTTCTCTCCCTCTCTCTCTCTCTCTCTCTCTCTCTCTCTCTCTCTCTATACTTACATATTCTTCGAGTTAATGAGTTCTTACCTTTTCTCTTTTCCTCTGCCTTACCTTCAGGATGATTGACGTAGGAGAGGTTGCCTTGCTGACTAAATCTGGAGTTGAGGGGCTACGACTGAAAGCTGAACTGCCGACAACGAGAACTATTATGGCCGAGGAGAGGACTACTGCTGTTGATGCCTGGGTTGATAGGGATGATTGGCACACTCGGATGACCACATTGATTGACGTTGAGTCTAAGCTAGGGCATGTCTGGGTGGCTGATGCAAGAGACAATGATTTAAGCTAGAGGCAATAACGAGATCTGCATTGGTCGAGTAGAGGACTAGTGCTGCTAATGAAAAGAGGGTGGCATCACTAGGGTAATTATAGAAGATGCCCTAGATGAAGCTGTTGGAGATGTTGAGACTGCCCTTGCCAGAGTTGATGCTAAGGTTGAGGTTGAGGTAGCTTTTTGAGGGGCCTATGGTGGAATTGCAGGTTGGGAGACTTCTCGGCAAAACTAAGAGTAGGCCGCCATGGGAAACTGCTTTATGCTTACGACTTTCTTGCCTTGGAATTTGAAAGAGAGGACATTAGTTTGTCTTTGATGGGAATCTCCTGGGGTTCGAATACAAGATGTTGGCTTGACTATTGAGTTTTGATTTTAGTAGATATGGCAGGATTCTTGTTAACATGTCTTTGGAGGGCTAATGCTTCTCTTGAGTTGACTTTTGGGAGGAGTGAGGTCACCTTTGGCCAATTTGTTTTGAATGGATCAATTGGTTTGAAATAGAGGTGTATGGTGAGGGTACTGCCTCGATTTTCATGGTTTAGAAAAGGGTGGTTCAAAGTTGATTGGGAGGTCGAGAGTGGGTCGTTACCCTATTTTTTGTTTCTTGTCGGCTGTAGAGGGCATGATCATGACTCAAGCTGTTGGGGTTGAGGGGAGTAGTTTTGGAGAATCATAGATATTTTAATCTCTTATCCAAGAGGGTTGTAGATAGTTTAGGCTCTTATCTAGGAGTTATGTTGACTTGTTGCCAGAGTTGAAATCAGTTGCCTCAGGTTGATTTGCAGAAGGCTCTGGCACTGTGCTGGAGATCAAAAGACTGAGATGTTAGGGTTATTGAGCTATGTAGTGCATGGGGACACGCCTTATGGAGTCGAAGAATTGCTTTGATGATGACTAGCCGATGTGGTTTGCTGAGATAGATTTCTTATGAGTTAAGCTATGCTGGAGACTTTGGGCTTCTGACCTGCCCTAGTTAGGTTATAGTTTGGATGGTTAGATGCTTATGCACAGTAGGATTCTCTGGATAATTGAATGTTTTGGATGGCTAGACATTGGGCTTTGTTAGGTTGTGACATCAGGATGTTGGGCTCAAGAACACCTTACATCCTGAGAAAGCTTAGGGAGATGCCCTTGCACTTGCACCTCTCTCAGCATCTTGTAATCAATATCAAGATATAATAAACTAATTTTTAATAAATGACTTAAGATATTCATGCTTATTACTTTGCCATATTGAGTTTAGAGATTTGTTACCAATGCAGGTTTCTCACATGTTGGCATCTTTTGACCCATTGTTGAGGCGTGAGACCTTGCTGTTTCGCTGAGGCTGTTTTGCTGTTGTTACTTAGACTGTTGATCGAGAGAATTGGCACTTTTCTCTTCTTTTTTTTTTTCCTTTTTCTCTCATTTAAACTATTTTTTTTCCACATGTGCCCTTGCGAGTTTTCAAATATACTGGTTCTACTATTTTTGCATGTTAGTGCCCGTTTTTTGGGTTTTCACTATGTCGATAGTTTTGTATCTTGCCATGATCCTACTTTTTTACCCATAGCACCCTAGAGTGTTTTCACTTTGTCCTCAGGCTATTCTTTTTTCTTGATTTCTCTCGTAGGTGCCGATGAAGATGACTCCTTGCTGAATAAGAATAGGAGTGTTGAGTACTTTGATTTGGAATAATGATTGATTGTGAAAGTTATTGTTGACTGAAGCTGCTGTTGCTTTTGTTGGAGATCATTGATGTTGCTTATGCAATAAAAGTTATCTTCTTAGAACTCGCTTTGTTGGATATCACACTGCCTAGTGTAATCCAAAAGGTCTTTACTTTGGATTGTAATTTGGGCTATGGGGTATTTGAAAGGAAGGGATAAAGGCTCAAAATGTTTTTGCTTTACTTGGCTTTTTAAGGCCTATGATCACCTTCGACAGCTAGACTCTTTCTCTTATTGATGCTCACTCTTCATGCCCCACCCTTTTTTTCCATGATCCTAGATATATTACTTTTGCACCATGGTGTTCTTATGAATTCTTGTAAGGTCGATAGCTTTTGTATCTTGCCATGCCTTCACCTTTTTACCCACAGTGTCTTTTTAGGTTGTCACTGTGTTCTCGAGGTCATGCTATTTATGATTATTTTCTACCATTCCTATGAAGATCAGTATTCTCTCTGCTGTAGCACTGAAGAGTTTGACATTTTTCTCTTTTTTTTGGGGACTACGTAAACTTATATCCGCTCTTTATTTCCCTTATCTTGTTTACTCTGTCTCAACCCATTATGGGCGGTGATCATTAGGTCAATTTTTTCAAAGGAAAGTAAATAACTCAACTGGGTTTTGCAATGGGATACTTTTAATTGTATGGTAGAGGAATTGAGGGCCTCTCTTCATTTCAATCATTGCTATTATTGCTCTGTCAAAGCTTCTGATTACACATAGTAGTACTTTACCTAATTTGAGTTGATGAGTGCTGCAAAGATTTCTTCTTCCACCTCTACTAAGATCAATGTTCTTCCTAACACGACTTTGTGAACCAAGAACAGGTCTTCATTATTGTAGGAGAACTTACTTTTGGCTTTCTGCTAACTTGGAATTGTCTTTTTAAGAACAAAATCACCTTTTTTGAACTGGCGGGGCTTGTGTTGAAGGATCTGGCAATGCTTTTTTAATATCATTGGGCATGGTAGATGGTTGCCATTCTCTTTTCTTCTAGGAGACAAAGTTGTTCACGCTGGCTTTTGATCCAGTCTGCTTCTATGACTTGAATTTCCATGAGGACTTGGAGTGAGAGGATTTTTACTTTGACTAATAGGACTGCCTTATTGCTTTAGACCAAGGAGAATAGCAGTGCCCCAATTGAAATTCTGACGGAGGTTTGATATGCCATCAACACAATGGGTAGCTACTCACGACACTCCCTATGGTGATCTGATGAGAATGCAAATGTCATATTTTTCTCCCTTAATGTTTAATCTTTTATACTTAGTTGGTGCCTAAATATACTCACTATTCTTATGATTTGATTTAGGGTGCTATGGAATGCCAAGGAAGAGGATCCTAGCTTAAAAGAGATGAATTTGTGCTAAAATGGAATAAGCATTCGAAGGAGCATTTGAACGGTCCTAGGAGGTGTTCGAACGGTACGTCAAACGGATTCACGTCAAGTTCAGGTTCGAAGAGCATTCGAAATATACAAAGAGCAATTTTACTGTTCAAAGTGTGTTCGACGCACTGTTCGAACGGTGGCCCGATACGTTTGAACAGTAGTAAGGGCATTCGAACAGTTGTGTGCACCTGCAGATTTTTAAAAGCCTATAAAAGCTGGGACTGTTTTGTTTTTAGGGTTGTTAGAGTTTTTTGTATTATTCTAGGTTATTCTTTGAGCCTTTTTCATGGCCCTGCGTGGCCAAACTTTGAATCTTGGTCGAAGGAAACAGAAGCCTCATAATTAATAATAAGCAGTGAGATCTAATTTGTTTTCATTATTCGATTTACGATTTAAGTATCAGATGTTCTTCGATGCCTATTTTCATGATTGTCTTATTTAATCGCTAGGAGGCCTACTAGTTTATTATTCGTTGCAATTTGTTGCTGGATTAGATATCAAATCCGTAATTGTTTGATTCCTCTAATTTGTGAAGCAACTAAGATTTAATGATTGCTGTGTTAGGAATTGTTATATCTTAGGAAGAACGTTTGACTAAATTAAATGCAACCGCTTGTGCTTGTGTTGTTTAGTTTCATCGATTTCTCTACTTATTAAGGCCACTATTAGATTAAATCTTGTGTGCTTATCCTGGTTTGTTTAATAGTTACAGTTAATAAGATCGCTTGTTTCTAATTAACTACGACTAAGGAGGGATAGGAAAATAGTTCCGACGGTGAATAGTCAATGTGTGGATTGATATGCTTGCATCAATGATTAGTTATAAAATTCCGCTGGTGGATGTTGACTTAGACCAAGGTTTGTTATTTTGATTGATTTCAATACTTTAATCTGAGTTGCTTCTTAGTTATTATTACAATAGTTTTTATTATATCCAAAACCCCACATCAAAGTTCACATAGCATAAAACTAGGCTAAACACTTTCTGTGGGAACGATCCTTACTCACATTACTACATATTTGTTTTTGGGGTATCCGTTTTATTTTTGGGTGCCCACAACAGCACACCAAATTTTGGTGCCGTTGTCGGGGAGTGATTCTAGTTAATTTTTGTGCTTCTTGTGATTTTTATTTTATTTAAAAAAAAGAAAAAAAATATTTTAATTATTTTCATTACTCTAGATTTTTTCCTGAATTGTTTTTCAAGGCTGGTTAGAGTTTCCTTGAGTGTTTATGAGTGTAACTCGATCTTCTAATCAAGGTGATTTGCAGTGCGATTTAGAAATAGAGAGAACTTTGCACAGGTCAAGAAGGAAAGCTCAGAGAAATTCTATAGAGAATGATCCAGCTCTTGATTCCCTATTTACTAGCGATTCTGATTTAGGAGAGGAGGAAGTCATGGCTAGAAATCAAACTTTGAAAGAGCTTGCGGCCCCTGATCTAAATCAACAACCCTTATGCATAGCATTCCCTACTTTAGATGTTCCTACTAACTTTGAATTAAAATCTGGACTAATACATCTTTTGGCCACTTGTCATGGTCTTTTAGGTGAAGATCCCCACAAATATCTAAAGGAGTTTCATGTAGTATGCACAAGTATGAAACCCACGGGGTTGACTGAAGAGCAAATTAAATTAAGAGCTTTTTCGTTTTCTTTGAAGGATTCGGCTAAGGATAGGCTCTATTATCTACCATCTAAAAGTATTACCACATGGAACGAGATGAAAAGATTATTTTTAGAGAAATATTTCCCAGCTTTAAGGGTGGCCAACATTCGAAAAGAAATCTGTGGTATAAGCCAGCACAACGGAGAGTCCCTACATGAATACTAGGAGCGTTTCAAGAAATTATGTGCAAGCTGTCCCCATCATCAAATTAGTGAGCAACTTTTTATTTAGTATTTCTATGAGAACCTGTTGCCAACTGATAAGAGCATGATTGATGCTGCTAGTGGAGGAGCTTTGGTGGATAAAACTCCCTATGCTGCGAGAAATCTAATTGCGAATATGGCAGCCAATTCTCAACAATTTGGCACTAGATTTGACCATTCACCTAAGCATGTCAATGAGGTAAATATTTCCTCCATTGAGCAACAAATTATGAGTCTAACTTCCCTTGTTCGTCAAATGGCTATAAGTAATATGCAAACGGCGAAGGCCTGTGGAATTTGTTCAGTAGCAGGGCATCCAACCGATATGTGTCCAACTCTTCAAGAAGAGCCCATAGAGCAAGTGAATGCAGCAGGTGGTTTCCCTGGACAACCATAAAGAAAGTATGATCCATATTCAAGCACGTATAACGTGGGATGAAGGGATCACCCCAATCTTAGCTATGAGAATCCACAAGTGAATCAGCCCGTGATTCAAAATTGCCCAAGTTACTAGCAATATAAGCAACCATACCCCCCTAGACAACAACCAGGCCAAACTTCTAATTCTGGTATGTCTTTAGAAGATATTGTTAAGTCTTTTGCCACTAATACTTTGCAATTCTAACAAGAGACGAAACAATTTCAACAAGAGGCGAGGGCCAGTATTCAAAGTCTGGACAATCAGATGAGCCAGATGGCAACCACAGTTAATCGGCTGGAAGCCCAAAGTTCGAGGAAATCACCCTCTCAAACTGTAGTAAATCCAAGAGAAAATGCAAGTGCAATCGTCTTGAGAAGTGGTAAAGTGGTTGAGATTCCAGTAAAGGCAGCCCCTGCATCGTCGAATAAAGAAAAGGAGAAAACGTCATAGCAGAAGGGAACATTCCCAATGACGATGACATACCTAAGCGTAAGTTTCTGCCTCTTTCTGATTATAAACCTGTACCTCTTTTTTCTCAAGCTTTAGCAGAATCTAGAAAAGATGAATAAAATAAAGATTTATATGAGACTTTTCATAGATGCAAGGTAAATATTTCACTTTTAGATGCTATTAAGTAAGTACCTTGTTATACTAAATTCCTTAAAGAATTGTGTACAATTAAGAAGAAACAAAAACTTAAGGGATGTGAGAAGGTGAGAGTAGGGGAGAATGTTTCTGCAGTTATTCAAAGGAAACTCCTTGTAAAGTGCAAGGATCCAAGTATGTTTACTATCCCTTGTACGATAGGTAACACTAGATTTGAAATGGCCATGATCGATTTAGGAGCTTCTATTAATGTCATGCCATATTCTATATATACTTATTTAAAACTTGGACCTTTGAATAAATTTGGTGTTGTGATTCAATTGGCTGATAGATCCAATGCCTATCCTAAGGGTGTAGTTAAGGATGTTCTTGTACAAGTTAATGATCTAGTTTTTCCTGCTGATTTTTATGTGCTTGATATGAAAAATGGTGACCAAAATGCCCCTACTTTGTTAGGAAGACCATTTTTAAAGACATTTAAGACTAAAATGGATGTTCATAGTGGCACATTTACCATGGAATTTGATGGTAAAATTGTTAAGTTTAATATTTATGATGCCATGAGATACCCTTGTGATAATAATCCTGTTTATTCTATTGATGTGATTGATTCTCTAGCACAAGAAGTTTTTGAACTTGATGGACAAGATGTATTGGAAGTTGCCATTAGTAAGCATTTTGAGGAAAAGAATGGAGAGTTAGCCTTGAGTACTGATTTGCAAGAAACTGTTGCAACATTGAACGATTTTTTGAAGCTACAACAGTCAGGTAATGCACCTTATATTGCATTACCAGTTTCTAACGAGAGGCCGTTACCCACTATTTTGCAGGCCCCTACTCCAGATTTGAAGCCTCCTTGGAGACAGGGGAACATTACTAGTGATCATCTCTAGTAAACTTTGTGAGTTGCAAGAAGAAAAACTTGTGCAGGTCCTAAAGGAGCATAAGACGGCTATTGGTTGGACAATTGCAGATATTAAAGGAATTAGCCCGTCTACATGCATGCATCGTATCTTACTTGAAGAGGGAGCAAAACCTTCCCGTCAACCGCAAAGAAGATTGTACCCACCCATGATGGAAGTAGTAAAGAAGAAGATCCTTAAACTTCTTGAAGTTGGAATGATTTATCATATTTCGAATAGCAATTGGGTTAGCCCGGTTCAAGTGGTTCCTAAAAAAACTGGAATACTGTTGTGAAAAATTAGAATGATGAGTTAGCTCCTACCCATGTTCAGAATGGGTGGTGGGTTTGTATAGATTATAGAAAATTAAATGCTGTAACCTGCAAGGACCACTTCCCTTTACCTTTTATTGATCAAATGCTTTAAAGGTTAGCTGGTCATTCTTACTATTGTTTCCTTGATGGTTTTTCAGGTTATTTTCATATTGCAATTGCACCAAAGGATTAAGAAAAGACAATTTTTATATGCCTATTTGGGACTTTTGCATATCGTCGCATGCCCTTCGGCCTTTGCAACGCCCCCGCCGCTTTCCAAAGGTGTATGGTTAGCATATTTTCAAATTATATTGAGCATATCATAGAAGTTTTTATGGATAATTTCACAGTTTATGGAGACTCCTTTGATAATTGTTTGCTTAACCTTACACTTGTTCTTCAATGATGCATGGAAACTAACCTTGTGTTAAACTCTGAAAAATGTCATTTTATGGTTGAACAAGGTATAGTGTTAGGTCATGTTGTTTCATCTAGGGGAATTAAGGTAGACAAAACTAAAGTTGATATTATTCAATCTTGACCTTATCTCACTAGTGTGCGGGAAGTTCATTCTTTTCTTGGACATGCAGGTTTTTACCGAAGATTCATCAAGGACTTCTCTAAAATAACAGCACCCCTATGCAAGTTGGTACAAAAGGATGTGACTTTTGAGTTCGACGAGGCATGTAAAAAGGTGTTTGATAAGCTAAAGGAACTATTGATTTCTACCCCAATTATCCAGGCCCCTGACTGGAGTGTTCTTTTCGAGATAATGTGCGACGCAAGTGATTATGCAGTAGGCACGCTGTCTTGGGTCAAAGAATTGGAAATGCGTCTCATGCCATTTATTATGCTTCCAGAACTTTGAATGATGCTTAGAGAAATTATTCTACTATTGAAAAAGAAATTTTAGCTGTTGTTTTTGCTTTAGAAAAGTTTCGATCTTATTTACTTGGTACTAAAGTCATTATTTACTCTGATCATGCAGCTCTTCATTATTTGATGACGAAGAAAGAGGTAAAACTAAGATTAATTAGATGGATACTTCTCTTAAGTGAATTTGATTTGGAGATCAAAGACAAAAGAGGGACAAAAAATTGTGTCACCGATCATTTGAGTCGTTTAGCTCATGTCGAGGATGAACTTCATTTACAAGAAACATTTCCTGACAAGCAATTGTTCTTCACGAATGTGACATTACCTTGGTATACAAATATTGTAAATTATTTAGTTACTAACATACTACCTACTGGTTTGTCTAAGGTCAAAGAGATAAGATCAAGAGTGATGCCAAATGCTATGTGTAGGATGACCCATACTTATGGAAGCATTGTGCGGATCAAGTGATCAGAAGGTGCGTTCCTGAAAATAAAATCATTTCTATTCTAATCTTTTGTCATTTTTATACTTGTGGAGGTCAATTTGGAGCTAAAAGAATGGCGAGAAAAGTGCTAGAATGTGATTTTTATTGGCCATCTCTATTTCGAGATTCATATTCTTTTTGTAAGTCATGCGGCCCTTGTTAGAAGACAGGTAATATATCCTAAAGGAATGAGATACCACAAACTCCCATACTATTTTGTGAAATTTTTAATGTTTGGGGCATCGATTTCATGGGACCATTCCCTATATCTTTCGGTTATGTTTATATTTAGCTTGCTATTGATTATGTCTCGAAATGGATGGAAGCTAAAGCCACCAGGAGTGATGATTCAAAAGTTGTTGCAGATTCCAAGTTTGGAATTCCAAGAGCTCTAACAAGTGATCGAGGTACTCACTTTTGCAATCGAACTATGGCGACTTTGTTGAGAAAGTACCATGTGACGCATAAGGTGTCAACTTCATATCATCCGCAAACTAGTGGACAAGCAAAAGTGTGAAATCGAGAAATCAATTCCATCATTGAAAAGACGGTCAATCCAAGTAGAAAAGATTAAAGTTTGTGCTTGGATGATGCTTTGTGGGCGTACAGGACTGTATATAAAATGCCCATTGGTATGTCACCTTATCGATTAGTATTTGGAAAACCGTGCCACCTTCCAGTTGAGTTAGAACACAAAGCTTATTGGGCTATCAAGAGTTTTAATATGAAGATGGATGAAAGTGGAGAACATAGAAAATTACAACTCCAAGAGTTAGAGGAAATTCGTAATGATGCCTATGAGAGTGTAAGGATTTATAAGGAAAAGATGAAGGCTTTTCATGAAAAGATGATTTCTAGGAAGGAGTTTAAAGTTGGTCAGAAAGTTCTTCTATACCAGTCACAGCTTTGTTTATTTCCAAGTAAGTTGCGTTCTCGCTGGATTGGACATTTTGTCGTTACTAATGTTTTTCCTCATGGTGCAGTTGAAATTCAAAGCTTAGCCACTTCCAAAGTGTTCAAGGTGAATGACCATCAACTTAAGCATTTCTATGAAGGTTTCCGAGTCGAGAATGTGGAGAAACTGGACCTTGAGGATTCAATTTATACTGATTGAAGAAGGAAGCATTGAGTCGAGCCCACGACAATAAACAAAGGCGCTGCTTGAGAGGCAACCCAAGGGAAGTTCGTTTTTCTTTTCTTATTTTCGCATTTATATATTGGTTATCTTTGCCCTTTCTGTACATTTCACTTTACATTGGGGACAACATAAGTTTTCAGTGCGGGGGAGGGGATTTAGCTAGTGTTTTTGTGTTTTAATTTGAAATTTGGAAAAAAATAATAACGAGATTCAATTAAGCTTGAAGAAATCATAACATGATTAAATAAGTGATTTTTCAACTTAGAATTAATTAGTCAAGTTACTTTACTTGAGATTGGAGTGACTGAATTTGGTAGACAAAAGTTGGTGGGATTTTAAGCCTTTAGACTGACACATCCATATCAGTCATTATTTTCTTTCATGTGAGATATTCTCCCATGGATTTGTTTCTCTAGAACTTGCCTTGATTCTCTTCGAGGTTATATTGACACATGCATGCATGAACATGATTAAGGCCATCTTTGTTATAAGATACATGAGCCAAATAGCCTACCTTATAATTAATTTTTCCCTTTGTGAACTCCTTTGAGCTTTATGTGTTGTTTTTTTTCGTTATTGTGAACCCACATTAGAAGCTTTAAACCTGGAAAAAATAATGCCTTTACTCAAGCCGTAGAGCTAGTGGAGCATTGTTCATCATTATTATACATATGGGTGCGTAAGAAATAAGTGTGGGGGTGTCCAGAATTATGGTAGGGCTACGGCTGGTGAAATGAAACATGTGTTCATTCTCAATTCGTGAGTTCCATTGTTGATGTAATGTGAAAAAACAAAAGAAAAAAAAAAAGAAAAAGAGATAGGAAGTGATGGAAGAAATTGCTTTTAATGTTACAAACTGTCTATGTTCATAATCCCTCCTAAAATTCTAAGGAATGGGTCTATTTATATGGGATATATACAAGACAGAAGCTATTGAATGGAGTGATTGGTTTTACATATCTTATATATTCGAACTTGAGCTAATTCATTTATGCTCCACTAGTTTCGATGGCTTTTAAGCTAAATTCCCAAATATTTCCCACCTTGATCCTAAACCCCGTTATAACCCTTGGAAAGTCCTTATGATTCGTGTTATGTATGTGAGCCTAGTGGTGGAGAATGAGAAGATATGCAAGCCTATGGTAGATTATTTCCATTGGAATGAATTTTAGTGATACACATACCCTTTAAACACATGAGAGTCAAGTGTTTATTTCCGTGAGGGTCTACATATTCAGTTTACTCCATCTTTAAGTGGAAATACTTGCTAAGTGATTGTGAGTTGTTTAAGAATGTTATTTGATTTAGAAACACTTGACTTGAAAAGACTTGTGAAGATTTAACTTGATTACTGTTGACTCCACACCTTAATTTTGATGATAACTAAACCTTATATTACTTTACTAATGAATTTAATTAGTGTAGATTAATGACAAAATATATTTTACACCTAAAGTTTATGAATGTCAAAACGGATGCACAATAACTCAAGGATTCAGCAATCCACCAAAATAGAGCAATGGTCCATATTCAAATATCAAACCATTGATGTAAACTCAAAGAGATTGAAGGTGCTCAAAATAAGATTTCATTAAGCTTGTAAAGACTTAATAAAGTTGATATGAATTCGAAGAGATTGAAGGTGTTCAAAAGGAGAATTCATCATGTCTGCAAAGAATCTATGAAGAATCCAAGAAAAGTTTTTGAATAAACCAAAATGAATTCAATCCAAATTGAATTGAAGACTTTCTTGAATAACCATATTGGATTGAAGATTTTGAAAAATCACTAGACCCTAAAAAGAAGATTCCTTGAAGATCTTAACGTGTTTTTGAAGGTGAGTTTGATCAAGGAAAGCATGGAAGAAATTTTCTGGGTGATATGTCGATACATGGATTTGAAGTGTTGACACATAAGGATAGAGGCTAATGCTTGAAGAATGGATGATCAAGTGTTGACATATGGGTTTGATGTGTCGACAAATGGAGATAGAGAACAAGTGCTGGAGGATTTAATGTGTCGACACATGAAGTTAGGTGTCGACACTTGGGGACTAACAGCTATATTTTTAAACATTGTCAAGGTCTAAACTCATATTAAATGAGCCTTCAACTATCTCCAACAAGTGAAATTAATTCAGGGCCTTATATACATGCTTCCAAATACATTTATGGATAAGAGATACAAGATTACTCCATCTTTTGATCATCAAGAGCTGACAATTCCTTAAATTTATTGAAAATTCTCTTTGTCTTCAAAAGTTAACATTTAGTGAGCTATTCAACTCTCATCTACTCTTCATAGAGAGTGTGTACTTCAATTGTATGTCTCTTACACACTTGTGACATAGAGTTTGAGTGTTCTTTAGTGGAAGAAAAAAACTTACAAGTTTGAGAAAGCTTTGACAAAATTCTTGTAGCATTGAAGCTTGGGTGTAAGCTTCAAGGAGAGTGAGCTAGGCACTTCAAACTCCATCCTTTGGACATTGCATAGTGGAAGAAGACTCCAAGGGGATCTTGGGGTGAGGACGTAGACCACAAGTTGTGGTTGAACCTTAGTAATTCTTGGTGTTTCTCTCTTGTGCTGGTGTTTCTCTCTTGTGCTGGTGTTTCTCTCTTGTGCTTTGCTTTCATTTCTTACTTGATTTTATTACATTGCATGTATCTTAAATTACTATTTCATTGCTCAATTTTAATTAGTCTTAATTGCAATTATTTTAGAAAAACCTAATTCACTCTCCCCTCTTGGGTTGCCTTTTGGGCCAATAATTACTTAGCTTGAAAGAATTTAGAAAGTTAGGGTTTAAGAGAGATTGGATTTTAGAAAGCTTTGAATTGAAAAAGTTTCAAAATAGGAAAGTTCCATTTTAGAAAAGTGCCAAATTAAGAAAGTTTCATTTTAAAAATTTTTCATTTTAGGAAAGAATTGATTTTGGAAAGATTTCAATTTAGAAAGTTTCATTTTAGGAAAGGTCTTGATTTAACAAAGGTTTGAACTTAGACATATTTGAAACTTGAAAATAAGATTTGAAAGTTTGAAATTAAGAAAGTTTTAGAATTTAAAAAGATTTGATAAGTTGAAATTTAGAAAGTTGAGATTTGGAAAGGTTTGAAATTAGGAAATATTAGAATTAGGAAAGATTTGATTTTTATTTCCTAAAGTTGAAAATTACATTTTATTTAAAAAAATAGATGATTTGATTTTGTTTCCAAAATTGAAGGATTATATTTAGTTTCCTAAATGGGAAGATTTGATTTGGCATGGAATTGGAAAAGTTGAATTTTGAAAATCTTGAATTTGGAAATCTATGATTTGGTGCAAAAAAGGGGTTTTGGAAATCTAAAATTTTGATGTAGAAAATAGTTTTGGAAATCTATGATTTGAGGCAAAATAGGAAATCATGATTTTAAGAAAGGAACTAGTGTTTCCTAACCATGGATTCTAATGCTTGACTTGGACTTCAAGACAGAATTTTTGAAAAGTAGATCTTTGAAAAGAGTTTTTAGAAGTGGATTTGCAAAACTATTTGGAAAGAGGTATAAATATGGACATTTACAAGTCTCATGAATTACTCACTTTCCTAAAATGATTCTAACCATGGAAAGATTAGAACCATTCTAGGGTTGTGATTTTGAAAACAAAATAAGGTTTAAAATATGAACCATAATTATCACATTGAATATCACATTTTCCTAAAACAACCTTAACTATGGAATGGCTAGAATCATCTTAAGATTGTGGATTGTGGTTTTGATGAAAACAATTTAGGGTTTAAACCCGAAATTTGAACGTTGATAGTCACATTGAATATAACATTTTCTTAGAACAACCTTAACTATGAACTGGCTAGAATCATCCTAAGAGTGTGATTTTGAAAACAAGTTTGAAAGAAAAAGATTTTGAATGCAAGTTTAAAAACAACTTTGAAAACAAATTTGAAAGCAATTTTGAATGGATGTATGAATATGAAATGCACAATGCAATAGGGTCGTGAACATACAAGGCTAAGCTTCACCACATAATCAAGGGGACCAAACTCACACCATAAAAGATTGAACTAGAAGAAACCCCCTGACATGGTGACCTTCAACAATCCTTCTTAGACATGAATAAAGGAGTCCCTTATTTCAAGTATGTAAGAAAGGGAGGTAGAAGATGAGGATTAATATAGAAGAAAACCTAAATAGGTTATGAGGGAGAAGAGAGAAGGGGGATTACATAAAAAAAATAAAAAATAGAAAACCAACCTCGTCTTCTTCTTACCTTTATTGCTTTGTTTGCTTTGCTTTACTTGAACCTTGAGAGCTTTGAAGTTGCTGCACTCAAGTCCTCAATGGATGTTTTAAAGCTTGTATTTAAGTGTATAGAGTATATAGAAGGTAGGGTTTGAGTGTATAGAGGCTAGGATTTGAGGAGGCTTGAGAGAATTAGGGTTTTTAGGGAATTCAAGCTATGTTTTCAGTGAGGCAAAGTTTTTGGACTGAGTTTGTAGACCCCTTTTACACAGGGGGAAGATCTATATTTATAGGCAATTAAAACAAAAATTTGCGCTTGTTGCAGTGGCACCAGAATGTTTTTAAGAGTGGCGCCAGGCCATTTATCGGCTTGGTGCATGTCCTAGTGACTACCATGCAATTTTTAGCTTGCCTCCACTAGAAGTTACTCTAGAAAGTCTGAGAGTGATCCAGTACGTTTCGAGTAACCAAACTCGGTCGAGAATAGGCAGCAACTCTTGAGAGAGAGTCCCAAATGTAACTGGCTTGAGAATCAATGCTAGAATAGTTGAAAAGTTTGATTGGCCTACTAGGGGCAATACGATCAATTGAACAAAAAAAAAACACAGGAATGGACTCGGAGTGACCTGTGAGAAGGCTTAAAGGTTGAAAATACTATTGAGAGTGTTCCGAGGGGTTGCCGGTTTGATACCCAGAGTCGGTGTGGTTGGAAAAGGCAACCGACCCACTAGGGGTAAAACGGTCATTTTGCATTGGTCTTACCGGAATGGACTCGGAATGATCCAAAAAGGTTTTGGAAGGTTGAGACACTATTAGAAGTATCCTCAAAAGGTGACCGGTCTGATACCTAGAGCCGGTGCGGTTTTTGGAGGCGATCAAATGCCTAGTAGCAAAATGGTAATTTTTACCGGATAGTCTCGGAATTAATACAGAATTGACTGGAAGGCATTTAAACATGCCGGATTGTCTTTGGGACAATCGTAAAAGGGTGGACTTACCGCTCTGAGTACTTAGGTACTTTCTCGAGAAGCATGCCAGAAGGGCCCAAGGGGTAGTTTGGTTATTTTTTTATCGTAGTGGGCTAGAAGGCACTGGTATTGACCTGGGTTTTGAGTGTTTTTGTCACTTTGATGGTGTGTGACGAGTTGGTTTCCAAAGGTTTCTTGTACTTTCGGTAAATGTGCCACAACCAAGAGGTAAGTTCGGTCTCGTGAAATAGGGGTTTTATTGGCAATTTCCAATGTCGACCTGTTTTCAAGTGTTTTCACCATTCGAATAGTTGCAATGTTTGTGAGTGTTCTTTGTCACTCTGACGGTGTGTGTTCATTTAGAAGACTGCCTAATCTTAGAAACCTGCTGGATGGACTTATCGTTTGAGGGATTAACTTTCTCTAAAGACGTGTTGAATAATGGATGTTCTACATTGGCAGGCTAGTAGGTCCCAGAAGTGAACCGTTCTACCATCTTGAGGACTTAGGTTTCGTCTCGGTCGACAAATTTGAAGGGACTTATCGTTCTAAGGAGTTTTCTTGAAAAACATGCCGGACTAGATGGACTTACTATTTGAGGGATTAACTTTCTTGAAAGATGTGCTGAATTGAGTTTGATTGGTCCACATTGGAATTGGAACTAGAATTGAAGTTGAAATAGGGACGTACCATCTTTAGGAAGACGTGCCAACTAGAATTGGACCAAGCAATGCCCAAGAGCATTTTGGTCATTTTGCGTCTATTGGGCCCGGTAAGCCCGCAAAGCGATTGATTGATAGGATTGAGTTTGGAAAATTGGTTTAGAGTTGAATGTGTTTGTGTCGATTCGAATGTGAGTCCGGTCAGGTCGGAGATTACTGAGCGGGAAAAATAGGGTGCTTATAGAATGCACATACAAGAATGGAATTAAATGCATGTCATCAATGCACACGCACTACATGTATGTGAATTATTTTTGAAGAATGTCTAAGATTGCCCCAAGGCTCATACTCTCGGCATTCTACCCCTTCAGTTCTGTCCCATTCTTATTGCGGTGTGATAGTAGTAGCACCATTCTCAAGGCTTCTTAACCTTTTGGTTTGCATGCTAGTATCTTATCCCTACTTTCTATGGGGTTGTTGTTTGGAAATTTTCTGTCCTCACTTGGTTTTCCCTTTTAGATCTTCAAATTGTATCATGACTTGAGCTATAACTCGCATGCCCTTTGCAGAGCGATAAACAGCTTGGCTCTCAATCCGAGAAAACTTCTTTTAGGACTGTAATGTAGGCCAGGTTTAGGGGTTTTAAGAAATGAAGGAATATCTAGGCTCAAAATTTTTTCTTTTAATGGGTTGTTTAAACCAAAACTATCTGAGCACACCTGGGAGCATGAGGTTGCCCCTACTATCTTCCACGTCTCTCTTCTATTATTTTTTTTTCAACTACTTGTCTTGGTATTGTTCAAGCTTATTTGGACTAAGCAATTTCTTTGATCAGAAACGACTTTGATTTGGACCGTAGCATAGGCTAGGTTGAGGGGTTTATGAATGAAAGGATATAAAGACTCAAACATTATCACTTGTGAGGTTTCGAAAGACCTATGATCACCTTTGGTAATTTAACTTCCATTCCCATCTTTCTTTTTTCCTTCATACTCTTTTTGTCTTTCTAGACCATTGTCTCTCTTCTAATTAGGATTTTTCATCAAGAAATTTATTCCTAAGTCGACTTTAGATATGCTAACTTTTTCATTTTTATTTTTCGATGATATTACCTCCACAGACAAACTTTTCTCATTGCCAAACTTTTTTTTTTAGTTTTTTTTTTCAACTTTTAGAGATGTCATCGACATCATATCTTCTTGGAAATCACCATTCTCATCATCGCTCATTAGTTCTTATTCATGGCTTTTGCATAACCTAGTGTGGGCGGTGATCATCAGGTCAGTTTTATTGAGAAATGTAACCGACTTAAGTGGGCTTTGCAAAGGAATTTTTTTGTGTATGGTAGCAGAATTAAGAGCCTCTCATCATTTCAAATTGAATAGCTTAGTGCAAAAAGTCTTTGTATAAAATTTAGACATTGTTCTTAGAGATGATGTGTTACTGCCAATAAACCCCTATATATTCTTTCAAATCAACTACTTTGTACTTACCTTGGTGTGGAGGATGGTTCTTGGTTTGGGGATATCTGAATAGAAATCATTTACGCCTCTAGGGGGCTGAGCAAAGGGTAGTGTTTGTTTCTTTTTGGATAAATAGAATAATAGTTTCTCATCCTTTTGAGGACTCGGCTGCCCATCGCTTAGCCAGGATATCACTCAAGTGTCGCCTCTTCGATAAGCTTTGCACTTCTTGGTTGAGTATGTCTTCCACCTCTCTCTTAGGCTCTCTTTTTCTCTCGAAGGTTTTAACCCCCGTTGAATAAGTTGCCCATGCTATCTCATCCTTCAAGACGAGTCATTATAAAGTAGGGAAGAATCCCTAACAACAATAATCATCTACAAGAGTATAAGACAAAGGGGATAAATTGAAAACTCCCTCTTTTGAAATCCTAAATTATGATTGCATGGTATGCAATGTTTATTTAAAGAAGATATGCAAGAAATAGAAAGATAGAAAGAAAATGGACAAATTTTGTGGAAACATC
The DNA here is from genome assembly GCA_033060915.1 of Euryodendron excelsum. NCBI lineage: Eukaryota > Viridiplantae > Streptophyta > Magnoliopsida > Ericales > Pentaphylacaceae > Euryodendron > Euryodendron excelsum. Next base: position 38,251,372 of record CM065389.1, read on the forward strand.
CCTTTTCTTGCGGGCCTTTTGGTGAGAACCCTTAATAGAGTTTTAGGACTATGCCAACCTCCTCGGTGCTCCATTCGTTGGATGTATCACTAGACAATGTAGGGCAAATTGATAGATATTTTATAGCGTTTAGCATACATTTGGAAGTTAGGAGATTCTGTTGTAGCAATGCATGGGTCTAACAGAACTTTGCAAACGGTGAAGTACTCCGGGCTTATCCTTGCATAAGTTTGAATTGGGTGGAATGCTAGAGGGATTCCGTGAGCTCAGTTATTGTAACGACTTGGCTAACCAGACTGTTAAAAAAAATAAAATGAACAACCTCAACTCCCGTCTTGAACTTTCAAAATAGTAGATAAAACAAAATAAAATAAATAACTTTCAATAAGATTTAATCATGCTACAACCCCAAATATACCATTAAAAGTGGCTCTGAATTTAATTCTTGAGATAAGATTACAACTTCAAATAACTCACAAAAATAATAATTCTTCCTAAGCTCCAAGATATTTTAACGCCCAAAATAATGACTCCAAAGTAAAGCCTTAAAGTGATACTTGACCAGCACCTTATATGCTCCCATCCTGATACTAACTTCTGTCATGACCCGACTTTGCTCTCATTAGGTCGCGACAGTGGAGGGTGTTGGGGTTTTAAAGTTTAACATGGCATAATAATCATGAATCTCATCATAAATCGAATGGTTTAGTTAACATTACATCAAAGTAGAAAGACTAGTGGAACATTAGCGAAATGTATCCTTACAAATACAGCCCAAAAGAGACCTAATTAACTCAAAAGTTTTAAAGCGACAGGCTAGCAGGGGGAAAACTCGTTCCCACATTCATTTCCTGGGAAAACTGGTTGATGCCTCAACTCTTTAAAAATGTCCCATAAAATAGGAGTGAGCTGCGAAGCCTAGTAGAAATTTCATGAATTCCATAATGTACAAGAATGCAATGTAGTGAAAAGAATGATATCGCATGCATATGTCCCTTATAGTTTCTTTTTACCAATACCAGGATCCTGCAGGTATGTCCTGCCTGGGCCATTTCCAGCAAATGGGTTCGCCCATGATACTCCTTCTTCATCAATTACGAATCCCATTCAAGATCATGTAGCCCGATATGAAGCCCCAATGAAAACTGACTTATGGCAACCCCGTGTTCCAGTTGGTCAAGTTTCATCCATGATATAAACACGGGGTCTTTTCACATTCCGGTTATTCCTCCCTTATTCCTCCTTAGTGATGCAATCATAGATGTAATGTACATTTGAAATCATTTATAGACAAGCATATACTTAATAAGCAAATTGGCAGAAAGGCATAAAATCAATACAGTAACTTGTAAATCATTATTTGGGGAAGAAAAGTAAGCATGTAACTTAAAGAATGCATAAGTTCCTACCCTGATTGTATGTTTAGGTCAAAATGGTCCTTGAGTCACGTATTGTCTGTCGGACAAAGAGCCAGTAGTTAGCCCTCTTATCTAGTTATTGGTAATTGTCCATACTTGTCCAGATTCTCGGTGTTCAAGGGTTGCAGTTCTTATAATCAGTTTATTGGTGTTAAGTAAGAGGACAGAGTGGGTATCTTGGTGGTGTTAGACCTTGGAAACCATTTTGTATCCCGTTAGGAACGGAATTGCACGAGGTCGGAACTGAAGGGGATTATCTAAAATTTTGACTGGGAGGTCCAGTGACCCACACTCTTCCATTTCTGGGTTCCTCGTATTTTTTGAGGTATCTGGGCAAAATTTTAGATTATACCCTGTAATATTACAATTTATATGATTTTCTTTGTCGGAACACTACTTTAATTCAACAAATAATCACATAAATCTCTGAAACATCTAGAAAAATAGGGAAATGCCTCATTTAGTGTTATAAACACGCCAAAAAACTTACAAGTCGAGGGAGTGTGGGACGCGCCCGCACGCACCACCACCTGCGCATGGGGAAGGAAGGCAGTGCCTTCATCTTCTTCCTCGCACGGCTGAGGCCTTACCTCGCTGATTCTCATCAATCCGTGGTCCTCCTGGCCATGCATGTGCGGCCCACAGAATGTTATGGACCTGGGCTACACACTCATGGTCAGCGCTCAACTTACGGTGGCCGGAAGTGGCCATTATGGTTGGAAAACCTTGGCTACATGGCGGAACCCTAGGGTTCCAGACCTGCAATTGAGCTTTTGGGCCTCTTCCCGTGTTTTACTGGAGATGTTTCCTTCACAAAAGTTGTTCGGAACGTCGAGACAAAGAGGACCCAACTGGCCTTGATGGAAAAGGTGGCTGATGGCCAGAGTTGCGGCCTAGAGACCATTTTTCAGTGGTTTCGGCCTTCCAGGGCCATTACGGCTCATGCACAGAGGTAGGAGGCCTCCCTCGGACTCCACGGAGGTCCTGGAGAAGCCTCGCACCATTGTGATAGGCCTTGGGCCCTGCCTTGGCTTGCTATAAGTTTATAATCGGTGCACATTCCATTTTCTTCCTCTCACGGCTTTTCTGGTTCATGGTGGCTGGGGGTGTTGGTTTTGATGGGTTTGGGTAGTTTGAAGGAAGGGGAATGAAGGTGCTAAACCTCACTTTGAATGGGCTTTGCCCCTGCCCCTCTCTTCCCCGACTCCTCTTCACACTTCCTCTCTCTAGAACTCTCCCTCAATTTCTCGTGGGCAGCAATGGGGGAAATGGCAGCAAGGTTGGGCTTTTATGGAGGAAGTATGGTGGTGGTTCATTGGTTGAAGGGTTGATGGGTTGGTCTTCGCCGGTTGCATGGGGGTTACCATTTTACAGTTCCCTCTCTCTCTCTCTCTCTTTCTCTCTCTCTAAACAACTCTCTCTCTCTCATATAACAGTCTCACTGTTTTCACTCCCTCTCTATATCAGCTGCTATATGGGTTGCATTGGGGCCTATGCTTCGCACGCCTAAAAAGGTATGACCAACTATTTGATTGGTGCATGGTGCACACACTCTCTTTCTTAGTCCCCCCCCCCCTCTCTCTCTCTCTCTATAACTTGGTTGAGCAACCACCAATGGCTGGAATCATGCCCATGAAAAGGAGTGTTGGTGGAGGAATCTTGGTTGGCTGCATGGGGGGTGCAATCCCTCAATAGTTTTGTCTCTCTCTCTCTCTCTCTCTCTCTCTCTTTATTTCTCACCCCATGCCTCTCTCTAGAACAGCCATTCATTGGCTGCATGCAAACCTTTTTGTCCACCAAAGTTATAGTGGGATGATTATTTATACCATGTCTTACACTATATTAATTTTATTAGTGGTGTGTGTGTATTATACATGTTTGTGCGACCATATATGTATTAAGCACTAATTATATATGAAGGTAACAATTTTGGCCACTCATGCAGTCAAGGGCTGGCATTTTATGTTAATTATATACAGGTATAGGCAGCCAGTCAAGGGGCTTAATTGGGTGTATCCATAATTATTCCGATGTAATGTCGTGTCCCGATTTTTCGCACTCAAAAAAGATAAATGAGAAAAACACAGTGCTCTCTCGTTAGAACTCATCTTTCCAAAAGGATGAGTGTAACTAGGTTTGAATTGAAAATTTGATTTGAATAAAGGGCTTTTTGAAAAACATTTGGAGTCGCCACCTAACTTGATTAAGGTGAGTTAGATTACCTAAAACTAAGCACAATCCAAAGATTACCCTTAGGGTTTTTGAAAACAATTTTGAAAACTTGCTCAAGAGAGGGTTTTTAAGAAAAGAGATTGTTTGGCAACCGTTGAAAAGTGTGAGCCCTTTTTTGAAAATAACTCCATTTGGTCTTTGAAAATAGTGATTTAAGTTCGGAGGTTGGTTATGTGTAGAGAAGACGCACTAAGCTATCACCCTATTCCGCCCTTGCAGTACTTACATGCCTATTCACCCTAGGTTCACTCATTAGAGTCTTTGATTTAATAAATGTCCAATAACTATCCACTTTAGAAAAGAACTTTTAGAAAGAAATTTGACATAATGCATGGTATGCAAGTGCAAGAATTTGATTTGATTTTGAAAGTGGATTTGAGAAAACCTGATTTGATTTTGGAAATAGATTTGAGAAAAGGCTTGATTTGGTTTGAAAAGATAGATTTGATTTTGAAAGAAAGTTTTAGAAATTGAAAATAGAGATTTGAAAATAGATTTTTGGAATTAGAAGTTTAAAAATAGTTATGGAATTGGAAACTTGAAAAAGGTTGTGAAAATAGAAGCTTGAAAAAGGTTGTGACTGCACTCATAAGGGTTGCCTACATATCTCTTTTTTGGTAATCAGATCAATCATAGTTCAGACGAGAGTCTGATAGAAAATTTGATTTAAAAAGAGTTTGATTTGAAAAAGAGATTTGATTTGAAAAAGGGTTTGATTTGAACTTTGAAATTGAACTTGGAATTGAGTTTGAACTGAAATTGAACTTGAGGATTTGAAATTGATTTTGATTTGGAAAGATAGAACTTGGAAGAAGAACTTGGACTTGATTTGGAAATATTGAGATTTAAAAACATTTTGACTTGAATTGAAGTATGGAAAACCATCTCGGTTTAGAAAAGAATTTTTAGAAAAAAGTTGAAAACTTCCTAACTTTAGAGTTAGGGTCAAACTTGACTTGAACTCAAGAAGTTTGATTTTGAAAAGTTTGGTTTTGGAAAACCTAGAATTAAGAAATATGGGATTTAGGAAAGACTTGAAGTTTAAGAAATATTTGATTTAGGATAGTTGGGAAAGATTTGACATGAATGTTGAACTTAGAAGATTTGGAAAGTTGGAATTTAAGAAAGATTGGATTTAGGAAATCTTTGAATTGGGAAAGTTTCGAATTAGAAAAGTTCTATTTTAAGAAATTTTGGAATTAGAAAAGTTACATTTTAAGAAAGTTTCAAATTAAGAAAGTGTCATTTTAGAAAAGTTCCAAATTAGGAAAGAATTGAAATTAGAATGTTTTGAAATTGGAAAGTTTCAACTTAAGAAAAGTTTTGAAAGTTTTCGAATTAGAAAATATTTGAATTTGGAAATTTTTAAATTTTGGAAAGATTTGAATTTAGAAAGATTCAAAGTTTGAGTTTTGAAAATACTTGAAGTTAGCAAAAATTTGAGTTTAAGAAAAATTTAAAAATTTAGAATTTGGAAAGTTGAAATTTGGAAAATTATAGAATTAGGAAATGTTGGAATTAGGAAATATTCGAATTAGGAAAGATTTAGATTCCTATTTCCTAAAACAAAAGATTAGATTTTAATTCTAAAAGGAGGTGATTTGATTTTGTTTTCAAAAACGAAAGATTTTATCTAGTTTCTTATATGGGAGATTGGATTTGGTATAGAATTAGAAGGTGAAGTTTTAGAAGTCCTAGATTTGGAAGTCTATGATTTAATGTAGAAAATAAGTTTTGGAAATTTATGATTTTGATATAAAAAGGAGGTTTTGGAAGCCTAGGTTTTGGGGCCAAAATAGAAAATTGGAAATTAGGGTTTCCTAACCATGACTCTAGGGTTTGACTTGAACTCCAAGAAAAAAGGATTTTGAAAAATAAATCTTTTTGAAAAGAGAGATTCTAGGAAGAAAACTTGAAGAGTGGTTTAGAAAGTAGAACTTTTGAAGTGAGTTTTTGGAAAGGGATATTTGGAAAGAGTTTTTAGAAAAGAGATTTTTGGAAAAAGAGATTTTAGAAAGTAAATTTAAAAAGATATTTTGGAAAGTAAGTTTGAAAAGCAATTAGAAAATGAATTTGAATGTGGACTTTTACAAGTCCTTAAAATATCTCACTTTCCTAAAATGACTCTAATCTTAAGAAGATTAGAACCATTCTAGGATTGTGATTTTGAAAATAATAAAGATTTGAAAATATTGACCATAAAAGTCACTTTAAATGTAACACTTTCTTAAAGCAACCCTAACCATGAAAGGGCTAGAATCACCTTAGGATTGTGATTTTGAAAACGAGTTTGGAAAAAGATGATTTAATGCAAGTTTTGAAAATGATTTTTGATGCAAGTTTTGAAAATAAGTTTGAAAACAAGTTTTGCAAAGATGCATGATCATGATATGTACAATGTAAGTTGGGGTCGTGAACATACAAGATTAAAGGTTTCACCACATAATCAAGTGGGCCGAACCCACGTGATCTCCGGTTAGACTAAAAGAAAGCCCCCGACAAGATGACTTTCAATAGCCTAATCCTATATATGAATTGGGGAGTCCCTTGTTTCAAGTATGCAAGAAAAGAGGGTAGAAGATAGGGATTAAAATAGAAGAAAACCCAAGTGGGTTAGGAGAGAGAAGTGAGAGAGGGGAATTGTGTAAACGTAAATAGAAAGCCTACCTTGTGTCTTCTTCGGTCTGCTTGCTTCACTTGCTTTGCTTTGCGTTGATCTTCAAGAGCTTGCTTTGGTCTTTGGGAGCTTCCAAATTATAGCACTTCAAGTCTTCAATGGAGGCTTCGGAGATTTGTATATGAGTGTATAAGAGTGTATGTATGCTAGGGTTTTAGTGTATAGGGGCTAGGGTTTTGTATATGGAGGCTAAGTTTTGGAGAACCTAAAGAAAACTAGGGTTTGGAAGGGCTTTGAGCTCTGTAATTTAAAAAATAGAGTTTTTGGACTATGTTTACGGGCCCTTTTCATGCTTGATTACACAACAAAAGCATGGTTTATTGCCTCTAAACGACCCTTCATTAGTCGTAGTTTAGGGATAAGTATGCCTTCAATATATGCACTGTGCGAATCGATGGTATTTGTCATCGATTTTAAAAACTCAATTTATTCTAGAAGTTGAATTTCTAAAGAACACCTCGTTTTTATTGCTAGAACTTTCAAATCCGAGACTCACGTCGTAGTCGAAGGATTTGAGTTATAAAATACCTCCTATGGAATTTCGAGAAAAACAATTGGTTGGATCAATTAATCCCGAGACTTTGTCACATTAAGTTAAAATCAAACTTTATTTGAGTCGCTTACTATTTGTTTGTTAGCTAGTTTAGATAATTAAACCATTTCCAAAACAAACAATTTTTCATTTTCATTTTAAGAAGTTTTTTGTTAGAATTTGGTGAGTGATTGAGAGGGTAGTTCTAGTTCTTTTGGTCATTGTGCACACATAGCTCCTTGTGGAACGATCTCATACTCCGAGTTATACTACTCCACCGGCCTTCTCTTGGGATTATCTCGAGTGCACGTGTGGCACGAGTCAAGTTTTGGCGCCATTGCCGGGGAGTTTGCTTTTGCACAAGTGACCGCAAGAGGTGTGCTAGAACACGAACCTTAGTCAACGCGAAATTCAGCGGATTGCTTCATCATCAATCGACAACAATGGAGGAATCGTCGGCCAAGGCCATTCGGTAACTTCGTTCCATCATTTTTGTTTTTCCGTGGTGTTAGAATTTTACGATTTTACTTGTTTTTCTTATTTTTAGTGGTCTAGGCATATGGTAGTTAAGAGCCGGAACTATAGGCAGTTTAGCTATATGCTAAGTGTTTATTGGTGGTTTTGCCTTGTATGCGGAGATTGGAAAATCAGTTGGGTTGTTTTTAAATTTTCTTATGGGCAATGGAGTTGACATTTATGTGGAGATTAGAGGCTCAAAAGGACTTTGCTTGATTGATGTGTGCATTGTATTTGTATGTCCTATTTCTTTCAAAATCACACTCATCATCTTGTTAGAGTCAACCCGTTACGTAACCTTCTACCAGGTTATTTAACCCTACCGCCTACCCGTTTAAACCCAACAGATTTACCTTGTTTTCCCTTAATTGTTGACTTAGGACCCATACCTATGGCAAACATCGATAATCCACTGGGCACTGTCCCAGGAGGTGAACATAACAAAAACAATGGGCATAATGGGCACAATGGCCACGAAAGGGGAAGCAACATAGGGGACGTAGAAGTCCAAGATTGTCTTATGAGGGATTACACGAACCTTGCGAGGTAAACACCCACATCCGCTATAGTACTTCCTGCACATCAAAGCCCATTAAATCTTAAATCGGGAATGCTACAAGCCATGCCCCAATTTCGTGGCTATGACTTAGAACAACCATACATGCATATAAAAGACTTTGAGGATGCATGCTCAATTTTCCAAGATAATGCTTGTCCTAGGGAGGTTTTACTTTTGAAACTTTTCCCATTCACTATAAAGGAGAAGGCCAAGACATGGTTTAATACACTAAAGCCTATGTCCATTTATTCATGGAACACACTTCAAGGGGAGTTCTTGAAAAAGTTCTTCCTCGAATATCGCACAGAGGCACTACGGCGTGCCATATCTCAATTTGCACCTGTTAGTGGTGAGAGCTTCTTCCAATGTTGGGAGAGGTTCAAGGATCTACTATTCGCATGTCCACATCATGATCTTTCGGAATGGCACATCATTAATGCATTCTACTCTTCATTGGCCCCTCAATTAAAGTTGTTTGTAGAATCTATGTGAGTGGGAACCTATCCAGACAAGAACCCCACTGAGGAACATAATTACTTCGACTATCTAGCCAACTTGGCTAGAGATTGGGCTAGCACGGGCACTTAAAACCCTACAACTCAAAATCACATTAACAAGCCCACTACCACACATGTTGGAGCTAAACATCAGTTAGGTGAAGTAGAGGACCTACAAGCTAGGGTCACGTCACTCACACGCAAGTTGGAGGCTTTGGAGACTACTAAGGCCACCACTTTTATACCAGTTGAGACACCCTCATTGTGCTTAGTTTGTAATACACAGGACCATGATATGACTTCATGTCCAGTTATACCAGGGGTGAGGGAAGCACTTCACGGCCAAGTAAACGTGGTTGGTCAATTTCAAGGGGGGTACCAAAATCAGAGGAGTGGAAATAATCCCTACTCCAATACATATAACTTGGGTTAGAGGAATCACCCTAACTTTGGGTGGAAACAAGAGGGTTCACAAAACCCTCAACCATTTCAACAACCCCCACAACCCTTCCAACCTCCACCGCAACCTATCCATAGACCATCAACGTCTTATCCCCATCAACTGACACAATACCAACCTTCTCATATGAGAAACAACAAGGACGTACAAGTGACCAATGACCTACGAGCACTCATAAATAGGGTCAATAATCTACAACAATCACAAGGGGAGACCAACACACTAGTCAAAGACATCCACAAGATGTTAATGACTCAACAAACACAAGGGCGATTTCCTACGCAACCCCAACCAAATCTGAAACCTGCAAATTTTGTTGACACACCATACAAATAGGTTCAGGCCATCACTACACTTAGGAGTGGAAAACAAATCAACAAAACCATCCCTCCTAAGGAAAATAGTCAAGGAAAAAAGAATGAGTCTGTTGGGTTAGGACATGAGCAAGTGAGAGAATAGAGTGAGAAAGATGAAGAGAAAGAGAATGAGAAAAATTCTGAGCTGTCAAAAAAATTGATTGATGTATCTAAAGAAGTGGACATTGAAGATTTAAAACATGCCCCATTTCCTTATAGATTGACTAGACCTGGAAAGAGTCTCTAAACTCTAAAATATATGACATATTCAAACAAGTCTAAGTCAATATTCCTATTTTGGATGCTATCAAACAAATACCTTCCTATGCCAAGTTCTTGAAGGACTTGTGTACTGTTAAGAGGAAGTTACATGTCAAAGAGACGGCAATGATGAATGAGAGTCAAAATGCCATCTTACATTGCAAAACTACGCCAAAGTATAAGGACCCCGGTTGTCCTACTATTTTGTGCGTCATAGGAGGACATAAGATAGACCGAGCCCTTCTTGACCTAGGTTCTAGTGTGAACCTGCTTTCATATTCTGTGTATAAGAAACTACGTCTAGGAGAATTGAGCCATACCCGAGTTACTTTTGAGTTGGCTGATTGTTCTATTAAGGTGCTTCAGGGAATAATTGAGGTTGTTCTCATTCAAGTGGACAATGTTTACTACCCTATCGATTTCATCGTTTTAAATACCCACCCCATAGACATAGAATCTTTTAAGAGTCATATTCCTATCATTTTTGGACGACCTTTCCTTGCCATTGCAAATGCCATCATTCATTCCAAGAATAGGTTATTGAAGCTTTTATTTGGCAATATGACCTTAAAAATGAACATTTTTATGGTGGGTAAACAAAAGGGGGAGGTAGACAACATTGAGGAAGTAGACTTCATAAAGTCTATTGTCTAGGAGCATATGGACTGAGAGTTCATGGAGGATCCTATTTGTAAGCACCCCATTTTTGTCCGCTTGACAGTCTCCAGTTCGTCTAGATTTGTATTCAAGTCAATATAGACATATTCCGAGTCAAACTAGTTTTCCAAACATAATCCAGTCAATTGATCGCTTCGCAGGCCCAATAGAGGCAAAATGACCAAAGTGCTCTTGGGGCATTGTTGGTCCAATTCCAGTGGGCATGTCATTTCGAAGACGGTAAGTCCCCGTTTTAATCTCAAATCCAATTTCAAGTCCAATTCCGATTCCAATTAAATCTGACACACCTTTCAAGAAAGTTAATTCTTTAAGGCGATAAGTCTATCTTGTCCAACACGTTTTTTGAGAAAAATCTTCGAAATGGTAAGTCCCTTCAAACTCGTCGATCAGGACAAGACCCCAAGTCCCTGAGATAGTAGAACGGTCCACCTTTGGCGCTTGCTAGCCTGCCAATGAAGAAATTTCCGTTTCGGCATGCCTTTTAAGAGAGTTAATTCCTCAGGTGATAAGTCCACCTAGCAGCTTCCCGATATCAGGCAGTCTCTAGAATGATCGTGAACCGTCAGAGTAACGGAAGTACTCGTAAATATCGCAACCGTCAGAGTGGCAGAAACACTTGCAAATAGGTCGATATAGGGAATTGCCAACAAACCCCTATGTCATGAGACCACCGTTAGAGTGGCGGAAACACTCAAAACACAAGTCAATACCAGTGCCTGCTAGCTCTCTCCAATGAAAAATGACTAAACTGCCCTTAGAGCATTTTTCAGCACGTTTCTTGAGAAAAAACCTAAGTCCTCAGAACGGTAAGTCCACCCTTCCAGGATTGTCACAAAGACAATCCGGCATGATTAGGTGCCTTCCAGTTAGTTTCGGGCCAATTTTGAGACCTTCTGATCAAAATGACCATTCTGCCCCTAGGCATCTGAGTGCTCGGGGAACCACACCGGCTCTAGGTATCAAACCAGTAACCAACCGGGGATGCTTCTGATAGGATCCCCGACCTTTCGATGCATTTCTGGATCATTCCGAGTCAGTTTCGGCAAACCTGCTATAAAATAATCGTTTTGCCCCTAGTGGGCCGATCCCTTTTTCCAACCACACTGGCTATAGGTATCAAACTGGTAACCTCTTGGGACATTCCAAGTAATATTTCCAAATCTCGAGTCTTCTTTCGGGATATTCCGAGTCCATCCCAGTAGCTTTCTAGCCCAATTGACCGTTTTGTCCCTAATGGCCCGATCAACCCCTCCAACAAATCCTAACATCATTTTTCAAGTCTACTATCCTCGAGACACTATTCTAAGGGTTCCTATACCTTTCGGCCCTCCGGGCCATTATTAGCCCTTTAAATCATTCCCGAACCTTCCGGAGTCACTCCTAGTGAAGCCAAACTAAAATTGCATGGTAGTCACTAGTACAAGTGCCCAAATCTTCTGAAGATACGTTGCTTGCCGACCTTAAAACTTTCCTAAATGGCTGGCGCCACTTCTATTGGCGCCAAGCCAAATTTTGGCCTAGCGTTCCTCCTAGTGGCGCTAGAAAGAAATTTTGTCTAGCGCCACTACAGCAAGCCCTAGTGCAGTCTTCTGTCTGTAAATACAGAGCCTCCTCCAGCATGAAAATGGTCCGTAAACTCAGTCCAAAAACCCTGCTCTTCAATATACAGAGCTCGAAGTCCTTCCAAACCCTAGTTCCCTTTAGGCTCTTCAAACCCTAGCCTCCATATACAGACCCTAGTATACATACACTCATATACACTTATATACACTTATATACACTTATATACTAGCCTCCAAAATCTCCATTAAAGACTTTAAGTGCTGCAACTTGAAAGTTCTTGAAGATCAAGGTGAAGACCGAGGCGAAGTAAGCAAACAAAGCAAACAAAGCAAGTAAAACAAAGAAGACACAAGGTAGGCTTCCTATTTGCGTTTACGCAGTTCCCCATCTCTTTTCTCTCCCATAACCTACTTGGGTTTTCTTCTATTTTAACCCCCATCTTCTACTCCCCTTTCTTGCATGCTTGAAACAAAGGGATTCCCCAGTTCATGTGTAGAATTAGGCTATTGAAAATCACTGTATCAAGGGCTTTCTCTTAGTCTAACTAGAGACCACGTGGGTTTGGCTCCCTTAATTATGTGGTGAAACCTTTAACCTTGTATGTTCACGACCCCAACTTGCATTGTGTCTATTATGGTCTTCCATCTCTCCAAACTTCGTTTTCAAACTTATTTTCAAAACTTGCATCAAAACTCTTTTCAAAACTTGCATTAAATCTTCTTCTTCAAAACTTATTTTCAAAATCACAATCCTAAGGTGATTCTAGCCTTTCCATGGTTAGGGTTGCTTTAAGCCAGTGTTATATTTAAAGTGAATATTATTGTCTATATTTTCAAATCCTTGTTATTTTCAAAATCACAATCTTAGAATGATTCTAACCCTCTTATGGTTAGAATCGTTTTAGGAAAGTGAGATATTTTTAGAGGCTTGCAAAAGTCCACATTCAAATTCTATCCAAAATCTCTTTTTAAACTTACTTTCTAAAAATCCCTTTTTCCAAAATCTCTTTTCAAACTCTTTCCAAAAATCCCTTTCCAAAAACTCTCTTTTCAAGTCTACTCTCTAAAATCTCTTTTCCAACATACTTTCTAAAAACTCTCTCCAATCTCCTTTCCAAAATTGCTTCTTAAAAACTCCCTTCAAAAATCTATTTTCCTAAACTTCTTTTCAAACTCCTTTTCAAAAAACCCTCTTCAAAATTCACTTTCTAAAAACTCCTTTCTAAGATCTCATTCCAAAAATCTTCCTTTTTGAAAAAAATTCACTTTCCAAAAACTCTTTACCTTGACGTCCAAGTCAAGCCCTAGAATCATGATTAGGAAACCCTAATTTCTAACTTCCTTTTTTACATCAAACTTTAGGTTACCAAATCCTATTTTCTATATCAAAATTATATATTTCCAAAATCGTAATTTCTACACCAAAATCTAGGATTTCCAAAACTTCATCTTTCTAATTTTATATCAAATCAAATCCTCCGTTTGAGGAAACCAAATCCAATCTCCCCATTTAGAAAACTAGATACAATCCTCCATTTTCGGAAACAAAATCAAATTATTTCTTTTTAGAAACAAAATCCAACCTTTTGTTTTAGGAAACAGAAATCCAAGTCTTTCCTGATCCAAATCTTTCCTAATTCCCACATTTTCTAATTCCAACCTTTCCTAATTCCATACCTTTCTAAATTTTAACTTTCTAAATTCTAAATCTTCAAATCTTTCTTAAACTCAAATCTTCCCAAACTTCAAGTGTTTCCAAAACCTAAACTTTGAATATTTCTAAATTCAAAACATTTCTTAAGATGAAATTTTTCAATTTCAAAACATTTCCTATTTTAAACTTTCCTAATTCGAAATCTTTCCTAAAATGAAACTTTCCTAAAACGGAACTTTTCTATTTTGAAACTTTCCTAAATTCAATCTTTCCAAGTCCAACATTCAAGTCAAATCTTTTCTAAATCCCTTCAAAGTTAAATAAAATCTTTCTTAATCTCAAGTTCTTCCTAAACCCTATCTTCCTAAGTCTACGTTTTCAAATCTCAATCTTTCCAAAATTAGTCCAAATTCTTCTTCCAAGTTCTATCTTTCCAAATCAAAGTCCAATATTTTCGAATTCCCAAGTTCAATTTCAAACCAAAGTCAATTCCAAATTCCAATTTCAAATCCTCTATTCTAAGTTCAAATCAAATATCTTTTCAAAATCAAACCCTTTTTCAAATCAAACTCTTTCCTAATCAAAGTCTTTTCAAATCAAACTTGCTATTTTTTTATTAGACTCTTGTTCGAACTATAACTAACCTAATTCTCAAAAAGGGATATGTAGGCAACCCTCATGGGTGCGATCATAACTCTTTTTAAGTCTCCAATTCCATAACCTTTTTCAGACTTCTAATTTCACAACCTTTTTAAGTTTCCAATTCCATGACCTATTTCAAGTTTCTAAATCTAAAATCTATTCTCAAATCTCTATTTCCAATTTCTAAATCTTTCTTTCAAAATCAAATATATCTTTTCAAGTCCATTTCAAATCAAATCTATTTTTCAAAATCAAATCAAATTCTTACACTTGCATATCATGCATAATGTCAATTTCTTTTCAAAATTCTTTTCAAAAGTGGATAGTATTGGATGATTATTAATCAAAGGCGCGAATGAGTGAACCTAGGATGAACAGACATATAGGTACCGCAAGGGCAGGGTAGGGTGATGGCTTAGTGCGTCTTCTTTATACGTAACCAACCTTCGAACCTAGATCATTGTTTTCAAAAGACCAAATGGAGTTATTTCTCAAAAAATGGCTTAAATCTTTCCAAAGGTTGCCAAACAACCTGTTTTCTTAAAAAAAAAAAAAAACCCTCTCTTGAGGAAGTTTTCAAAATCTTTTCAAAAACCCTGAGTGTAACCTTCGGGTTGTACTTAGTTTTAGGTGACCTAACTCGGCTTAATCAAGTTAGGTGGTGACTCTAAATTATTTTTCAAAAGCCCTTAATCAAATCAATTTATAATTAAAACCTAGTCACACTCATTCTTCTAGAAGGATGAGTTCTAACGAGACAGTACCGTATTTTTTCCATTTATGTGTGTATTCCTCAAGTGTGAAAAATCTAGGCGCAACAGCCGGCGATTCCATTGGGACACGTAGAGGGTTAGGCCAATGTCATGTTTATTCGCCCTCGCCTAGAGTCTTTGATTAATTCGTCCAATTCTATTCATTGCAAATTTTTAAAATCAAATTTTCAAGGTTGTTTTAAAAAACATGTGCTTATTTCATTTTCATTCATATTATCTTACACTACGAATGCCATCCACATACTAATTCTTGTATCTTTGTTTTGTAGGTGGGCTTTTTGTTTGCAACATTATTTTATTAACTACTATACATGAATGGAATGGACAGGATGGATGGGGGTTGTTGGGCTCTTTCCTCCAGTTTTTGAAAATCACACACGCACTGCACGTGCACTTGTATTCTGCATATTTGCATTCTCTACCTTGATATGTCCTTTCTAGTTAGAAAGGAGGAACGGTATAATGGTTGTGGGCAAGATGCTGTGTCAGTTTCTTTGCCTACGGCCTTTTGATGGTTCCCTTGCTAAGATCACCAACCGATAATGGCACCACCTCAGGGAGTGGGCCTAGGTTTGAAATCTGGGAATCAAGCCTTTTTAGAACGCATTAGTAAACTCTCAACCTCATGCTCATATAGACATCATGTATAGTCAAACCTCTGCTGGATTTAAGACACGCATACCATTTTCAAAACCATGGAGGAAATGGTGACTGCTTTTACTTTCCTCTATATCTGTTTATTCTTGTTGTTATAATGATTGTATTCTTACTGTTATAATGTTTGTCTAACTACTCATGCGTGCACATTTATTTTACCATTGTAGTCTCTCTTTCTTTACTCTATGCATCCATGTTCATGTATTCTATATTCCATGTTAAGACAAGAGTTCCAAAGTAACTCAAGTCACTGTATTCAATCAACAAGGTCTCTCAGCGACCTCCTCGACATCAAGTCCAAAGAGGGCGAATCCGAAGACTCAAGAGTAGTTTAGGATTTCATATGGAAAATTGGATAGGTGGAAGTCCAAAGGAAAATGTTTCCCTCTCCCCCATTAAAGTGTACTATGTTTTTTCTTGTATTCTAAATTCAAAGTTCTATGTATCCCTTTCCTTTGAACATACGAAGGAAAGAAGATTCTCATCTGACGGTAAAGTATTTGTATATAGGGACAAGTCCCCTATCTCCGAAAGTGAGCCAAAGCCATCATACTTAGTCTCTCTCTTAAATAGGGGCATCCTTAAAGCATGCATTGCATAAAAATTTGTCAAAATAAGACATTGACTTTTTCCTTTTACTGGTTTTCGGTTCCTCTCCACGTTCCCCATCGCTACAGACCAAAAGCTAAGGAACATCCATGGAGTCACTCACACTCGATGCCTTAACTTTGCTACTAGCAAAAGTAAGGGGACTCAGAAATAGGATGACTAAAATGGAAGCCATACTCTCTTCACTCTTTTCCTATGTAGGAACTACCACCCATGAGCAGGCAGAGTCCTCGCAAGCCCAAACCCATAAGGGATGAAAAAGGATGAGGAGGGAAGACCAAGACTATACCCCGACCATTGCTTACCAACAACCTCCCCAAGCCAATTGCCACATCGGTACCTTTAAAACCAGTCTTTAACCAAACTTTTGAGCTATACAATCTCTCCTACGAATACCAACCCAACCCATTTGGCCCTGACACCAAAAATTGTCCCACTTTGAAACATGAAATCCAAAGCCCCTTCAACTCACGTACCATCGACCTGGTTGCTACCACACCATAACTCAATTTTCAATCTTCAAAAACATCTGCGACACTTTCTCAGCCTAGGCGAACAAGTGGGAAAAAATAGACATTTACTAAACTCGCTTGTTCATAGAACACGGCCTATTTTGGTCTCCTAGCGGCCGAATATCTGAAACCTATACCTGCTCGACCTTGGCCCAATCCTCTGCCTCATTACTTTGAATTCGCAGCAAGCTGTGAATACCATTCAGGCGGCCAATGACGTGACATTGAAGATTGTTTAACCCTCAAATATAAAATTCAAAACCTGATAGATAATAAGATCATCGGCTTACGACCAGTGAATCCTCCTCTGGATGCCATTATGGACCCTCTACCCGACCACACCATCAATGTCATCACGGAGTTTGGTAACGACAAGGTTTGGTTTGCCACATGCCAAGAGATATATTATGAGGATGGGGAGGAAATGGAATGGGAAGATGTGAAACAGCGTCATGCCTAGTTATGGTGCAACCCTGATAACACGCTAGTCCCCAAAAATGAACTCGTTGATGAATCTGCCGAGAAGGTTGACCAAGAGCCATTCAAACCCTGTGATAGGAGCTTGCCGCTATGCACACTTGAGCAACATTGAGGCACAGCCTGGTGCAAGAGCAGAAAATCTTGAGCTCAGGTCAAGTCTACTAAGCTAAAAGAAGACAAGCTACCCAACTTATTTAATGAAGAAACTAAGGAGCTAGCAGAGGAAGGCAAAATGGTCAAAGAAGCTGACAATTGCATTATCACTACCAATTCACTTAGAGCTCTGGGAGAAACTTGTACTTGTCTTGCCTTGGCCAAAGAGCCCAACTGTGGATGGAGTGTTGAAGATGTGGGCACCATCCCAAAGCCCAACTAGAGGGAGTCTTGTCAAAAGTGTACAAGAGAAGGGTGTTGTCACTCACTTTCTTTCTATCTCTCTTACTTTCTGTCCTTAAGTTAAATGTTTGCACTTTCATTCCAAAAGACCTCTGTTTTTTTTTAAATAGTGAAATATCAGTTTATGTTATTATCTTACATTGCTGTCATCTTATTTTCTCTTGAGAATGGTAAATGCTTCCTAAACAAGAGTAATGGTTTATCTCATGGAATAATCTAACTTGAAGGGATGATAGCATGAGTTAATCACTCGCCAAATGCTCAGCTTTCTGAAGAAAGAAAAGATAAGGATGAGCGAAGAAACCACCCAAAGGCAACACTTGCAAGACACCGAAACTAAGCGATGTGTGATCAGACTATCAAGATGAAAAAGGAGTCATCTTTCATTTTCCGACATAAAAGAAAAATGTGTTTATATTTCCTTTGCTTAGCCCCTAGTGCCTCGCAAAAAGTGAAATATTCCTTATCAAAACCCTGATACAAGACCGTTCCCCCCACATTGGTGCAGACAATAACCAAGAACTCTAAGAGTGGCTAAAAATAGCATCCATCCTCTATCATGTAGAGGCAACGTTGAAGGCTCTATGGATCAAGCAATCTAGTTCAAAATGAAGAAAAGCCCTCATTTCATTTTCTCATAGAGGTTAGAAGTAACCCTTGTCAAACCCGTTGAGCCATTTATTTTTCTTTCAAGAAAACCCCAACCTAGGGATCACTGCCCACAATGGGTTAGATTGAATTGTCACGCAAAAGATCTAAAACAAAGAGAGGGGGGTTGTAGAAATGTTCGTTTCAAGAAAAAAGAAAGAAAAGAAATGGAGAGAAAAAGCAAAGGAAAAGAGTTGCCAAGGGGCAAGCGGCCAAAAAAAAAAAAAAAATCATGTTTGTGCTATCGAAAAACCAGAAGTTAAGGGACAAATGTCAGACAATTCCATTAGAAGGTCAAACGATACAAGAAAAGTCAACCCCGTCTAAAATGGAAGGAGATTTAAAGGTGATCCTAGGTAACAAAGAAGCCTAGTAGAAAGCAATAGGTTTGAGCCTTTACCCTTTTTTGTAAAAACCCAAAACCATGGCCGACATTATAACCCTATTAAAGTCCACTCCGATTGAAAACGGGTTGCTTGATCTAAATGAGTGTCGCGTCCAGATTTTTTACACTCGAGCAATACACACATAAGCGGGAAAAATACAGTACTCACTTGTTAGAACTCATCCTCCTAGAAGAATGAGTGCGACTAGGTTTGAATTGAAAATTAATTCGAATAAAGGGCTTTTGAAAAACATTTGGAGTTGCCACCTAACTTGATTAAGGTGAGTTAGGTCGCCTAAAACTAAGCACAATCCGAAGACTACAATTTGGGATTTCGAAAACTATTTTGAAAATACTTCCTTAAGAGATGTTTTTAAGAAAACAGGTTGTTTGGCAACCTTTAGAAAACATTTAAGCACTTTTTTGAAAATAACTCCATTTTGGTCTTTCAAAAACAGTGATCTAAGTTCAGAGGTTGGTTAGGTGTAGGGAAGACGCACTAAGCCATCACCCTACCCCGCCTTTATGATACCTATATGTCTATTCACCCTAGATTCATCCGTCAGAGTCTTCGATTAATACATGTCCAAAATTATCCACTTTTGAAAAGAATGTTTAAAAGAATGATGCATGATATGCAAGTGCAATAAAAGATTTGATTTTAAAAATAGATTTGAAAAGACTTGATTCCATAGATTTGATTTGAAATTCAAATGGATTTGAAAAGATAGATTTGATTTTGGAACAAGAGTTCTAGAAATTGGAAGCAGGGATTTGAAAATAGATTTTGGAATTGGAGATTTGGAAAAGGTTATGACCGCACCCATGGGAGTTGCCTACGTATCGTTTTTGAGGAATCAGGTCAATCGTAGTTCGGACAAGAGTCCGATAGAAAATAGAAAGTTTTGACTTGAAAAAGAGTTAGATTAGAAAAAGAAGTTTGATTTGAACTTAGAATAGAAAATTGAAAATTGGAACTTGGAATTGAAAAGATTAGACTTTGATTTAGAAAAATTGAGGTTTAGAAAACCTAGACTTAGGAAGATAGGATTTAAGAAGGACTTGAGATTTAAGAAAGACTTGACTCCAATGTTAGACTTAGAAGATTAAGGAAAGATTGGATTTGGGAAAAGGTTCGAATTTAGAATGTTTCATTTTTGGAAAGATTTTCAAATTAGGGAAGGATTAGAATTGGGATGTTTTGGAATAGGAAAGTTTCGATTTAAAAAAGTTTTGAATTAGGAAAGGTTTCGTTTTAGGAAAGTCTAGAATTTAGAAAGCTCTAACTTAAAAAAGTTTCGAATTTAGAAAGTTTTGACTTAAGAAAGTTTTGGATTTGGAAAGATTGGAAATTTAGAAAGATTTGAAAAGTTAGATTTGAAAATTAAGATTTGGAAAGGTATAGAATTTAGGAAAGGTTGGAATTGGGGAAGATTTAGATTATGAAAAATTTGAGAGTTCAAGTTTTGGAAACTTAAGGTTTAGGAAGGGATGAGATTAGGAAGGATTGGAATTAGGAAATATTTGGATTTTGTTTCCAAGAAGAAATGTTTTGATTTTATTTTCAAAAATGGAGAATTGTATCTAGTTTCCTAAATGGAAAGATTGGATTTACCATGGATTTAGAAGATGAAGTTTTGAAAATCCTAGATTTGGAAGACTATAGTTTTGATGTAGAAAATAGGTTTTGGAAACTTATGATTTAGAGGTAGAAAGGAGATTTTGGAAACCAAGGTTTTGAGGCATGAATAGAAATCATGTTTTAAGAAAGGAAATTAGGGTTTCCTAATTGTTGGCTCTAGGGCTTGGCTTTGGCTCTAAGGAAGGAGATTTTTGGAAAGTAGAATTTTTTGAAAGGAAGATTTTTAGAAGGAAATCTTATAAATGAGTTTTTAGAAAGGGATTTGAAAAGAGCTTTTAAGAAATAAATTTTTTGAAAGAGTTGTTAGGAATGAGATTTTAAAAAGGAGTTTTTGGAAAGCAAATTTTGAAAAGAATTTTGGAAAATAGATTCTTGAAGGGAGTTTTTAGAAAACAATTTTGGAAATGAATTTTGAAAAGGAAATTGGAGAGAGTTTTTAGAAAGTATGTTGGAAAGGAAGTTTTTAGAAAGAGATTTAAAAAGAGAGCTTTTAGAAAGTCCATAAAAATATCCCACCTTCCTAAAGCGATTCTAATCATAAGAAGGCTAGAAACACTTTAGGATAATGGTTTTGAAAACAACAAGATTTGAAAATATGAACCATATTGGCCACTTTAAATGAAACACTTTCCTAAAGGAACCCTAGCCATGGAAAGGCTAGAATCACCTTAGAATTGTGATTTTGAAAACAAGTTTTGAAGAAAAAGATTTAACGCAAGTTTTGAAAACGGTTTTCATGCAAGTTTTGAAAATGAGTTTGAAAACGAATTTTGGAGGAATACAAGATCATGACATGCACAATGCAAGTTGGGGTTGTGAACATACAAGGTTAAGGCTTCACGACATAATTAAGGAGGCTGAACCCACGTGGTCTCCGGTTAGACTAAAAGAAAGCCCCCGACACGGTGACCTTCGATAGCCTAATCCTACACATAGACCGGGAAGTCCCTTGTTTCAAGCATGCAAGAAAGGGGGAAAGAAGATGGGGGATTAAAATAGAAGAAAACCCAAGGGGGTTCAGAGAGAGAAAAGGGAGGGGGGGAGTTGTGTAAACATAAATAGGAAGCCTACCTTGCGTCTTCTTTATTTACTTTAGTTTATGCGCTCTGTTCTTCTTGCTTTGTTTCGGTCTTCGCTTTGCTTTGCGTCAGTCTTCAACGGTTTGTCTTGATCTTCTAGAGCTTCGGGTTACAGCACTTCAGGTCTTCAATGGAGGCTTTGGAGGCTAGTGTAGGAGTGTATAGGAGTATTTGTGAGTCAGGGTTTGTGTATGGAGGTTAGGGTTTGTGTATAGAGGCTAGGGTTTTGGAAAATCTAAAGAAGACTAGGGTTCAAGGAGGCTACGAGCTCTATATAACGAAGATGAGAGTTTGTAGACTGAGTTTGTGGACCCTTTTCATATTGGAAAAGGCTCTGTATTTATAGAGAGAGGATTGACCTGGTGCCTGTTGCAGTGGCGCCAGCTACTTAGGAAAGTTTTAAGGTCGGCAAGTAACGTATCTTCAGAAGATTTGGGGGCTTGTGCTAATGACTACCATATAATTTTTAGCCTGACTTCACTAGGAGTGACTTCAGAAAGTCCGGGAATGATTTGAAAGGGTTGGGACTGGCCTAAAACAGTGTCTTGGGGGTAGCAGACTTGAAAAACTGTGACAGGATGTGTTGGATTGATTGACCAGGCCATCAGGGGCAAATTGGTTAATCGAGTCAGAAAGCTACCGGGATGGACTCAGAATATCCCAGAAGAAAACTCAAGATTTGGAAACATTACTAAGAATGTCCCAGGAGGTTACCGGTTTGATACGTAGAGCCGGTGTGGTCAGAAAAGGCGACTGGCCTACTAGGTGCAAAACTGTCATTTTACGCCGAGTTTGTCGGAATTGACTCGAAATGATCCGAAAAGATAATGGATGGTTAGGAAAACTATAAGAGGTATTCTCAAGAGACTACCGGTTTATACCCCGAGCCAGTGTGGTTCCCGGGGCGCTTGGATGCCTGGGGGCAAAATGGTCATCTTAACCGAAATGTCTCAGAATTGGTCCGAAACTGACTAGAAGGCACCTGATCATGCCGGATTGTATTTAAGACAATCTTGGAAGGGTGAAATTACCGTTTTGAGGACTTAGGTACTTTCTCAAGAAATGTGCCAGAAATGGCCCTAGGAGCAGTTTGGTCATTTTTCACTAGAGTGGGCTACCAAGCACTGGTGTTGACCTGGGTTTTGAGTGTTTGCATCACTCTGACAGCTGTCCCGTGATATAGGGGTTTGATGGCAATTCCCTATATCAACTTGTTTGCGAGTGTTTCTGCCACTCTGACGGTTGCGATGTTTACGAGTATTTCCGTTACTCTAATGAGTCGCGATCATTCCAGAAACTGCTTAATCTCTGGAAGCTACTAGGTGGACTTAGTGCCTGAGGAATCAACTTTGTCGAAAGGTGTGTCGAAACGAACATTTCTTCATTGGCGAGCTAGCAGGCACCAAAGGTAGACCGTTCTACCATCTCGGGGACTTGGGGTCTCGTCCCGATCGACGGGTTTGAAGGACTTACCGTTCTGAAGAGTTCACTCAGAAACGTGCCGGATTGGATGGTCTTACCACCTTAAGGAATCAATTTTTTTGAAAAGTGTGCCAGATTTAATTGGAATTGGAATTGGAATTGGACTTGGAAAGGGGACTTACCATCTTCGAAAAGACGTGCTCATTGGAATTGGACCAATTAATGCCCCCAAGGGCATTTTGGTCATTTTGTCTCTATTTGGGCCTAAAGGGCCTGCGAAGCGATCGATTGATGGGATTAGACTTGGAAAGTTTATTTAGATTGGAATATGTCCATTTTGACTTGAATACAAGTTTGGACGGACTGGAGACTACCGAGCGGGCAAAAATGGGGTGCTTACAGCTGGCCCTCTTTTTCTGTCTTTGCTTGACAAAGACAAAAAATGATAGAGTAAAAGTCCCATGTTGACTGTGAGGCGGTCGAAGGAACGGACAGTTTGAAAATGGATATTGGGCCCAAAAGGCCTTTGAAATTGAGTTTTGGCTGAAAAAAACAGCTAAACTGCCCCGAATTGGTAGAATTGGCTTAGCACCACAGCTAGTGGAGCCAGGCCTGGGATCAAAACCAAAAACATTTCTGGTTTGAACACTTGTGGGAATTGAAGGATTTTCGAAAAACTGAGAGACATTATGAGGAAACCGACTTAGACATTGAAGGAACACTTCTTTGGGACCACCGAAGATTACCGAAAGTAGACACCGTCGTCGAAAAAGTCGCCGGAAGAGAAAATTTTGCTGGAGAACTCTAAGAGGTGAGCTTTTGATTTTATGTTAATTTTGATGTGTAGAATTTCATTTGAGCCATGTAAATAATGAAAATTGATGTTTCGATATGTTTTAAACCCTATGGAGAAGTTATTTTGTCATTTTAGCACTTGTTGGATTGAATATGAGTGATTTTACGCGTTTATGTAAAGGGAGTTTCTGCAAGAATTGGGGGTTTAACCTTATAGCTTTGGGCATTGAGTTTTTAGGCTAGATTTTTATACCGTGTGCCTTAGAAAAATGTGTTTAATAGTCGTGTGAAGTTTTATGATTTTTTGAAAACTTTTTGAATTTTTGATTTTTTGAAAAATAGAAAAATACTTACAAAAATAGGAAAAATTGAGAAAATTGAGAAAGTGATGAAATTAATAGAGTTTGAAATTTAGAAAAATGTAGGAGTATCTTAGAAAACATTTGAAATGATTTTGAGAAATTTTAGGATAACTTTGAAAACCATTGATTTTTTTAAACATAAAACAAGTCTTTTGAAAAGTTTAGAAATTTGAAAAGTGTGCGCGGGTACTGTTGCTATCTGATTGTGATGTTGTAGAGTGCATGGTTTGTGTTTTGTGTTGATATCATGAGCGTTGTAGGGACAATTTTAAAACAAAACTCTGCCAAAATTTATCGAAATCAAGGAAAGAGTTGGAAAAGGTTTTGAAATAAAATCTTTTTGAAGGAAAAAGACAAAAAAACACTTGAGATTTAACTTGAAGTTAGAAAATCAAAATGTGTAGGAAATTTATTTTTTGACTTATCACTTGAAATCTTTTTATTATTTGTTTTATTTTTGTTTTTTTATTATTTATTTATTTATTTATTTTATTATTATTTTTCTTCTACTTTTATTTTCTTATTTGCATATACCGTATATTAACACCTCTTACCTTGGCTTACCTTTTCAGGATGGCAGATGCAATTTTGAGTCGACTGAGAGCTTGGCATGATGATAGTTATCCTCCGGAGTTTCCTTTCATCTTCTTCTTTGCCCCAGTTTCCTTATGTTCCAGCGGAGTTCCTCTTCTCCCGCTTTGAGTTCACCACGGGTATGCAAGCCCACTCAGGTGATTGGCATACTTCCTAGGACTGGTCTGTTTCTCGCATGGTTGCTCTTGTCCTGCTTATTCTGAACTACTTGGTGTTCCCCCAAGGAGATGATTTTGTTGACTGTTGGTTATGTGCACTATTGGCCCAGATTCGTAAGGGGCATTCCTATGCTCCCATGGTTGTGAGGGAGACGTTTGGGAGTCTTACCGGATTCCAGCAGATTGTTGACGCTCATTTCCAAGGATGCGTTGCTCTCTTTTAGCTTTAGGCGATTGGGCACTTATTTGTTACTCCTCTATTCTAGCATACATGGTATCCCGAGCTTGACCATATACACTCCTTGGCGAGATCTTAGAGAGTTATGGTGGATAAGGGGAGATTTTTGCAGACCTTTGCAGTATGGGCTGACTACCTTCAGAGCATGAGGTTGGGCACGGTCAGGTGGTATTCACGACTGGTTGGTAGGTACTGCTTGAGAGTTCGGCCATCCAAGAGAGCCTTCGTGCCCTTAGCAGGCTTGCAGGGCATTGCCCCTTTGTAAGCACCCCATTTTTGACCACTCAGTGGTCTTCAGTCCATCCAGACTTGTATTCAAGTCAATATGGACATATCCTGAGTCAAATCAACTTTCCAAGTCTATTCCCGTCTATCCATCGCTTTGCAGGCCCACCAGGCCCATATAGAAACAAAATAGCCAAAATGCCCTTAGGGGGCATTGTTCAGTCCAAATCCAAATTAGGCACGTCTTTTCGAAGACGGTAAGTCCCCTTTCCATTTTCCAACAGGCACGTATTTCTGAAGATGGTAAGTCCCCTTTCCAATTTCAAATTAGGCATGTCTTTCCAAAGACGGTAAGTCCCCTTTTCAATTCCAAATCAGGCACGTCTTTCCGTAGAAGATAAGTCCCCTTTCCAATTCCAAATCAGGCACATCTTTCCAAAGACGGTAAGTCCCCTTTCCAATTAAAAATTAGGTGCGTCTTTTTGAGTATGGTAAGTCCCCTTTCCAATTCCAAATCAGGCGCATCTTTTCGAAGACAGTAAGTCCCCTTTAATCTTATTGACCGGGACGAGACCCCAAGTCCACTAGATGGTAAAACGGTCCACCTTTGGCGCCTGCTAGCCCGCCAATGCAGAAATGTCCATTTTGGCACGTCTTCCTAGAAAGTTGACTTCTCAGGCGCTAAGTCCCTTTAGCAGCTTCTCGAGATCAAGCAATCTCGGGAATGATCAAACTGCCCCTAGGGCCATTTTCTGACACGTTTCTCAAGAACACACCCGAGTCCTCAGAATGGTAAGTCCATCCCTTCCAAGATCGTCTTAGAGACGATCCGGCATGATTAGATGCCTTTTAATCAGTTTCGGGCCAATTCTGAGACTTTCCGGTCAAGATGTCCATTTTGCCCCTAGGCATCCGAACACCCCAGGGACCACACCGGTTCTGGGTGTCAGACTGGTAACCTCTTGAGAATGCTTCTTATAGTCTTCTCAACCTTTTATTATCTTTCCGGATCATTCTGAGTCAATTTCGGTAAACCCTGTGCAAAATGACCTTTTTTGCCCTTAGTAGGCCGGTGGCCTTTTCCGACCACGCCGGCTTTGTGTATCAAGCTGTTAGCCTTTGGGAACATTCTAAATAATGTTTCTAAATCTTGAGTCTTCTTCTGGGACATTTTGAGTCCGTCCCGGCAGCTTTCTGATCCAGTTGACCGTTTTTCCCCTAATGGTCTGGTCAACCCTTCCAATAAATCTTGTCATCCTTTTTCAAGTCCATTACCTCCGAGACTCTATTCTAAGGGTTCCTGCTCTTTTTCGGCCTTCTGGGCCTTTCGCGATCCCTTAAGTCCTTCTCGAGCTTTTTGGAGTCATTCTTAGTGAAGCCAGGCTAAAAATTGCATGGTAGTCACTAGTATAGGCACCCAAATCTTCCAAAGATACGTTGCTTGCCAACTTTACAAACTTTCCTAACTTGTTGGTGCCACTAAGCCAAAAAATGGCCTAACACCACTCCTAGTGGCGCCAAGAGGAAATTTGCCCTGGCGCCACTACAACAGGTGCCAGGTCATTCCATTCTCTATAAATACAGAGCCTTCTCCAGCGTGAAAGAGGTACACAAAGTTAGTCTAAAAACCCTACTTTTTGATATACAGAGCTTGTAGCCTCTCTAAACCCTAGTCTCCAAAGGTTTTCCAAACCCTAGCCTCCATACATAAACCTTAGCCTCCTATACACTCACATACACTTCTATACACTCATACACTAGCCTCCAAAGCCTCATTTGAAGACTTGAAGTGCTGCAATCTGAAGCTTTGAAAATTAAAGACAAACTTTTGAAGACTGAAGTGAAGACCGAAGCAAGACAAACAAAGCAAAGCGGGCAAAGCTAAGCAAAATAAAGAAGACACAAGGTAGGTTTCTTATTTATGTTTATGCTTCTTCCCCCCTCTCTTCTCTCTCCTAACCCACTTGGGTTTTCTTCTATTTTAATCCCCCATCTTCTTCGCTCCCTTCCTGCATACTTGAAACAAGGGAATGCCTGGTCCATGTACAGGATTAGGCTATTGGAGAGTCACCGTGTCGGTGGCTTTCTTTTAGTCTAACCAGAGACCACGTGGGTTCGACTCCCTTGATTATGTGGTGAAGCCTTTAACCTTGTACGTTCACGACCTTTTGCATTGTGCATATCATGATCTTGCATTCTTCCAAAATTCGTTTTCAAACTCGTTTTCAAAGCTTGCATTAACATCGTTTTCAAACTTGCATCAAAATCTTCTTTTTCAAAACTTGTTTTCAAAATCACAATCCTAAGGTGATTCTAGCCTTTTCATGGCTAGGGTTGCTTTAGGAAAGTGTTACATTTAAAGTGACCAATATAGTCCATATTTTCAAAACATTGTTGTTTTCAAAACCACTATCTTAAAGTGTTTCTAACCTTCTTATGGTTAGAATCGCTTTAGGAAAGTGAGATATTTTGTATACTTTCTAAAAACTCTCTTTTGAAATCCTTCCTTCCAAAAACCTCTCTTTTAACATACTTTCTAAAAATGCTCTCTAATCTCTTTCTTCAAATTCCTTTCCAAAATTGTTTTTCAAAAACTCCCTCCAAAAATCTATTTTCAAAACTTCATTTTCAACTCCTTTCCAAAACACTCATTTCAAAATTCGTTTCTTAGAAACACTCCCTAGGTTTCCTTCTTAGAAAACTCTCTCCAATCTCCTTTCCAAAATTATTTTTCAAAAACTCCTTTCCAACAATCTCTTTCCAAAAACATCTTTCCTAAAAGCTCATTTCCAAAAACGTTTTCCTCAAAGTTCACTCTTCAAAGACGCTCCTTACGTTTCCTTCCTAAACAACTCTTCCCAAAAATCTCTTTCTAAAAACTCTTCACTAGGATTTCTTTCAAAAAACTCTCTCTTTTCAAAATTCATTTTCTAGAAACTTCTCCCTAGGATTTCCTTCCAAAAATTCCTCTTTCCAAAAAACCCACTTTCCAAAAACTCTTTCCTTAGAGTCCAAGTCAAACCCTAGAACCCACAATTAGGAAACCCTAATTTTCCTTCCCAAAAGCATGATTTTCAATCCTTTATTTTGGCCTCAAAATAGAGGTTTCCAAAACCTTTTATTTTTCACATCAAAATTATATATATTTCTAAAACCTTTTTTCTACGTCAAAACTATAGTCTTCAAAATCTAAGGTTTCTAGAGCTTCCCTTTCCAAATCCATGTCAAATCCAATCTTTCCTTTAGGAAACCAAACCTCATCTTCCC
The DNA here is from genome assembly GCA_033060915.1 of Euryodendron excelsum. Taxonomy (NCBI): domain Eukaryota; kingdom Viridiplantae; phylum Streptophyta; class Magnoliopsida; order Ericales; family Pentaphylacaceae; genus Euryodendron; species Euryodendron excelsum. The sequence continues at coordinate 38,279,658 of CM065389.1, forward strand.
TTTAGGAAACTAGGTCCTATCCTCCGTTTTTGGAAACAAAATCAAAACATTTCTTTTTAGAAACAAAATCCAATCCCTTGCTTTAGGAAATAGGAATCTCAATCCTTCCAAACCCAAATCTTTCCTAATTCAACTCCTTCCTAATCGAGTACTTTCCTAAACCTTAAGTTTCCTAAACTTAAACTTTTGAATCTTTCCTTAAACTTTAAGCTTTCAAACCTTTCTTAATTCCATCCCTTTCCAAATCTAAAATTTTTCTAAACTCAAAACTTTCCTATTTCAAAACATTCCAAATTCAAAAATTTCCAATTTCGAAACTTTCTTAAAACAAAATCTTTCTAATTTCAAAACTTTCTTAAAATAAAATGTTTCCTATTTCATAACTTTCTTAATCCAACACTTTCCTAATTTGAAAGCTTTCCTAAAACGGAATTTTCCTAAAATGACATTTTCCTAATTCGAACTTTTCCTAATTCAAAACTTTCCTAAATTTGAACTTTTTCTAATTCAAATCTTTTCTAAATTCAATCTTTCTTGATCTTCCAAGTCTAACATTCTAGTCAAGCCTTTCTTAATCTCGAGTCCTTTCTAAATTCTATCTTCCTAGTTTTAGGGTCTCTATTCTTCCATTTCAAATTCTAATCTTCTATTCTAAATTTAAATCAAATCCAAATTCCAATTCAACTTCTTCTTTCATATCCAATCTTCTATTTTCTATCGAACTCTTGTCTGAACTACGATTGATCTGATTCTTCCAAAAGGATACTTAGGCAACCCTCATGGGTGCGGTCACAACCTTTTTCAAGTCTCAAATTCCACAACCTTTTTCAAATCTCCAATTCCATAATCTATTTCAAACTTCCAATTCCAAATTTCTATTTCCAAATCTCTATTTCCAATTTCTAAAACTTTCCAATTTAAAATCTATCTTTTCAAAAAGTTTTTTTTAAATCAAATCAATTTCTTTTGAAATCTATTTCCAAATCTATTTTCCAACTCTCTTTTTTTTATTTATTGCATTTGCATATCATCCATCATGATAGTTTTTAAAACATTATTTTTCTAAAGTGGATAGGATTGGATATTATTTTTAGTTGAAGACTCTCATAGGTGAATCTAGGGTAAATAGACATGTAGGTACCGCAAGGGCGGGGTAGGGTGATGGTTTAGTGCATCTTCCTTACACGTAACCAACCTCCGAACCTAGAATCACTGTTTTCAAAGACCAAAATGGAGTTTATTTTCAAAAAGGGGGGATTAAATGTTTTCTAAAGGTTGCCAAACAACCTATTTTCTTAAAAACCCTCTCTCGAGGTAGTATTTTCAAAATCGTTTTCAAAAACCCTAAGTGTGATCCTCGGATTGTGCTTAGTTTTTAGGTGAGCTAACTCACCTTAATCAACTTAGGTGGCGACTCCAAATGTTTTTCAAAAACCCTTTATTCAAACTAATTTTCAATTCAAACATAGTCACATTCATTCTTCTAGGAGGGTGAGTTCTAACGAGAGAGTACAGTGTTTTTCCCACTTGTATGTGTATTCCTCGAGTGCAAAAAATCTGGGCGCGACAGCAGGCGACTCCACTGGGGAACATTTAAAGGGTTAGGCCGTAGTCACGTCTCTTTACCTTTCACCCATGTAGAGTCTTCAATTAACTTGTTCAATCCTATTCATTTTAAATTTTCAAAACCAAACTTTCAAAATTATTTTTAAAAAAAAAAAACAAACATGCATTTATTCATATTATCTTGTATTAAGTTTGCCATCCACATACTAACTCTTGCATCTTTATTTTGTAGGTGCGCTTTTTGTTTAATTTTTATGCATGAATGTGATGAATAGGATGGATGGGAGTTGTTGGGCTCTTTCTTCTGCTTTCAAAAATCACACACACACTGCACGTGCACCTGCATTCTATATACTTGCGTTTTACCCTGATATGTCCTTTCTAGTTAGAAATGGGGAACGGTATATTGGTTGTGGGCAAGATGCTGTGTCAGTTTGTTCGCCTACGACCTCTTGATGGTTCCCCCACTCGGATCACCAACCGATCATGGCACCACCTCAGGGAGTGGGCCTAGGTTTGAAGATTTAAGGACTAAGCCTTTTTAGGATGCATTAGTCAACCCTCAACCTCATACTCATATAGACACCTTGCATAGCCGAACCTCTGCCGGATTTAAGACACGCGCATTGTTTTCCAAAACCATGGAGGAAAGGGTGACTGTTCTTATTCTCATTTATACCTGTCTATTCATGTTGTTATAATGACTGTATTCTTACTGTTATAATGCTTGTCTACCTGCTCATGCATGCACGTTTACTTCAACTGTACTCTCTTTCCTTATACTCTATGCATTCATTTTCATGCATTTTATATTCCATGTCAAGACGAGAGTTCTAAGTAACTCAAGTCACTGCATTCTCATGTATATGATCAACCCAATGAGAGTGACACCTAGGCCACTCTCCATTGCATTAAACCTACCTAAACCCTAAGGGTTCCCATGTAACCCTAAGGAGTCATGGCATGCATCTTAATTCATTCCATAAGAGAGGCCCTAATTCCTCTATGCTCACGGAGATAGGATTGTCAAGAAGACAATGAGCAATCAATCAACAAGGTCTCTCAGTGACCTCCTCGACATCAATCCAATAAAGACGAATCCGAAGACTCCAGAGTAGTTTAGGGTTTCCTTTGTAAAATTAGATAGGTGGAACCCCTAAAGGAACATGTTCCCTCTCCCCCTGTTTAAAATGTATTTAAATTCTTTTGTATATTAAACCCGAAGTTAAATGTATTTCTTTATTTTCCGCGAATGGGTGAGTAAATAACTGCACAAACGAAGGAAAGGTTCCCCGCTGATGGTAAGGCATCTGCATATAGGGGCAAATCCATTATCTCCAAAAGTGAGCCAATTCACCATGTTTAGTTTCCCTCTTAAAGAGGGGCACCCTAGAGCGTGCATTGCATAGAACTCTCCAAGAGCCGAACTCTAACTTGCAACTGTTGTCCTTATTGTTATAGGCAAAAAAAATGAATACTAGTCCAATATCTTCCCTGATAGTGAATGCCATGGTTCACAAGCTTCCGGAGAACATACTATTGGAAAGCAGGAATGTTAGCAGAGGCACCTTGTGCAACCCACTTGTCATAACTCCATGAGGGACAACTTATACCCTAAAAGAACCTGAATACCAAGACCACTTCTTCCTAACCATGCAATCACACCAAACCGACATGAACATAGCCATAGAAACCCTACCTAACCCCCCTCATTATCACCTTGTCCTTACTTCATTATTTGAACTTGAACCAATGGTCGCTATGGCTAAGCCTGAACCTCAAACCAACATCCAAGGAGTTGTACGACCTAAGCAACCCTTAGTTTTGCCAAAGAAACCAATTGTGCCCATCACCTTACCCGTCCTCACCAACCCTTCACCTATGGTAATCCCTTTGCCCATAAACCTAAGGGTAACTCTTCCCATTGTAACCCAACCACCAATACTCAGTCTTCATAGTGTCCCATGGAACTACCCACCTGATAGGGGTACCGGAGAGTTCGTAACAGAAATAGGTGGGACAACTCGGTTAGGGCGACTCTACTCCTCTGTGGAAGTGGAAAGAAAAAGAAAAAGGAAGGATAAAGAGGGAGAATGCTCCAACCAACTGACAAATCAAAAGATGTCAGAATTCACCAAAGCTCTAGGAAAGGTCGACTACGACTTCATGGAACAACTAAGAAAAGCACCAGCCCATATTTCGATGTTGGGTTTGTTGCTCACTTCTGAAGTGCACTGGGATGCTTTGATGAAGATCCTCAAGGATGCTCATGTGCCTGAGAGTTTCACGCTAGATAACCTACATAGCATGATGAGCCTCATCATGGCCCCAAACATCATTACCTTCTCTGATGACGATATTCCTGTTGACGGAATAGGCCATACTTGGGCTCTACATATCGCTGTAAGAACAAGAGGAAAAATGGTAGTCAAAGTATTGATAGATAATAGGTTAGCTTTAAATGTGTGCCCGTATTCTACCCTAGAAAGGCTTGGAATGGACCAAACTTACTTGAAAAACAATGGTATGATCATTCGTGCCTTTGATGGTTCTCGGAGGGAAGCTATAGGGGAAATTGAAATGCCTATTGAGATAGGACCAGTTACCTTCACAATTAAGTTCCAGGTCTTGCACATTCCGACTGTCTACAATTTGCTGTTAGGACGACCCTGGATTCATTCGGCGGGTGCGGTTCCTTCTAGCCTTCATCAGAAAGTCAAGTTCATTGTGGGCTCCAAGCTAATCTCTATTTTCGCTGAAAAAGAATTTGTTGTATACAAGGCTGATATCGGTGCATCTGACATTGAATTGCCCTCCTGCTTTTAGTCGTTTGAATATATCACTGTTGTGCAGAAAGAAGATCAAGTGGAGCCGAAATATTCCCGAAACTCTTAGATGATAGTGCGTTACTTTAAAGCAAATGATTTTCATCCGGAAAAAGGCTTAGGGAGATGCTTACAAGGAAGGCATGAGGTCATAGAAATATCGTCAGCTGAACCCACCTTTGGGCTGGGGTATGAACCCATAAGAAAGGAGAAAATAGAAGCAGCGCGAAAGAAGAGGGCTAATAGGAAAGCTGTCATGGAACTCTTGGATCGATTTAAGCAGTTGGATATGGGGAAAGGAATGTCTACATTAAATAAGAAGAATAGAAAAGTCCAAGAAGAAACACCCATCATGACAGCCGACACTAGAATAACTCAAGGTGGATCCATTCGAGTGATGCTGCCAGGCAAAAATTTGCATAATTGGGCCAGCAAAGACATCATCTGTGCTCACAATTTTTTGTACAAAGCTCACTAGAGCGAGATCCCGGAGTAGCTGATTTGCCATAAACAAACTTTGTCCTTTAAATTTACTTGTCTTAACTTTTCAAATTAAATTATTAATGGAAAAATACTCCTTGTTGTTTGATTCATTGCACCTTATTTTTCATATCAGAGACCCTTGCATCTGACGCCTCACTCAGCTAATCCAGAGAATGCCAATCCTGACAAATGATGACTTTGACACCGAGTTTGACTACCAACAACTGGGAGTTACAGAAGATGTAAATTATTCAGAGGAGGTGCCAGAGGAAATTCAGGAACAAATAGAAAGACATGAGAACTATAATACCCCAAACATTAAGGAAACAGAAACCGTTAATTTGGGGAATGAAGAGGATCCAAAAGAGCTTAGAATCAGTACAGGCATGGATCAATGGCAGCCCAAAGAACTATTGGAATTATTGCGAGCATACTTGGATATTTTCGCTTGGTCCTATCAAGACATACCAGGGTTGGATGAATCCATTGTGGAGCATAGATTACCCTTAGACCCACAAATGAAACCCTTTAAGCAAAAATTGAGAAGATTGAAGCCTGAATGGAGCCTGAAGATCAAGGAGGAAGTAATTACACAATTCCAGGCAGGATTCCTGCAAGTAGTAGAGTATCGCCAATGGCCGACTAATATTGTCCCGGTACCCAAGAAAGATAGCAAGGTGCGGATGTGTATTGACTTTCGGGACCTCAACAAGGCCAGTCCAAAGGATGACTTTCCTCTCCCACATATAGACTTGCTTGTTGACAACACGGCTGGTCACGAAATGTTTTCTTTCATGGATGGTTTTTTAGGATACAATCAGATCAAGCTAGCTGAAGAAGATCGAGAGAAGACTGCTTTCATCACCCCCTGGGGAGTGTATTGTTATAAAGTCATGCCATTCAGACTTCGCAACGCAGGGGCAACTTACCAAAAGGCCATGGTAACTTTATTTCATGATATGATGCATCAAGAAGTAGAAATCTATGTGAATGACATGATCGTCAAGTCCAAACAGCGGAAAGACCACATGTTCAACCTGCGAAAGGTGTTTGACCGTCTCCGTAAGTATCAGCTTAAGCTAAATCCTGCCAAGTGCACCTTTGGAGTATCTTCACGGAAGTTGCTGGGGTTTATAGTCAATGAAAAGGGGATAGAGGTAGATCCTGCCAAAGTTAAGTCCATTGTGGAAATGCCAGCACCGAAGGGGAAAAAGGAGGTCCGGTCCTTTCTGGGAAAGTTAAACTTTATCAGCAGATTCATAGCCTAAATGACCTATCTGTGCGAACCTATTTTCAAGCTCCTAAAGAAAGATGTACCGAAAAAGTGGGATGATAACTATCAAATAGTTTTTGAGAAAATCAAAGGATACCTACTGAATCCTCCTGTCCTGGTGGCACCAACCCTGAGGCATCATTTGTTGATGTACATGTCAATGTTAAATACTTCCATGGGGTTTGTTTTGGGACAACATGATGGAACGGGGAGAAAAGAGCAAGCCATTTATTACCTCAGTAAGAAATTCCTGCCATATGAGACAAAGTATTCGGATCTTGAGAAAACCTGCTGCGCGTTAGCTTGGGCAACTCACAGGCTTCTGCATTACATGCTCTATCATACCACCTTCCTCATCTCTCAAATGGATCCCCTCAAGTATATATTTGAGAAACCAACCCTGTCCGACAGAATTGTTTGATGGCACATGATCTTGTCAGAATTCGACATCGTGTTCACTACTCGTAAAGCAGTCAAGGGGCAGGTGATAGTTGATTATCTGGCTGAGAACCCTATTGATGATTATCAATCCATGGAACCCCAATTTCCCGATGAAAATATACTGTGCGTTGATGACACATTTAAAGAGCAAGCAGGGGCTAGATGGAAGATGTATTTCGATGGGGCTGCTAACAAAAAGGGAGTTGGCATAGGGGCAGTAGTAGTATCAAGAACAGGCAGTAACTATCCTATTGTGGTTAAGCTACAACTCTAACCATGCACCAATAACATCGTCGAATATGAGGCTTCCATCCTGGGACTAAGGCTGGCATTAGAAATGAAAATTGATGAACTTGTTATTTTCAGTGATTCAGATTCAGTTATTCAGCAATCCAAGGACGTATACCAAACTCAAGATGCCAAACTCTCCCCGTATAATCAACAGGTCCAAGATTTGTGTGAACTATTCAGAAGCGTAGATTTTCATCATGTGCCCCGAGCAGAGAACAGTTTCGCCAATGCCTTAGCTACGTTAGCTGCAGCAATCAAGGTTGACAGAGGCATCGAGATACCCCCTCTACAAATTTTTACCAGGGATATCCCTTCTTATTGCCTACACACAACCATTGAGCCCAACGAGCAACCATGGTTCTATGACATCCAAAGGTATATCCAAGTCAGGACATTCCCCGATGAAGCATTACAACGGGATAGGAAGACCATTTGTCGTTTGGCGGGACATTATTTCATGGCTGGAAATGAGCTTTTCAGGAGATCATGGTTCGGACCTCTAAGATGTGTGAATGCCACCGAAGCCAAGGTTATCATGGAGGAAGTGCACGAAGGAGTTTGCGGTCTCCACATGAATGGCCACACGCTTGCAAAGAAGATTCTCCGGACAGGGTGTTACTGGTTAACCACGGAGTCAAATTGTATTAGATACGTTCTTCGGTATCACAAGTGCCAGATACATGGGGATAAGATTAAAGCACTACCTACTGAGCTCCATTCCATGTCAGCCCCGTGGCCTTTTTCTATGTGAGGGATAGATATGATTGGCCCTATCACTCCTAAAGCCTCTAACGGCCACCGCTTCATCCTTGTCGCCATCGATTATTTCACTAAATGGGTGGAAGCCGTCTCCTATGTTCACTTTACCAAGAAGGTCGTGGAAAGGTTTATAAAAAATCATATCATTTCCCGAGTCACTTATTACTAACGACGCTTTCAATCTGAATAATGAGTTGATATCAAAGCTATGCCAAATATTTCACATTACGCACCGAAATTCGGTCACCTATCGGCCTCAGATGAACGGAGTAGTGGAAGCAGCCAACAAAAGCATTAAGAGAATACTCCGAAAGATGATTGACAACTACAGAGATTGGTATGAGAAAATTCCTTATGCATTAATGGCTAACCGAACTACTATGAGGGTTTCCATTGGAAGCACCCCCTTCGAGCTGGTCTATGGCACCGAGGCAGTCATCCCCGTCGAGATTGAGATTCCTTCCCTAAGGATCTTAACAGAAAACCCGAGTACAGACCAAATTTCAGGTCTTTTTGATGTCGTTGGCCTATGGTAAAAATCTTTCAAAGATGGACCATCTGCAGCTGAATTCTCAGTTCTATAGCACTGTCTTGTTTTATAAAATAACAAATAAATACTTAGGCTTGTCCAATAAATGTGAAATTTGGTCTGGATACTCTCCGCAATGACAATTTTGTACTCCCCAAGTTTTGAAATTTTTTTGTATAAGCTTATGAAGTTGTATCCATGTTATAAGACATGTGTCAGTGTTGGCAGATTCGAGGACTTGATGAATTTTGGTATTTTTAAGTTATTACATTGGTTAGACATATGACATTATGTTTTAATACCTTATTGGTACATACCTTATGTTAGAGGGGTGTGGATCTTGATTGTGCAATGTTAAAAGATTGTGAATTATTTTTCCCAATTTAACATGGTTTTGGGTGTTAGGTGCTAAAGGAGGATAAGATCCATCAACGTCAACCAATGAGTGATCTTTATCGTGGTGTATGTGTGTGATGACATGTGGAAATATAAAATAGTCTTAAACATATTGAATGGATAGTGTTGTTACTTGTAAGTGTATAAGTGGTGAGTTTGAATAATCTTATTCATATTGAATTGCTTATCTATTGCTTACATCGGTGGTATCGGTGATTACATATGTGAGGTCTTATTGGTGAATATATATGAGGTGATATTGTATACTATTCATTTTGTATGCTATGCATTGTACGGAGAAACGTATAGCTGATGTGGGGCTAACCTAAAGATTAGCCAATGTGGGGCTGATCTAAAAGGGTGACAATGTGGGACATCCTTGATAACATACCATAGATATATTGGGCCAATGTTATCTAAATTGCACGCACATTTGTGGGGCTTCATGCATTGCATTTCATGAAGCATATTATATTATTAGTGGTGATGAGAGGATAATTACATATCATTGATGTTGTTGTTATATGGATGATTATATATCATTGATTATTGGATTATCTATTGATAACTCATTTTGTGATTGCGTATATATCATTCTTTATGAGTTTGATTGTGTATTGTGAGTACATTGACAATTAGATAACACCCACACAGACTGTTTTGTTAGGTATCATGGAGATGGTAGTTCGATTCACTTTAGTCTTGGTCTTAGCAGCGGTGGAATTCATGTCAGTATCAGGATGTCGTGTCTCAAAGCTTGGGAAAGCTCTTGTTGCTTTACTTTCAGTTTCTTATCGTGTTTGTATAAGATGTTAAGATATGGTTTATATTTGTATTATAACTTATATTAACTTAATATATGAGAATTTGTTATGTACTTGGGTTTGTAATGATGTAGGTGGTTTATGGTTTACTTTTGATGTCCATTATGGTATGTGAGGACAATTTTTGTTTATATATATCATCAGTGTTTATTCCGCTGTGTTTTATTTTCGGGCGTGGATTAAGGTGTTGTTCAGAGGTACGGTGACCTGTGCGATCACACCTTGCCTAATGTGACATTAATGCTGTCTAATTAGGTGGGGGAGTGGCACTTAACCCTAAAATTATAAAAAAGTTTACTCTATTAAGTTATAAAGAGACACAAGGAAAAGAAGCTGGAAACCTTAATATGGCCCGATCGTCTGGACGTTGAGCCAATAGTAGAATTCAGTACCCTCTCTGATTGTCCAAATGGTCAATGTTATCATCAAGACGATAGGCCAATTTGAGTTTTTCTTCTTCTTCACTCATCTTGAAACTAGAAATGATCATCCTGATGATTTATACTTTTTGCAATTGCACTTTTACCCCCTGTTTCCTCAGAAACCTATAATAATGCACCAAAAGTGTGCTAAAACCCAAAGTCCATTAACCCATATAGAACTATTTTAACCCTAACAAAAGGCTAATTAGGAGATTATGATTGAACTTTTACAATGCAATTAAGTGGTTTTGATGTGTTAAAGTGGTTTTCAAAACAAGCTTCTCTTGAGTGGTTTTCAAAAGTTCTATTCTCTTGAGTTTGAACTAAAATGGTTTCCAAGACAACTCTCTCTTGAGTGGTTTTCAAAAATCAACCATATGAATCACATGCTCACTTGAGTGGTCATGAAGTGTTAAAATTTGTCTTAAAAATGACCCTCTCTTGAGTGGTTTTCAAAAGTTTTACTCTCTTGAGTTAGTGTCACAGCAGACAATCTAGTGTCATGGGAATGAATGCGCCTCTCGGTTGTTGCAAGTTTAACAAAGGACGGAATATCTTTAGAAACCAACTAGTCATAACCGTTGAATTGACAAAACACTCGTAAACCCAGGTCAACACTGGCACCTGCTAGCTTGACACGATGAAAAATGACCTTTTTGATGGCTTTTGAGAAAACCTTTGCGAAGGCAATTTTCAAAAAAAACAAAAAACTTTGAGATCATATTCATGTGTCTCCATTGATCTATGCATGAACAACAAGATGAATTAAAGATCATACTTTGTAGGGTTTGGTAGCACACCCTAACAATGAGAACACTTGAAGAACTTGAATTTCCTTTTTCTAAGATTCTTCCTTGAATCCTTGAGCCTCCTTGAACAATGATTCTACCTTGAATCCTTGAATAGCTCGAGCCTCCTTGACCTAGGGTTCTTCCTCCTCAATCACTAAGGCACAAGGGATGACAAGAGTTAGTGGGAACTCACAAGCACACACACACAAACACCTTTAGCTGAAATCTCTCTCTCTCTCTCTCTCTCTCTCTCGCCAAGCATTAGCTGTGGCCGGCCATCCCCTTGTATGTATATGAACTATGTCTCTCTAGGTGCGAGGGGGGGGGGGGGATCTCTAAAGTTTTCATATTCTAGGCTAACACCAAATTACTATAATTGCGCATCCACCCTTAATTAATATAACAATTAGCAAAACTATCCTCAACTCCACTAAATGATGGTAGTTGACCTCCCGGAATAGAAAATTATGTCAAGACCCCTATCCTATTAATTACCATAAAGATGAATCCCCATTACCAGTATTCGTAAATTGGCACCAAGATAAAGAATTGTCAGCTTGACCCATTTACTTCTTATCCAAGACTATCCAGTCTAACAACTATTGATCACTTCAAATTATTTGTTTCCTAAAAAGTCATTTTGAAAATAAACAATAACTTTGTACTATAAATAGTATATGAATAAAAAACCTTATATGCCAGCAGTGATCAAACGAAAGTCTGAGTCAAGGGAATACCTATCTCATTAAAGTATGGTGACTTTATTGAGATTAGAAGTTTCCAAGTCCTAACAATGTACACACAATCTATTAATGTATTGACCATACAGAAGTCTCACTTATTGATAAATCAAAATCATACCATCAAGTACTTGAATCCTTTAATCCTTCAGGGTTAAGACTCAATTTTGCAATTAATAAAGTTGTAAGAAGTGACACTACCACTGATAATAGTGATTATGTATTCTTACCCAGATCCAGTTTAATGTACTCAAAGTACATCAACACATTAACCCAGAGTCAACTACTCCAACAGTCGAGACCAACCATTCTGTAAAATAGAGGTTACATGTGTTATAGCCAACTAAGTGAGTTGTCCAAACTAACTCTGACTATGAACTACGTTTGAAATTACAAGTAGCTGGTGTGATCATATCTCTTTGTGTATAAATCACATTCACACACATGATCCACCTTCAGTGCAATTCTTGGACCTTATACATCTCATGCATATATAATTGCCAACACAATATGAATGACTGTAAGTAAGAGAGAGAATCAAATATAATATTAATCAAATGTCATAAATATGGCTTTAAGGGCTCATACAATCCTGCAATCTACCATTAGCCCTAAGAATATGACTTATCACACCTAAGTTCCATGCCCTTTACATGAGAATAAAAAACTTTTACAGTCAATGATTTCGTAAAAGGATCTGTAAGGTTCTTTGCTGATGCAATCTTGGTCACTGCTATATCTCCTCTCCAAGCTATCTCCCTGATAAGGTGATATTTCCGCTTAATATGCTTCCCCTTCTTGTGGTCTCTTAGGTCCTTGGACTGAGCTATTGCAGCACTATTATCATAAAAAAGTAGATAGGGCTTTTAGCTAATGGTACCACTCCAAGTTCCAAGAGAAATTTTTGAAGCCAAACTGCCTCCTTAGCTACTTCCAAAGCTGCTATGTACTCAGCCTCCATGGTGGAATCAACAATACAAGACTGCTTTATGCTCCTCCAACTTATCGCTCCACCACCCATGGTAAACATCTATCTCGATTTCGACTTTCTGAAATCCCTGTTTGATTGAAAATTAGAATTAGAATATCCTAATGGCACCATGTTATCATTCCCATAATATATGAGCACATAATCCATAGTTATTCTCAGGTACTTAAGAATATGCTTTATAGCAATCTGTAAGCACCCCATTTGTTCCTGCTCGGCAATCTCCGGCCCGACTAGACTCACTTTCAAATCAACAAAGACACATTCAAGCCCAAACTGGTTTTCTAGACTCAATCCAACTAATCAACCACTTTGTGGGCCCACCAAGCCTAATAGAGGTAAAATGCCCTTGGGGCATTGCTCGGTCAAATTTCAGCTGGCACGTCTTCTTAAAGATGGTAAGTCCATATTTCAATCTCAATTCCTATTCCAATTCCAGTCCAAACCAGTCAAGCTTAATCCATCACGTCTTTCAAGAAATTTGATCCCTCAGATGGTAAGCCCATCAGCATGACACGTTCACCAAGAAAGCATGAAACCCCTCGAAATAATAAGTCCCTTCACACTAGTTAATCAAGACAAAACCCAAGTCCCTGAGATGGTAGAGAGGTTCACTTCTAGCTCTTGCTAGGCTGCCAACATAGAATGTCTGCTTTTCGGCACATTGATTGGGAAACTACCTATGGCCTCGAGGCGATAAATCCATCCCGCAACTTCCCAAGATTAGACAATCTCTGGACTGATCACACACCGTCAGAGTGATGAAAACATTCACAAACATCGCAACCATCAAAGTGTCAAAAACACTTGCAAACGGGTTGACATCGGGGAAGCCAACAAACCCCCTATGTCACGGGACCGAACACACCTCTTGGTCGTGACATGTTTACCGGAGGACAGGGTATCTTTGGAAACCTACTCATCACACACCATCAAAGTGATAGAATCATTGAAAATCTAGGTCAAAACCAGTGCCTGCTAACCCATTTTGGTGAAAAATGACTAAACTACCCTTTTAGCCCCACTTGCATGCTTCTCGAGAAAGTACCTAAGACCACAGAATGATAAGTCCACCCTTCCAAGATTGTCCCAAAGATAATCTAGCATGTTCTAGTGCATTCTAGTCGCTTTTAGATCGATTTCGAGAGCACTTGGTACAAATGACCATTTTGCCCCTAGGCTTTTGTTCGCCTCCAGGAGCCACACAGGCTCTGGGTATCAAACCAGTTACCTTTAGAAGATGCTTCTAATAGTATTTACAACCTTCTAGTACCTTTCTAAATCATTCTAATTCCATTTTGGTAAACTCGATGCGAAATGACTAATTTGCCCCTAGTAAGCCAATTGCCTTTTCCAATCACACAGAGTTTGGGTATCAAACCAGTAATCCCTCAGAATACTCTTAATAGTATTTCCAATCTTCAAGCTTTCTCATAGATCACTCCGAGTCGGTCCTAGTGTTCCCTCGGTTCAAATGACCGTTTTGCTCCTAGTAGGCCGGTCATCCTTTTCAACTATTCCAGCTTTAGTTCTCAATCCAGCCATCTCCGGGACACTCTTTTAGAGATTTCATCTAATTTTAGCCAAGTCTGGTTACTCAAAGCCTTTCGGATCATTCTCGAACTTTCGGAGTCACTCCTAGTAAAACCAGGCCAAAAGTTGCATAGTAGTCACTAGGACAGACACTCAAATAATTTGCCTTGCGTCCCAAGAGTCAAAGATTTATTTCTTATCACCTCACAAATTTTCAAAAAAGATTGGCGCCAGGCCAAGCACCACTGCAATAGGCACTAGTCATTATTTCAATAGCCTATAAATATAGGTCACCTCCTGCATATTTTGGGTCTGTAGAATCACTTTAGAAACTTTGTCTCTCCAAAAACATGGCTCGAATTCCCTTAAAGCCCTAATTCTCTCAAGCCCCTTCAAACTTTAGCCTCCATACACTCAAACCCTAGCCTTCATACAATCTATACAATTAAATCCTTGCCTCCAAGTATCTATGAAAGATCAAGTGATGCACATTCAAAGCTTTTAAAGTCCAAGCGAAGTCCACTATCAAAGCATCAAAGCAAAGAGAAGACAAGTTAGGGTTTTTATTTACTTTTATGTAATCTCTCGCTCTCTCTTCTATCTCCTAGTCCACTTGGGCTATTCTCTATTTTAATTTCCATCTTCTACCTCCTCTTCTTGCATACTTGAAACAAGGGACCTCCCGGTTCATGCCTAGGAAGGCCTTGGAGATAATCACTGTATTAGGGATTTTTTTTGAGTTCCACCTAAGACGGTGTGGGTTCGGTCCCCTTGGTTATGTGGTGAAGCCTAACCTTATATGTTTATGTCCCTATTGCATTGTTGCTATCATAGTCATGTATTCAAAGATGTTTTCAAATTTGCATTAAAGGTTGCTTTCAAAACTTGCATTCAAAACCTTTTCTTTCAAAGTTGTTTTCAAAACCACAACCCTAAGATGATTCTAGCCATTCCATGGTTAGGGTTGTTTTAGAAAAGTGTCATATTCAATATGACCATTAAGGTCCAAATTTGGGTTCAAGTCTTAAATTGTTTTTCAAGAAATCACAACTCTATGATGATTCTAGTGATTCCATGGTTAGGGTTGGTTTAAGAAAGTGTTACATTCAATGAGACCATTGTCGCGCCCAGATTTTTTGCACTCGAGGAATACATACACAAGCGAAAAAAATATTGTACTCTCTCATTAGAACTCATCCTCCTAAAAGAATGAGTGCGACTAGGTTTGAATTGAAAATATATTTGAATTAAGGGCTTTTAGAAAACATTTGGAGTCACCACCTAACTTGATTAAAGTGGGTTAGGTCACCTTTTTAAGAAAACAGGTTATTTGGCAACCTTTAGAAAAAATTTAAGACCTTTTTTTGAAAATAAACTCCATTTTGGTCTTTGCAATAGTGATTTTAGGTTCGGAGGTCGGTTACATGTAGGGAAGACGCACTAAGCCATCACCCTACCTACCCTTGCGGTACCTACATGTCTATTTATCCTAGATTCACCTATGAGAGTCTTCAACTAATAAATGTTCAATCTTATCTACTTTAGAAAATAATTTTTTAAAAAGACATGATACAAGATATGTAAGTGCAATAAAAAGATTTGAAAAGAACTTGATTTGATTTAAAAAAGAAATTTGAAAAAGATAGATTTGAAATTGAAAAGAGATTTGGAAAGAGTTATGGAAATAAAAGCTTGAAAAAGATTGTGACCGCATCCATGAGGGTTGCCTACGTATCCCTTTGAAGGAATCAGGTCAGTCGTAGTTCGAACAAGAGTCCGATAGACAATAGAAGGTATGATTGGAAGAAATAGATTTTGATTAGAAGATTTGAAAAGATTTGATTTTGGAAAGCTTGGTTTTAGAAAACGTAGACTTAGGAAAGAAAGGTTTTAGGAAGGACTTGAGATTCAGAAAGATTTGACTCAAATGTTGGACTTGGAAGATTAGGAAAGGTTCGAATTAGGAAAGTTTCGTTTTAGGAAAGTTTTGGTTTAGGAAAGATTCAATTTTGGAAAGTTTCAATTTACGAAATATTTTGAATTAGGGAAGTTTCCGTTTTAAGAAAGTTTTGAAATTAGAATGTTTTGAAATAGGGAAGTTTTGAAAGTAAGAAAGTTTTGAGTTTAGGAAGCTTTAGATTTGGAAAGATTTGAAGTTTTGAATTTGGAAAGGGATGAAATTAGGAAGGGTTGAATTTGGAAGCTTAATGTTTAAGGAAATATTTGAAAGTTTTGGGAGACTTATGGTTTAGGAAGGTACTAGATTAGGAAGGAGTTGAATTAGGAAATATTTGGGTTTGGAAGGATTGAGATTCCTGTTTCCTAAAACAAGGGATTGGATTTTGTTTCTAAAAAGAGATGTTTTGATTTCGTTTCAAAAAAACGGAGGATTGGATCTAGTTTCCTAAATGGAAGATTGGATTTGGCTTCCTAAAGGGGAGATTAGATTTGGCATGACTTGGAAAGATGGAGTTTTGGAAATCCTAGTTTTGGGAAAACTTTAGTTTTGACGTAAAAAAGAGGTTTTGGAAATATATATAGTTTTGATGTAGAAAACAAGAGGTTTTGAGGCCAAAATAAGGGATTGAAAATCATGCTTTTGGGAAGGAAAATTAGGGTTTCCTAATTATGGGTTCTAGGGTTTGACTTGGACTCTAAGGAAGGAGATTTTGAAAAGTGAGGTTTTGAAAAGTAACACTTTGAGAGAGTTTTTAGAAAGTGGATTTTTGGAAGGAGATCGTTGGAAAGAGTTTGTAGGAAAGAGATTTTTGAAGAGTTTTTTAGAAAGTGGATTTTGAAGAGAGCGTTTTGGAAAGGAGTTCGAAAAGGAGTTTTGAAAAATAAATTTTTGAAGGGAGTCTTTGAAAACAATTGTGGAAAGGAGATTGAGAGAGTTTTTAGAAAGTATATAAAATATCTCACTTTCCTAAAGCGATTCTAACCATAAGGAGATTAGAAACACTTTAAGACAGCGATTTTGAAAACAACAATGTTTTGAAAATATGGACTATATTGGTCACTTTAAATGTAATACATTCCTAAAGCAACCCTAGCCATGGAAAGGCTAGAATCACCTTAGGATTGTAATTTTGAAAACAAGTTTTGAAAAAGAAGATTTTGATGTAAGTTTTGAAAACAAGTTTGAAAACGGAATTTAGAGATATGCAAGATCATGATATGCACAATGCAAGTTGGGGTTGTGAACATACAAGGTTAAGGCTTTACCACATAATCAAAGGGGCCGAACCCACGTGGTCTCCGGTTAGACTAAAAGAAAGCCCCCGACACGGTGACCCTCCAATAGCCTAATCATACACATAGACCGGGAAGTCCCTTATTTCAAGCATGCAAAGAAAGGGGGGGAAAAAGATGGCGGATTAAAATAGAAGAACACCCAAGTGGGTTAGGAGAGAGAAGAGGGGGGGAAGATGCGTAAACGTAAATAAGAAGCCTACCTTGTGCCTTCTTTATTTTGCTTAGCTTTGTGCGCTTTGTTTTGCTTGCTTCGATTCGGTCTTTACTTCAATCTTCAAGAGTTTGTCTTCGATCTTCAAAGCTTCGTAGTTGTAGCAATCTAAGCCTTCAATGGAGGGTTTGAGGCTAGTGCATGAGTATATGAGAGTGTATGAGTGTATAGGAGGCTAGGGTTTGTGTATGGAGGCTAGGGTTTGGAAACCTAAAGGAGACTAGGGTTTTGGGAGACTACGAGCTCTGTATATCAAAGAGTAGTGTTTTTAGACTGAGTTTGCGGACCTCTTTCACGTTGGAGGAGGCTCTATATTTATAGAGATAGGAATGACTTGGCGCCTGTTGTAGTGGTGCCAGGCCAAAAATCCTCCTAGTGGCGCCAGCTAGTTAGAAAAGTTTTAAGGTCGGCAAGCAATGTATCTTTCAAAGATTTGGGCACCTGTACTAGTGACTACCATGTAATTTTTAGCCTGGCTTCACTAGGAGTGACTCTAGAAGGTCCAGGAAGTATTTAAGGGACTGGGAATGGCCCAGAAGGCCGAAAAAGGGCACGGACCCTTAAAATAGGGTCTCGGGGGTAATGGATTTGAAAATGGATGACAAGAATTGTTGAAAGGGTTGACCGAGCCATTAGGGGCAAAATGGTCAACCGGGCCAGAAAACTGCCGGGACGGACTCAGAATGTCCCGGAAGAAGACTCGAGATTTAGAAACATTATTTAGAATGTTACCAAAGGTTACCGGTTTGATACCCAGAGCCGGTGTGGTCGGAAAAAGCGAGCAGCCCACCAGGGGCAAAACGGTCATTTTGCACTGGGTTTGCCAGAACTGACTCGGAATGATCCGAAAAAGATAATGAAAGATTGAGAATACTATAGGAAGCATTCTCGAGAGGTTACTGGTTTGATACCTAGAGCCGGTGTGGTCCCCAGGGCGTTCAGATGCCTTTGGGAAAAATGGTCATCTTGACCGAAAAGTCTCAGAATTATCCCGAAACTGACTAGAAGACACCTAATCATGCCAGATTACTTTTAAGACAATCCTAGAAGGATGGACTTACCGTTCTGAGGACTTAGGTGTGCTCTCGAGAAATGTGCCGAAAATGGCCCTAGGGGAAGTTTGGTTATTTTTCACCGAAGTGGGCTAGCACGTACCGGTCTTGACTTGGGTTTTGAGTGTTTCCGTCACTCTGAAGGCGATCTCGTGATACAGGGGTTTGTTGAAAATTTCCTATGTTGACCTGTTTGCAAGTATTTTCGTTACTCTGACGGTTACGATGTTTGCGAGTACTTCTGCTACTCTGACGGTTCACGATCATTCCTGAGACTGCCTGATCTCAGGAAGTTGCTAAAGAGACTTAGCGCCTGAGAAGTCAACTTTCTCGAAAGGCGTGCCAAAATTGACATTTTTGCATTGGCAGGCTAGCAGGTGCCAAAGGTGGACCGTTCTACCATCTAGGGGTCTTAGGGTCTCGTCCTAGTCGACAGGTTTAAAGGGACTTACCGTTCTCAAGAAACTTTCTTTGAAAAATGTACCGGATTGGATAGACTTAACGTCTCAAGGAATCAGCTTTCTCGAGAGAGGGATTGGAATTGGAATTGGAAAAAGAATTGGAAAAAGGGACTTACCTTCTTCGGAAAGACATGCCTGATTTGGAATTGGAAAGGGGACTTACAGTCTTCGGAAAGGCGTGCCTGATTTGGAATTGGAAAGGGGAATTACCGTCTTCGGAAAGACGCACCTACGGGATCAAACCAAACAACGCCCACAAGGGCATTTTGGTCATTTTGCTTCTATTTAGGCCTGGTGGGCCCGCGAAGCGATGAATAGACAAGATTAGACTTGGAAAGTTGATTTGACTTAAAATATGTCCGCATTGACTTGAATACAAGTCTGGACGGACTGTAGACCGCCGAGTGGTAAAAAATAGGGTGCTTACAACCATCAAAGTCCATATTGGGAAACCCTAATTGCTTTCAAAATCATAACCCTAGAATGGTTCTACTCTTCTCACGATGAGAATCGTTTTAGGAAAGTAATATATTGAAGAGACTTTTAAAAGTTTATATTCATACCTGTCTAAAACAGTTTTACAAATCCACTTTCTAAAATTCTTCTCAAAGATTTACTTTTCAAAAACTCTTTGTCCTGAAATCGAAGTCAAAACCCTAGAGTCCACATCTAGGAAACCCTAGTTTTCTCATATAAAATCATAGTTTTCTATTTACATTAAATCACAGATTTCCAAAACTATAGCTTTCCAATTTCAAGTAAAGTCAAATCGTTTTCAAATAGAAAACCAAATCAAATCATCTATTGTTGCAAATAAAATCTAATATTCAATTTTAGGAAATAGAGATCAAACATTTCTTAATTTTAAACTTTCAAATCTTTCCTAATATCACTTTTCCCTAATTTCAAACATTGCCTAATTTCAAACCTTTTCTAATTCAAATCATTCCAATATCAAAACTTTCTACAAATAGAAACTTTCCTAAAATAGAACTTGCTTAATTTGGAACTTTCCTAATTCGAAACTTTTCTAATTCCAAGCTTTCCTAAAATCAAACTTTCTAAAATCAAACCTTTCTATCTAAAGTGCATGTTTAAACCCTAGGTTATCTAGACCGTAGGAGGCTAAAACCCTTGTCCAACCCTAACCCTAAGTTAGGAACCTTCAATTCTTTTCCAAATCTTAAATCTAGATCAAGATGGCTTTCAAACCCCAATTCAAGTTAAGATGATTTCAAAGTTCAATTCAATCTTTCAAAAATAAGCTCAAGTTCTATTTTAAAGTTCAATTCCAAATCAAAGTCAATTTCAAATCAAAGTTTAAACAAGAATATTTTCAAATCAAACAAGACCCCAAAGTGTCTATTTTCAATTGGACCCCGAGTCTGAACTATGATAAACATAATTCCCAACAAAGGGATACATAGGCAACCTTCATGGGTGTGGTCACAACCTTTTTCAAAATTTATATTTCCGTTTTCAAAATTTCTTTTCAAATTCTTTTCATGCACTTGCATATCATGCATCATGTCATCCCTGAAATGATGACTCGAAACTCTTTCCAAAATTCTCAAAGTGGATATAATTGGATATTGGATAATAAAAGATTCTAAATGAGTAAACCTAAGGTGACAGACATATAGGTACCGCAAGGGTGGGATAGGGTGATAACCTAGTGCATCTTCCCTATACGTAACCAACGTAGGAACCTAGAATCACTGTTTTTGAATGACCAAAATTAGGTTATTTTAAAAAGGGGCTTAAATATTTTCAAAGATTACCAAACAACCTATTTTCTCTAAAAAAAACCCTCTCTTGAGAAAGTTTTCCAAAACCTTTTCGAAAATCCTAAGTTTAATCTTTGGATTGCACTTAGTTTTAGGTGACCTAATTCACCTTAACAAAGTTAGGTGGCTACTCCAAACCTTTGTTCAAAAACCCTTATTCAAGTCAATTTTCAATTCAAACTTAGTCGCACTCGTCCTTCTAGGAGGATGAGTTTTAACAAGAGAGTACTGTGTGTTTCCCACATATCATCTTAAGGTGTGAAAAACTGGGGCCTGACAATTGGCAACTCCACTGGGGACACTTAGAGGGTTAGGCCATTATCATGTCTCTTCACCCTTCACTTGTCTATAATCTTCGATTAATTAGTCCAATTCTATCCACTTCAAATTTTTCAAAATCAAACGTTTCAAAGTTGTTTTAAAAAATATGCCATCGCTTGCATTCAATTCATATTCAATCATTCCATCTTGCGTTAAGTTCGTTATCAAGGTACTGACTTTTTACATTTTATTTTCTAGGTGGACCATGTTCACAAGTATTTTTATTGTCTATATAAATTGCCATGAATGATAGGGTGGAATGGACATGATGGATGGGAGTTTTTGGATCATTTCGTCCAATTTTTAAAATTTCACACACACACACACACACACACACACACACACACACACACACTGCACGAGCACTAGCATTTGCATATTTGCACTTTACCTGGTTACATCCCTTCTAGTTATTAGGGGGAATGGAATATTCGGTGCAGGCAGATGCTGTGTCAGTATCTTAGCCTATAGTCTCCTAATGGTTCCCCTGCTTGGATCACCAACCAACAATGGCACCACCACAGGGAGTGGGCATAGGTTTGAAGATCCAGGAACTGAGCCTTCTTCGGAAGCATTAGTAAACCCTCAACCTCATGCTTATATAGAAACCCGTGCATAGCTGAACCTCTGCCGGATTTATGACACACAGGTTAATTTCAAAATCATAGAGCAAAGGGCGACCACTTTACTTCCCTTTACTCTTGTCTATTCCTGCTGTTATAATACTTCTATAAATGTTCATACATGCATGTTTACTTTTTTATTGCACTCTCTTTCCTTATACTCTTGTATACATGCACATGTATATAATTCTCTATTTCGAGGCAAGAGTCTCAAAATAACTCAAGTCATTGCATTCTCATGCATATAATCAACCCATAGAAAGTGACACGAAGATTACTCTCCTTTGTATAAAACCTACCAAAATCCTAAGGGTTTCCACGTAACCCTAAGGACTCATGGCATGCATCTCAAGTCATCCCATGAAGAGGGGCTCCCAATCCCTCTATGCTGACAGAGATAGGGTTGCCAAAGAAGACAAAGGGCAACCCGCAAAGCAAGATTAGTTCAATAACCTCTCAACATCAACAAAAGGAAATTCCAAGGACTTAAAAGTACTTTAGGATGCTTTTTGTAAAAGTAGATAGGCGGAAGTCCCAAGAAACACTAACTTGTGACTTGTGTCCATGTTTTTCTTTTTCTTTCGTAGAGGCTACTCCACAAAGAGACATCATTGCTCGTAAGAAAGACTCACAACCAACTAGAGACCTTATCATTACCCAACAAAGAGCTTTGCCAATGGCAGCTAATCTTGATGAGTCCTCCCCAGTCTCTCGAAAGGAGGTGAATGAGATGAGAACCAAGATTGATGAGATGTTTAAGCTCATCCAAGACATGGTTGTAAAAGATGCTGTGTTAGCCCTATCATCATCCACGATTTTTTCCAAAGATTCTGAACCTACCAACCTAAGGATTATGCTCCAATTTGACATTATGGGGAAACACAAAGAGGACATGAAGGGGGTCAACGCAGAAGAATGTCGCACCCCAATTTTTTTGCACTAGAGAATGTAAGTGAGAAAAATATAGTACTCTCTTGTTAGAACTCATCCTCGAAGGACAAGTGCGACTACGTTTGAATTGGAAATTGATTTGAACAACGGCTTTCATAAAGGGTTTGGAGTCACCACCTAACTTTGTTAAGGTATGCTAGGTCACCTAAAACTAAGTGCAATCTGAAGATTAAACTTAGGGTTTTTGAAAAGGTTTGGGAAAACTTTCTTAAAGGAGGGTTCTTGAAAAAAACAGGTTGTTTGGCAACCGTTGAAAAGATTTAAACCTTTTTTTAAAATAACTATTTTTGGTCTTTCGAAAGCAGTGATTCTGGATTCGAAGGTTGGTTACGTATAGAGAAGATGCACTAGGTTATCACCCTATCCCGCCCTTATGGTACCTACATGTCTTTTCACTCTAGGTTCACTCATTTAGAATCTTCGATTATCTAATATCCAATTCTATCTGCTTTGAGAATTTTAAAAATAGATTTAAATCATCACTTTAGAGATGACGTGATGCATGATATGCAGGTGCATGAAAAGAATTTAAAGAAATAGATATTTGAAAAGCAAATTGGAAACTTGAAAAAAGTTATGACTGCACCCATGAGGGTTGCCTACGTATCCCATTGTTGAGAATCAGGTCAGTCGCAGTTCAGTCTTGTGGTCTGATTGAAAATAGATACTTTGAGATCTTATTTGATTTAAAAAGACACTTTAGGGCCTTTGAAAGGTTTGACTTGAAAATAGATTGATTTGAAATTTAAATTTGAAAGAAAACTTGAACTTGATTTGGAAAGATTGAGTTGAATTTTGATATCATCTTGACTTGAATTGGAATTTGAAAACCATCTTGGTTTAAACTTGAGTTTAGAGAAGAGTTTTTGAAAAGAGTCGAAGCTTCCTAACTTTAGGGTTAGGGTTGAACTAAGGCTTTGGTCTCCCAAGGTTTATCCAACCTAGGTTTGAAATATGCACTTGAAATAGAAATGTTTGATTATAGAAAGTTCCAAATTAGGAAAGTTTTGAATTAGGAAAGTTTCCTTTTTAGGAATGAATTGATTTTAGAAAGATTTGAATTTGGAAAGTTTTGAATTTAGAAAGATTTGAAATTAGAAAAGATTAGAATTAGGAAAGATTCGATTTCTATTTCTCAAAGTAAAAGATTGGATCATATTTCCAAAAACAGATGATTTGATTTTGTTTCCAAAATTGGATGATTTGATTTGAGATGGAATTGGAAAGTTTTGATTTTAAAAATCTTGGATTTAGAAATCTATGAGTTGGTGAAAAACGGGTTTTGAAAATCTATGATTTGAGGCAAATTAGAAAATCATGATTTTAATAAAGGAATTAGGGTTTCCTAATCATGGATTCTAGGGTTTTGACTTGGACTCCCAAGATAAGGAGTTTTTGGAAAGTGTATATTTGAAGAGTTTTTCCAAAGTAACTTTTCAAGAACTATTTGGAAAGGGGTTTGAATATAGACTTTTCAAAGTCTCTTGAATATCTCACTTTCCTAAAACAATTCAAACCATGAAAAGATTAGAACCATTCTAGGATTGTGATTTTGACGACAATTAGGGTTTGAAATTTAGACCATAATGATCACTTTGAATTTAACTCTTTTCTAAAACAATCCTAACAGTGAAATGTCTGGAATAATCTTAGAATTGTGATTTGGATAAAAATAATTTAGGGTTCGAATCCAAAATTTGGACCTTGATGGTCACATTGAATATAACACTTTCCTAAAACAACCCTAACCATGGAACGACTAAAATCACCTTAGGGTTGTGATTTTGAAATCAAGTTTGAAAGAAGAAGGTTTTAAATGCAAGTTTTGAAAGAGAACTTTTATGAAAGTTTGAAAACAACTTTGAATGCAATTTTGAATGTGAAGTATGAACATGATAACCACAATGCAATAGGCTCGTGAACATACAAGGTTACGCTTTACCCCATAATCAAGGGAGCCAAACCCACACCGTCTTGGGTTGAACTTAAAGAAAGTCCCCCAGCATGGTGACCTTCAATAATTCTTCAAAGGTATGAACCGGGAAGTCATTTGTTTCAAGCATGTAAGAAGAGAAGGTAGAAGATAGGGATTAAAATAGAAGAAAATCCAAGTGGGTTAATAGAGAGAAGAGAGAGGGGGCATTGCATAAATTAAATCGAAAACCTACCTTGTTTTCTCTTTTCTTTGGTTGCTTTGTTTGCTTCACCTTGAGAGCTTTAAAGATACAATACTTCGTCTTCAATGGATGTTTAGAGGCTTGTATTTGAGTGTATAGGATGTACAGAGGCTAGGGTTTGAGTGTATGGAGGTTAAGGTTTGAAGAGGTTTGAGAGAATTAGGGTTTTGAGGGAACTAGAGCTCTGTTTTCAGTGAGACAGAGTTTTTGGAGTGAATTTGCGAACCCAAAATATGCAAGTGGAGGGTTTATATTTATAGGCAAATAAAACAGGAATTGACACTTGTTGCAGTGGTGCTAGTGTATTTTTGACCTTGACGCCGGCGCTAGTCCATTATTTGGCTTGTAGTGGCACCAGTTTCTTTGAGAAACTTTTAAAAATGGCAAGAAACAGATCTTTGACCCTTGGGACACAAGGCAGAAGATTTGGGTGTCTGTTCTAGTGACTACCATATAATTTTTAGCCAAGCTCCACTAGGAGTGAATTTGGAAATTCTGAGAATGATTTGAAAGACCCCGAGTAACCAAACTTAGCTTGGAATGGACAGGAACCCTTGAAAGAATTTCCAAGAGGTAACTAGCTTAAGAAATAATGTCAGAATAGTTGAAAAGGTTGATCAGTCGAGTGGGGACAAAATGGTCATTTAAACTAGAGAAACACTAGAATGGATCTAGAGTGACCTGTGAGAAGGCTCAAAGGTTAAAAACACTATTGAGAGTGTTCTGATGAATTACTGGATTGATACTGAGAGTTGGTGTGGTTAGAAAAGGTGACTGGCCCACCAAGGGCAAAAAAGGTTAGTTTGCACCAGGCTTACCAGAATAGACTCAGAATGGTTCAGAAAGGTGTTAGAAGGTTAGAATACTATTGGAAGCATTCTTAGAGGGTAACAGATTTGATGCCCAAAGTCAGTGTGGTTCCCGGAGGCAATCGGATGCCTAGGGTCAAAATAGTTATTTTGATCGGATACTCTCGGAATCAATTCAGAAGTGATTGGAAGGCACTTAAACGTGCTAGATTACCCTTGGGACAATCTTAGAAGGGTGAAATTACAACTTTGAGGACTTGGGTACTTTCTCGAGTGGCACATTGGAAGGGCCTAAGAGGTAGTTTAGTCATTTTTCATTGGAGTGGCCTAGTAGGCACTGGTGTTGTCTCGCGTTTTAAGTGTTTCAGCCACTCTAATGGTGTGTGACAAATTGGTTTCCAAAGGTACCCTGTACTTTGGCAAATGTGTCATGGCCAAGAGGCTTGTTCAGTCCCATGACATAGGAGATTTGTTAGCAATTTCCAATGTCGAGCTATTTGCAAGTGTTTCCACCACTCTAATGTCGTGGCCCGATTTTCTACACTCGAGAAAAAAAAACACACAAGTGGAAAAAACACGGTACTCTCTCATTAGAACTCATCCTCCTAAAAGGGCGAGTGC
Organism: Euryodendron excelsum; assembly: GCA_033060915.1. NCBI lineage: Eukaryota > Viridiplantae > Streptophyta > Magnoliopsida > Ericales > Pentaphylacaceae > Euryodendron > Euryodendron excelsum. The sequence goes on from CM065389.1 coordinate 38,305,787, forward strand.
AACTAGGTTTAAATTGGAAATTAATTTTGAATAAGGGTTTTTAAAAAAGATTTGGTGTCGCCACCTAACTTGATTAAGGTGAGTTAGGTCAATTAAAAATAAGTGTAATTTGTAAGAAATTAGGTTGTTTAGCAACCTTTGGAAAGTTTTAAGCCCTTTTTGAAAATAACTCCGTTTTGGCCTTTGGAAACAGTGATCTAGGTTTGGAGGTTTGTTACGTGTAGAGAAGACGCACTAAGCCATCACCATACCCCGCTCTTACGATACCTATATGTCTATTCACCCTAGGTTCACTCATTTAGAATCTTTTATTAATAAATGTCCAATACTATTCACTTTAGAAAAGAACTATATGGAAAAAAATTTATAAGATGCATGACGTGCAAATGTAAGAAAAAGATCTTATTTTTTAAAATAGATTTGAAAAGAGGATTTGAATTTGAAAAGGATTATGGAATTGGAAACTAGAAACAGATTGTGGAATTGAAGATTTAAAGAAAGTTGTAACCGCACCAATGAGGGTTGCTTACGTATCCCTTTGTTAGGAATCAGGTCAGTCGTAGTTCGGATAAGAGTCCGATTGAAAATAGACGCCTTCAGGTTTTTGAAAAAGGGGTTGACTTGAACATGAAATAAAAGATTTGAAATTGAAACTTGGATTTAGAATTGACTTTGATTTGAAAAGATGGAACTTGGAAGAAGAACTTAGACTTGATTTGGAAATATTGAGATTTGAAACATTTTAACTTTAATTGAAGTTTGAAAAACCATCTTGGTTTAGGAAGGAGTCTTCAAAAAGGTTTGAAAAGAATTTAAGCTTCATAACTTTAGGGCTGAACTAAGGTTTAGGTATCCTAGGGTTTAGGTAACCTAGAGTTGGAGCACAGACTTAAAAAATAAGGTTTGAAAAGGTTTGAAAAATAAGAAGGTTTGATCTAGACTTGAAAAGTTTGACTTTAGAAAGTTTTGCTTTTAGAAAACTGAATTTAGAAAAGGTTCAAATTAGGACAGGATCGAATTAGAAAAGTTAGATTTAAGGAAGATTTGGAAAGAGAATTGATTTGATTTAGAAAGATTTGACTTGATTATTTGATTTGAATAAATTTAAAAATTTAGATTTAGGAAAGATTAGACTTTCGAAAGCTTTGAAATAAGAATGTTTCAAAATAGAAAAGTTCCACTTAAGGAAAGTGCTAAATTTGGAAAGTGTTGATTTTATGAAAGATTTAGATTTAGAAAAGTTTTGAGTTTAGGAAAGATTGAAGTTTAGAAAGGTTTGATTTTAGAAAGATTTGAACTTTGAAAAGATTTAGGATTTAGGAAGGAATGAAATTAAGAGAGATTGGAAATAGGAAATGTTTGAATTAAAGAAAGATTTGATTTTTTATTTCCTAAAGTTGGAGATTAGATTTTATTTCCAAAAATAGATTATTTAATTTGGTTTCTAAAGTTGGAAGGATTTGATTTAGTTTCCTAATTTAGATTTGACATGGAATTGGAAATGTTGAATTGTGAAAATCTATGATTTAGTGTAGAAAAAGAAGTTTTGAAAACCTAGGATTTGATGTAGAAGATAGTTTTTGGAAACCTATGATTTGAGGTAAAGAGGAAGTCAAGTTTTTAGGAAAGGGCACTAAGGTTTCCTAACCATGGAAATGGCTTGAGCTTCAAGACAAAGACTTTTTGGAAAGGAGATCATTTGAAAAGAATTTCTAAGAAGGAAGCTTGAATAGAGTTTTTAAAAAGTGAATTTTTGAAAAGAGTTTTTGGAAAGGAGTTTGAAAAGTAATTTGGAAAGGAGTTTGAATATGGACTTTTTAAAACTTTTTGAATGTCTCACTTTCCTAAAACAATTCTAACCATGTAAGAATTAGAACCATTCTAGGGTTGTGTTTTTGAAAACAACATAGATTTGAAATATGGACCAATATGATCACATTGAATATCACACTTTCCTAAAACAATCCTAACCATGGAATGGTAAGAATCATATTAAGATTGTGGTTTTGATGAAAAATAATTTAGGGTTTACATCCAAAATATAGATCTTAATGGTCACAACGAATATAACTCTTTCCTAAAGCAACCTTAACCATGGAATGGTCAGAATCACTTTAGGATTAGGATTTTGAAAAAGAAGTTTGAAAAAGAGATTTTGAATGCAAGTTTTTGAAAGAGTATTTTGATGCAAGTTTGAAAACAACTTTGAAAATAAGTTTGAATATATGAATGAAGATGATATGCATAATGCAAGAATGGTCGTGAATATACAAGGTTAGGTTTCACCATATAATATAGGGGGTCGAATCCACACGGTCTAAGGTTGAACTAGAAGAAAGTTCCGAGACGGTGACTTTCAATAGCCCTTCCTGCGCATGAATCTGGGAGTCTCTTGTTTCAAGCATGCAAGAAAGGGAGGTAGAGCATAGCGGGTTAAAATAGAAGAAAACCCAAGTGTGTTAGGAGGAAGAAGAGAGAGGGGGATAGTACATAAACATAAAGAGAGCCTACCTTGTCTTCTTCATGTTTTGCTTGCTTTATTTGCTTTGCTTTACTGGGGTTTCGAGAGCTTCAAACTTATAGCACTTGAGTCTTCAATAGCTTACTTTGAGGCTGGTATATGAGTGTATGAAGTGTGTATAAGCTAGGGTTAGAGTACATGGAGGTAGGGCTTGAGGAGACTTGAAGGAATTAGGGTTTTGGAGAGGATTCAAACTTTGTTTTCAGAGAGGTAGTGTTTTTGGACTAAGATTGCAAACCTTTTTCACACAGGGAGAGGGTCTGTATTTATAGACACAAAAACAGCTTGGCGCCTGTTGCAGTGACGCTAGGGCAAAAACCCTACTAGCACCACTAAAAGTGGCACAAGGCCAATCTTTGGCTTGGCACGACTACTAGTGGCGCCGCCACTTAGGAAAGTTTTAATGTGGCAAGAAACGTATCTTTTGAACCTTGATATATAAGGCAAAAGATCCGGGTCCCTATACTAGTGACTACCATGTAATTTTTAACTTGGCTCCACTAGGAATGACCTCGGAAGGTTTGAGAATGTTCTGAGAGGCCGGGAATGATTTGGAAGGCCAGAAATGAGTAGAAACTCTTGAAATAGTGTCCTGGGGTAACGGGCTTGGAAAACAATGCCAGAATGTTTGGAAAGCCTGACCGAGCCACTAGGAGCAAAACGGTTAACTAGATCAGAAAATCACTGAAATGGACTTGGAATATCCCATGAGAAGACTTGAAGATTGGAAACACCCTTAAGAGTGTTCTAGAAAGTTACCGATTTGATACCTAGAGCTGATGTGGTTGGAGAAGGTGACCGGCCCACTAGGGGCAAAATAGTTATTTTGCACCGAGCTTGCCGGAGTAGACTTAGAATGATCCGAAAAATTGTTGGAAGCTTGAGAATACTATTAGAAGCATTCATGGGAGGTAATCAATTTGATACCTAGAGCCGACATGGTTTCCGGAGGCGATCGGATGCCTAGGGTAAAAATGGTCATTTTAACTGGATGGTACCGAAATTGGTCTAGAACCGACTGGAAGGCGTTCGAACATGCTGGATTGTCCTTGGGACAATCTTAAAAAGGTGGACTTACCGCTCTAAGGACTTAGGTACTTTCTTGAGAAGCGTGCCGAAAAAGGCCCAAGGGACAGTTTGGTCATTTTTTACCAGAATGGGCTAGCAGGCACTAGTGTTGACCTAGGTTTTGAGTATTTTTTATCACTCTAACACTATGTGACAATTTGGTTTCCAAAGATATCTTGTCCTTCGGTAAATGTGCTAGGGCCAAGAGGCGAGTTTGGTTCTGTGACATAGAAGGTTTGTTGGCAATTCTCAATATCGACCTGTTTAGGAGTATTTCTGCCACTCTGATGGTTGCGATGTTCGAGAGTGCTTCCGCCACTCTGACGGTGCGTGTTTATTCCGAAAACTGCCTACTCTTAGGAAGCTGCTAGGTGGACTTATCGTCTGAGGAATCAACTTTATTGAAAAATGTGCCAAATAACAGACATTCTACATTCGCAAGCTAGCAAGTACCAAAGGTGAACTGTTCTACCATCTTAGGGCCTTAGGTTTCATCCCAGTCGACAAATTTGAAGGGACTTACTATTGTGAAGAGTTTTTTCAGAAAACGTGCCAAAATGGATGGACTTATCGCCTGAGGGATTAACTTTCTCGAAAGGCATGCCAAATTTGATTTGGATTAAAATTAGATTTGAGATTGAAATAGGGACTTACCGTCTTTAGGAAGACGTGCCAATTAGAATTGGGCTGAGCAATACCACAAGGGCATTTTGGTCATTTTGCCTCTGTTGGGCTCGGCGGGGCCGCGAAGCGATTGATTGATTGGATTAAGTTTGAAAATTTGATTATGAGTTCAGGCAGACTGGTGATTGCCAAACGGGTAAAAATAGGGTGCTTACATCTGATGGTTGCGATGTTTGTGAGTGCTTTCGTCATTCTAACGGTGTGCGTTCATTCCAGAGACTGCCTAATATCGGGAAGATGTTGAATGGTGTTATCATCACGAGGCCTTAGGTACTTTCCCGATCAACGTGCTAGATAGCGGACATTCTACATTGGCAGGCTAGTAGGCACCAGAAGTGAACGCTTTACCATCTTGGGGACTTAGGTTCCGTACCAGTCGACAAGTTTGAAACGACTTACCATTCCAAGGAGTTTCTCGGTAAACGCATTATGTTGAATGGACTTACCGTCTGAGGGATTAACTTTCTCAAAAGACTTGCCAGATTGACTTTGATTGGTTTGGATTGTAATTGGAACTAGATTTGAGGTTGAAATAAGGACTTAGCATTTTTAAGAAGACGCGTTGATTAGAATTGGACCGAGCAATACTTTAAGGGTATTTTGGTTATTTTGCCTCTATTAGACTTGCCAAGCCTGCAAAGTAGTTGATTGACTAGATTGAGTATAGGGAGCCGGTTTGGGCTTGAATATGTCTGTGCCGATTTAAATGTGAATTCAGTTGGGCCAGAGATTATCGAACTGGCAAAAATGTGGTGCTTACAAAGAAGAAGAGACCATACTCCTCTCACCTACTACAAAAAGAATTTCCTCAGACCCTTTTAGCCCATCTTCGCCTTTATGCTGGGGCATTACGTGGGCATGGGAATGATCCAAAACTTCTCACGCTACTCTTTTAACACAGTTTAACTGGGTCCATTTTGCAATGGTTTGCTAGACTTGATATGAGGAAGGTCACAACTTGGATTGAACTGGTTAATGCGTTTAACTCCCAACACCGCCACAACATAGATCTAACTTTTGACCGTTATTCCTTAATGACAATGAGCAAAAGGGACTAAGAAAGCTTCAAAAGTTATATCCTTTGGTGGAGAGAAGCAGCGCCACAAGTCAATCCCCCTCTGGAAGAGAATAAGTATGTGCAACTGTTCATGCATACTTTTTAATGCATATACTATGAAAAGCCCTGCACAAGTGTGGGGAAAAGATTCTCTGAGCTTATCATGCAAGGGGAGATAATAGAAAACGGTCTCAAGACGAGAATGATTATGGACCTCTATGCAAAGACTAGAGAAAGCTCTACCAACATAGCTAGAAAGGTGGCTACTATAATGGGGGTAATCAAGAAGGAGAGTGAGGTGTCTACCTTCTTGCCTATTCAACCACTGCAATACTGTCCACCACCCTAGTCACATCCTATACTGCCCATACCTACCTTAACCATGCCCACTCAGACGCCCAACTTTGGCCCTGTTGGGGCATGACCCAACTTTAATGGGCCGGCCCAATGCATTAACACTTTTGATACCTTAGCTTGCACCCAGACATAAGCCTACCATAACCTCGTAAAGAACAACATACTGAAGCCCACACCGGCCCATCCATTGCCAAGCCCTTTACCTCTAACCTTTAATGGCTCCCACACTTGTGAATACCATTCGGGCGGCCAAGGGCATGACATAGAAAGTTGCTTCTCCCTCAAGCATAAAATTCAAGACCTGATAGACAAAAAGACCATCGACATATTGTCGATGAACCCAACTCCTACTCTTAATGTGACCACAAACCCCTTGCCGAATCACAATTTTAACTTGGTACTAGAGGAAATTAAAGAGGGGGATGAACTGGAGGAGATCCTGGTCTAGGGATATTCCGAGGAAGATTGGAAAATTGATGAAGAAAGTGACTGGGAGGAGGAAATCTCGCCATGCCTAGTCTATCTCTACAATTCAAATGAAGTGCACGTCCCCTCTGATTGGCCAATTGAAGAGTCCTTACGTGTAGAGGAGATCCCTGCCAAAAATGTGACCACAGACGGTTGGGGAGATGAATTCTTGCATCCCAAGTATGCCACGGCCAAACTCAACCTGTCAAAGAATCTCTAGCCCATGATTGAATTTGACTATGAAGACATGGGTTAGGGCCTTAAGAAGCTGAAAACCCCAGCAAAGCCATTTGATTTAGAAGGAGGTGAGCTAGCCAACATGTTTCTTGGAGAAGCTGAGGAGGCAACCGAGGAAAACAAGAAGGTCAACTAGGCCGATAATTGCACCATCACTGTCAACTCACCAAGAGCTCTCAAAGAAGCACCCGCCTTCCTTACCTAGTCCGTTGATCTAAAGGCCGAATGGGGCATCAAAGACGTGGCATCATTCCAAAACCTTGCTAGAAGAGTTTCTCTAAAAGCTTACAAGAAAGGGGCGTTCTCACTTTTATTTTTTGTCTTTAGATTCATGTTTTCATTTTCATTTCAATAAGGACCTTACATTTTTTGTTAGAGTAATAAAGGTAGTTTTTCATTCAAATGTTGTTATCTCATATTCTTGTGAATGGTGAATGCTTCCAAAAAGGAGGTGCATTCTATATTGTGAAAGATCTGACTTAAAGGGTGTGATAGAATGTGTTAACCATTCACCGAATGGTAAGCTTTCTGAAAAGATGGAAGATGAGAGTGGGTGAGGAAACCACCCAAAAAGCAACACATACAATACACTGAATCTAAGTGATGAGTAGCCAAACTATAAAAAGAAAGATGAGCCATCTTTAATTTCCCAAAAAAAAAAAAAAAATGAATGAATGATGTATATTCCCTTTACTCAACCCACTTGTGCCATATGAAAAGAAAAAGATTTATTATCAACCCCAATCCAAAACCATCCCCCCACACTGGGGTAAGCAGATAGTAGAAGACTCGGGCAAGAAAGGTTTTTTTCCTCCACTGGAAGCATCAAGCCAAAGCAACATAAAGACTCTATGGATCAAGTAATTTGATTCAAAAGGAAGAGAGGCCCTCATTTCATTTTGTGCACAATCACAAAGCAATTGTTGTCAAACCCATTGAGCCAGTTCATATTTTGTAAAAGATAAACCCCAGCTTAGTGATCACCACCAAGGAAAACAAAAGAAAAAACAGGAGGAGCCATCAAGGGGTAAGCAAAAGTGAAGGAAAGTGCTAAAAAAAAAAAAAAAAACTCCATCAGTAGGTAAACAAATAAGCCACAAGAAATGACAACTCACTTCATGCCATCTTGAAGAGCATGCAATGTCCAAAAGATAAAAAGAAAATCTAAAGGCGATCCTAGGCAATAAGGAAGCTCAGTAGAAGCAGTAGGTTTGAACCTTTACATTTTCTTGCAAAACCCAAAACCATGGCTTACATTACAACCTTAATAAAGTACTCTCTGATTGAAAAGGGATTGCTTTATCCAAATGAACCAGACGTGTTGCCAAGGCAAATGAAGGATACTAGGGGACAAAAACCTACTAGAAGACCGACCAAGAATGGTGTAGATCTAAACCCTACTGAAAGAAACATCTAACTTGAGCCTGCATATCCCTTTAATTCTTAAAACCCCACAACTTAGCCTACGTTACGGTCCTAAAACAAAGCCTCCCCAGATTGAAAGACTGGCTGCTTATCGCTCTGCCAAAGTTTGTTTGAGTAGTTGCCTAACCCTCTCGAGGATTGAGAGTTTAAGCCAAATAACCCCAGACACTAACCCAAGTAGAAAGTCGAAGTCGATCAGAAGGATGAGAAAGGTACGAAATGCTACCATCGTCCAATCAAGGTAAGGTTGAGCCGGATAAGAGGCTAAACCACTGAAAAAGAAGGAGTTGTTATTCCAAGGATGTAGAGCTTGACGACACCTCGAGTGTGGTTGTTCACAAATTAGCCATTCTGTTATGTGTTAAACCAATGCATCCCTAACATGTGCATGCATTTTTATAAAAATTTCAGCATGAGCTTCGCATACATAAGGCCTAGCTCCTTGTGGAAATAGAAGTTACCAATGCAATTCAATATCATATCTGAATATATGATAGACATAAATAATTATCATCATGATAATCCTAAACATCTACCCCTGCTCATACATCAGTACATATATCTGGCTATCTGAATCATAAATATCCATTCTATTTGAAGATTACAAATAAAATGTTTGACAAAACTATAATGTATATACAGGACATAAGGCGAAAGATGAACTTGGCCTATGACACAGGGCACCCATTAGGAGTCAAAGTCAATGTCTAGATTGTCATCACCAAAGCTAGCCTCAAGAGGAGGTGCCCAACTACTGGAAGCACCGGCATCCTATAAAGAAGAAAGAACTTGAATCAGCAAGGCAGAAAGGACAATTGAATAAATCTAGTATCAAAGAGAAAAAAATGATATACCCCGCCACCTCCCATTTGAGCAGTTAAAGTGGCTACCTCAACCTAGTATCGGTCCCTTTCCATATAGAATTGATCTCTTGTAGTCAGGTACTAGTATTTCTAATCCCTCATGGTACCAAACTCAGCCTGGGGCACAAATCCTTTAGCCTAACACCAAAAGTCCACCAACTTCCAGCCCACAGCGCAACCTCCAACTACCACCTGAAACTGGGTGAAAGCACTTATGGATCAAGATTTGAAGTGAGTGGCATCGCTTCCCGTTTAGAATAGGGACCCCATCAACAAAAGCTCCAAATATATACTCAGGAGGATCCCCAACTGACCAAAACTCCTTGTGGAACTGGCGCCAATGCCGCTCTCCTAGATAGGACTCCCAGGAATCATCACTAAGAAAAGAAATCCTTGACATAGATATCAAAACTAGATATCTGACTGCCTCGTAATGGACCAATCCAACAAAGGGTTTTTAAGTCATATCTCTCACCTCTATCAACTCCAAATTCACCTGTATCATCACAAAGTTGGTAATCTCAGACTAGTGAGCCACCTAATCATAAGCCCATCTCAAAGTCTGGGGATAAAGGTCAGCCTCCACTACCTCTAAATGACAAACTGGCAAATACTCGTAGCTCCACTAGACTAGAAAGGGCCAAAAACCGGTCGCGTTGCCCGAGTGAGAGGAAGTCTAGACTCGCATAGATTGGAGGAAGCAGCCAAAAGAGAAAGTCCCCCAGTCCAGTTATGACATAACTCCCAAATCAGTTACCAAGCTCACCAGCCTGAACAGAACTATTGACTTATTGTTGTTATAAAAGCAACTAAACACAATAATACTAGTCGTTGTCTCATAATATCTCACCGATTAAATGGTGGCTCCATAGAAAAGGTACGCTCATCCTAACTAAGCCAAGATATAGGGAAAGCAAAACGATCAGGAGGCAGTAAGTCCAACAAATCACAAGCATCGGCTCTACCAATTGGCTTGAAAGTGATCTAGCGGCCAACAAAAGAAAGCCTAATAATGATGGCCCAATCAAATCAAGGTAAAGACATCAATATACGGTATATGCAGTTCAAAATAAAAGAGGTACAGAAAAAGGAAAAGAAAGGAAAGAAAAGAATGATGCAGATCGCATTCCTCTACTCTTGGCAAAGTCTACTCTGTCATATTTCTTGGTTTTCAAGTTTTCTAAAAAAAAAAAAAAAGAGTTTATTTCAAAAATCAATTCCTAAGGTTTTCAAACTTTTTCCAAAAAGTCAATTTCAAAGTCAAAATCTAAATTCAATTTCGAAATCAAATCTAAAAGTCATTTTCAAAGGGCTTTTAAACTTTTTCTTCAAAAGTTTTATTCAAATTCTATTTTCAAAGGTTTTTCTAAGCTTTTTCTTCAAAAATTTTTATTCCAAAGTTCCGCTGAGCTTTTCGGGGTCTTTTTTGCCAAAAAGGCCCCATCCTCAAAGGTTTTTAATTTTTTTTCCTTCAAAACGATCTAATTTCAAGAATTTTCTTAACTCTTTTCCATTTGTGAAAAATTTTGGCAGAGTCCCATTTGTAAATAGTCCCTACAACACCCAAAACTCTGCAATAGAACACAAACCGTGTGCCCCACGGTATCATAAGCACATGGCATGGGCAAACACAAAAAAATCTAGGTACATTCTCAAGGTTTTCAAATTTTCTAATAAACGTTTCTATTTTCCAAAAATCTAAGGGTTTCAAAATGCTTGCAAAATCATCCAAAGGTATTTCAAATATTTTCTAAAATATTTTAATAATTTTCTAAATGCATAACACAAACAATTCAATCAATTTTTTTAATTTTTTTCCTATTTTTCAAGTATTTTTCTTATTTTTTGAAAAGGAAATTTTTAAAAAATTATGAAACTTCCCACGATTTTTCAAAAAATTTCTCTAAGATACACGATGTGAAAATCTAACAAGAAAATGCAAAACCCAAGCTTGTAGGTGCAAAACCCTATTTCTTACAAGTAAACTTGCAAAACTACTCAAACTCAGCCAAACGGGCATCAAAATGCATAAACATTACTGTAAGCACCCCATTTTTGCCCGCTCGATAATCTTCAGCCTGACCAAACTCCCTTTCAAAACTCCATAAGCACATTTAAGCCCAAATAAACTTTCAGATCCCTATCCAATCAGTCAACCACTTCTCTGGCCTACTGGGCCCAATAGAGGCCTAATAACCAAACCTGCCCCTTGTGCCTCCATGCATGTCTTGAGAAAGTTCAAAATCTCTCTAGATGGTAAGTCCACCCTTCCAAAGTATTCCTCGATAGTTAGGCGTACTAAACGCGCCATCCTGTCCAACTCTGGTCTCATTCTGGTCAATTCTGGCCAGAATGATTGTTTTGCCCCTGAATGCCCCAGCACAATACAAATCCCACCAAACAGTGAATGCATCTTCCAAGACTATCCCCGAACAGCCCGGCATGCTTAAACACGCCACTACAATCCCTCCTGACCCTTTTCGACCAAGCTCGATCAAAATAACTGTTTTACCTTTGGTGGCCCGAACATATCCCGAAACTATACTGGCTTTGGGTATCAAATGGTAGATCTCATCACACACTCCTGTTTAACCCAAGGTGAGCCCCACGACGCTAAACACTCCTGAATCAATGAAAGTCCCCTGGAGCGTCTCGCAGACGCTCCGCCAGGGTTGTCTTTTCTCTTGGTTCCCTTGTTATAACACATCGTCAAACAACTTGAGAAATGCGTAAACCAAGGAATTCCTAAAAGCTCGTCTATAGGCCTTTCCATCGATACGGCTCGATCAGATGGACCGTTTCCCAAAGCCCCTTATCGCATGGCTCGAAAGCTGCCACTTCCAGTAACCCCTGGAGCGTCTCACAGATGCTCTGCCAAGGTTGACTTTTTCTCCAAATTCCTAATTATAGCGCACTGTCAAACGACTTGAGAAATGCGTAAATTAGAAAATTCTAGAAAGTATTTCTAGAGCACTTTCCAACGGTATGGTTCGGTTAAAGAGATCGCTTGCCGAAGGTCCTGATCGCATGGCCCACAAACGGCGATTTTTAAACACCCGCAGAACATATCACAAACGCTTCGTAAAAATGCATTTTTGTGCACACTTCCGTAGACGATATCTCACTCTTCCGAACACCTTTCAAGCTTTTTAAAAATTCAAAGTTCATGAGAAACACTAGAACAACACTGTCAATGTAAAAAAATTTCCCTAATCCTTCCTGGTTTGCACAATTATCAAGGCAAAGTTTAAATGAACATTCCCGACAATGGAGTGTATGCTACATGTGCCTAGATTTCGATCAGGTTGATCAAACTTTGCCTACCCCTTAAGATTTAGCTAGTACAATGTGTGCCATATGGCATTCAAAGAGAGGGACAGTACTAGAGCATGTAACACATGTGCTAGGGCAATTTTTGCTCAGGCGCATGTGCTACATGGGCCAAGCCCCTCCAACTTTGCCTATAAATACAGGCCTCCCCCTTTGCATATTCCATAATCAAAATTGATAGCGAAGCTATGCTAAAACTGCTCCAGAACCTCGAAATCTTATATACATCCCATACTTCAAGCACTTAGGCTAGATTCCATCTTCCCCTGATCCATATACTACACTTATATAGCCATTAATTCCATAGAAGGCCTCATTCCAGCCCCTTCAAGCCTCTTCTAGGCTATTCAAGCTCAAGTCGAAGCGTCCAAGGAGGTTTGAAAGTGTTTGAAGGCAAAGGTAGACTTCTCTTTACATTTTTACAATCCCCACTCCTCTCTTTTTCCTTTTAGCCTACTTAGGCTATTCTCTATTTTAATCCCCATCTTCTACCCCCATTTCTTGCATACTTGAAACAAGGAAGCTCTTAGTTCATGCCTAGAGCAAAGTTTATGAGTGCCACTGTGTAGGGAACTTCTCAAAAATCAACTTTAAGATGGTATGGCCTTAAAGCACCTTACTATGTGGTGAAGCCGCTAGCCTTGTATAATTTCCCGACTCTTTTGCATATAATTATTGTGTTCATATTTTGCATGCTTGGCTTTGTTTTCGTGTTTCCAAAATTCTCACTATCTCTTTTTTAAATCTCCATATTCAAAACTTTTCCTAAAAATGATCCTAGAGTTGGTTCCTTGAAGTCTAAGTCAAACCCTTAATTTCTACACCTTAGAAAACCCCCGTCAAGTCCCTTAACTTCATTTTGTAACCCTATATTTCTTTGTTTTTCAAAATTGCATTAAAATGGCTTTCAAACCCTCTTATTATATGTTGATTTTCAAGGGCTTTACTTTATTGAATTTTGAGGTTGAAATGGTCCCTTAGAACCCTCTCTTGAATGGTCTCTCCATTATCTTGACCATATGAACCATAGTTCATTAGAGTTGGCTCTATTCTCTTTAAAATGGTTTTCAAAACAATTCCCTTTAAAAAGAATTTCCAAAATTGCACCCTTTTCACCTTGAATAAAATAATTTTCCTAAATCATCATTTTCACCTTGATTTTTAGAAATTTTTCTCTCTTGAATATTGTAGTTGGAATGGTCCCGAGGAGTCCTCTTTGGAGTGATTTTCTTCAAATCAACTATATGAACCCTTATTCTTTAGAATGGTCTTCAACTTGTTAAAAGTGATTTTTCAAAACCTCCTTTCTAAAGCCAATTTTCAAAAGTTCATTCTTTTTAATTTTTAAGTCTTCAAAACTATCTATTCAATGTTGATTTTCACAAGTTTTGCTCTCTTGAGTTTGTGGGTGAAATGGTTCTAAAGCAACACTCTCTTGAGCAGTTTCTAAATATCAATCATAGGACTCCAACACTCACTTGAGTGAGTTTCATAAAATAGTTTTCAAAACATACTTTCAACTTTCATGCATAAAACTACATTTCCTAAATCACTATGTCAAAACCCTATTCCAAAATCACTTTCCAAAACTACTTGCCAACCCTAGGTTAACTTGACCCTAGTAGTCTAACCTAAGTTCAACCAAACCCTAGGTTAACCTAACCTAGGTTAGTTAACTGTAGGTCACTTTAACCCTAAGTTAACTTAACCTTGGTTAGTTAACCCTAGCTCGCCTTAACCTTAGGTTAACCTAACCTTAGTTAGTTAACCTTAAGTCACCTAACCCAAGGTTAACCTAACCTTAGTTAGTTAACCCTAGGTCACTTTAACCCTAGATTAACCTAACCCGAGTTAGTTAACCATAGATCAACTCAACCTAGGTTAGTAAGCTTCAAGGTGCCAATTCAAAGACCCCTTTCCAAATAATCCTTCAACTCAAAAACCATCATACTCTCTTAAAATTTCAAGAATCAACTTCAAAACCTTTTCGAATATCCCCACACTCAATCTTCAAAAATGTTTCCAACAAGTTCTCTTAAATTTGTCTCAACCAAGATGGCTAGACACTTCACCTCTTTCAAAAACCATTTTCAAAAGTTTCTAAGACTCACAACCCTAAAGTGTCCCTAACCTTTTATGGTTAGGAATTCCAAGGGAAGGTAGTACATTAAATACAACCTTCAAGGTTGTACATATTAGGGTTCCAAAACCCTAAATGTTTTCAAAAGCTCTTTTCAAAGAGGATTTTCAAACATCACATTCTTGAAGCAACCTTAATCCTTCCATGGTTAGGATTGTTCAAGTATAAGTGAGAAATTCAAAAAGGGTTGTATGACCCTAAAGTTTTAAAAACCAAAGAGAAGTCTCTAGCCCCTTTTTTCCAAACATGTTTTTAAAACTCATAGCCCTAAAGGAGTTTAGTTCTTCAATGACTAACCTCTTAAAGGTGATGAAAAAATGAACATACCTCTCATATGGTATTCAAAAACTACTTTTAAAAACTTTTCGAAGACAAGTATATTAAAGCACTTCCAATCCAAACCCTACCTCTAAGGTTTTCAAAGCAAGACTTCAAAACATTTTCAATACTCTCTTGAGTTATTACAAAGGTTTTCCAAAACTCCCTTGAGTCAATTTAAAAAATATTCAAAATCATCTCCAAATCTAATTTCAAAAACACTTCCAAAAATCCTGAGATCTATTTCAAAGGCATTTTTTTAAACTCTCAAGTTCTTTTTTTCTCAAAGACCACAATGTGTCTTCCAACGTTTTCAAATACCTCAAAGCATCTTCAAACATTCCAAAGGCCCTAATGCTCCTATTTTCCATCGGGCTCTTGCCCAAACTATAAATAACCTGATTCTCGTCAAAGGAGATATGTAGGCAATCTAAAATGGTGCGGTCATAACTTTTATTTCAACTCAAGTCCTTTTTTCAAAACTTCTATCAATTCAAGATCCCTATTTCAAATTCCTTCAAAACTTCCATGTTTTCAAACATTTTTCTTTAGACTTGCATCATGCATCATTCATCCAAAAAGTGATGACCAAATCTCGTTTTCAAAATTCTAAAGTGGATATTAAGTGGATAATAGTAACCGGTTATTCTAATGAGTGAACAAAGGATGATTAGACATGTAGGTACTGAAAGGGCGCCGTAGGGTGATGATCTTAATATATCTTCCTTACACGTAACCAACCCTCGGACCATAGATTTCTATTTTTAAAGGACCAAAATGGAGTTATTTTTAAAAAAAGGGCTTAAAACTCTTCAAAGGTTGCCAAACAACCTATTTTCTTAAAAACCCTCTCTTGAGGAAGTTTTCCAAAATATTTTTCTAAAACCCTAAGTTTAATCTTCGGATTACGCTTAGTTTTAGGTGACCTAACTCACCTTAATCAAATTAGGTGGTGACTCCTATTTTTCTAAAAAAAAAAAAAAAAGCCCTTAATCCAATTAATTTCAAGTTCAAATCTAGTCGCAATCATTCTCTTAGGAGGATAAGTTCTAATGATAGAGTTCCGTGCTTTTTTTCGAGCCGAAATGACTCGATTAAAAACTTGGCCGCAACAGTAGGCAACTCCACTGGGGACACTTAGAGGGTTAGGCCTTTGTCATGTCCCTTCACCCTTCACTCACCCAGAATCTCTAGTTACCTCAACCAGTTTATCCACCTTTTCAAAATTCTTATGAGTTTCCAAAACAAACACTATTTTCCAAAATGGTTTTCAAATAAATGTCATCACTTGCATTCATTGCTTACATTCAGGCTTTTGCATTGACCATCTATTTTTGTCTTGTATTGAGTTTTTCGAAAAGCTACTAACTCTTTGCATTTTTCTTTTGTAGGTGGACCTTTGCTCACATTTCATTTTTATGTCATAATTAATAGTCATGTATGCGATGAATGAACATGATGGGATGTGTATTGTTAGGTCCTTTCCTCAATTTTCAAAAATTTCACACACACTTAGTGTACTCACTTGCATTTGCATTTCGCATAAATTACCTAGTTACTACCCTTCTAGATAAAAGGGGGAACAGTACATTGACTGTGGGCGGATGCTGTGTTAGTTTCTCAGCCTACGGTCTCTTGACGGTTTTCCCGCTCAAACCACCAACCAAAGATGGAGTTCATCCTTTCAGGGGTGGACGCTAGAGGTTTGAAGGTTTGGGAATTGTGCTTTTTAAGAAGCATTAGTAAACCCCCAATCTCATGCTCATGTAGCACCCCATGCATAGTCGAACCTCTGCAAGATTTAAGACACGCGCATCAATTTTAAAACCAAGGAGGAAAGGGCAACTGCTTTACTTTCCTTAACATTCTATTCAATCTATACCGTTATGCTGCCTGATTTTTGTCATTATGCTATTTATACATCCTTTCGTATCATAACTACTCATACATTTGTATTCATTTCAAGACCAGAGTTCTCAAAGTAACTCAGGTTATTGCATTTCCATGCATTTGATCATCCCCAGAGGATGGTCCAAAGACCTTCTCGCTCAAATCAAGCCAACCAAAACTTCTAAGGATACCAAGTGGCCCTAAGGATTCATGGCATGCATCAAAGTCATCTCATAAAGGAAGGGCCCCAATCCCTCTTCACTCACGGAGATAGGGCCGCTAAGAAGACAGGGGCCAATTTGAAATCAAGGTCTTTCACTGACCTCTATCAAAGAAGGCGAATCCGAAGACTTAAGAGTAGTTTAGGAATTCAAATGTAAAAATAGAATAGGCGAAAGTCTCAAGGAAAATGTTCTCCTTCCCCTTCAAATATATTTTCAATTTCATGTACAAAAAAAAGAATCAAATGTAATAAAACTATCCTTCCTACTTTCATCGAATAAATGCATGAATGTATGAATGAATGAATGAACATGCTCGCACTGGTATAGTTTTACATATAAGGGCAACCCCTATCTCCAAAAGTGAGCCAACACGTCATGCTTAGTCCCCCTCGAATAGCAAAGGCACCCTTAAGGCATGCATGCATTGCATTGCATAAAAACTTTCAAATTAAGGAACTAAATTTTCTCTTTTTTTTTTTTTTTTGTTTTTCACTCTCTCTTTACCTCCTCCCTCATTTCACAGAAAGGAAAGAAAGGCCAAAGCCCACGTTTACAGAAAACTTCCCCGTATAGGTCGACATCCCAGAAAGAAGCAGTTGCTCATTTCAGAACATATAGCATCCATGGAGCCATTCAATATGCCACCAAGCTCAGCCCTTAAGCAAGGCCAGGCTCAATTACTGGAAGAAATAAGAGGCCTTAGGAATAGGATGACCAAAATAGAAACAATTGTCTTTTTGCTCCTATCCCATGTAGGTATAACGCTCGATGAGTAGGCAGAAGCTGTCCAGGTCCACAAGCATAAAGAACATATTATCCTCCAAAAAAAGACTAAGGAAAAAGATCGGGATTATGTCACGCCCAGATTTTTTGCACTCGAGTAATACACACACAAGCGGAAAAAATATTGTACTCTCTCGTTAGAACTCATCCTCCTAGAAGAATGAGTGCTACTAGGTTTGAATTGAAAATTGATTTGAATGAAGGGCTTTTAAAAAAATTTTGGAGTTGCCACCTAACTTGATTAAGGAGAGTTAGGTCACCTAAAAACTAAGCATAATTCGAAGACTACACTTAGGGTTTTTGAAAACGATTTTGAAAAATACTTCCTTAAGAGAGGATTTTTAAGAAAATAGGTTGTTTAGTAACCTTTAGAAAATATTTAAGTCTTTTTTTGAAAATAAACTCCATTTTGTTCTTTTGAAAACAGTGATTCTAAGTTCGGAGGTTGGTTACGTGTAGGGAAGACGCACTAAGCCATCACCCTACCCCGCCCTTGCAGTACCTACATGTCTATTTCACCTTAGATTCACCTATGACAGTCTCCAACTAACAAATGTCCAAAATTATCCACTTTCGAAAAGGATTTTTAGAAAGACATGATATATGTTATGTAAATGAAATAGAAAGATTTGATTTGGAAATAGATTTGAAAAGAAATTAATTTGATTTTGAAAAGAGATTTGAAAGGATAGACTTGAAACTGGAAAGTGAAAAGAGATTTGGAAAGATAGATTTGATTTGATTTTGAAAATAAATTTAAGAAAAGAGATTTGAAAAGAGTTATGGAATTGGAAATAGATTATGGGATTGGAGATTGGAAAAAGATTGTGAAAATAGAAGCTTGAAAAAAAAAGGTTGTGACCGTACCCATGAAGGTTGTCTACATATCCTTTTTGAGGAATCAGGTCAGTCATAGTTCGGACAAGAGTCCGATAGGAAATAGAAGATTTTGATTGGAAAAGGTGATTTTGATTTAAACTTAGAAAAGAAAATTGGAAATTGAAATTTTGGAATTGAAAAGACTGGACTTTGATTTAGAAAGATTTGAACTTGTTTTGGAAGGATTGAGGTATAGGAAACCTAGACTTAAGAAAGATAAGACTTAGGAAAAACTTGAGGTTTAAGAAAGATTTGATTCGAATGTTGGACTTGGAAGACTAAGGAAGTTGGAATTTAGGAAAGATTCAAATTAGGAAAGTTTCATTTTAGGAAAGTTACATTTTAGGAAAGTTTCGGTTTAGGAAAGTTTCGATATTGGAAAGTTTCGAAATAGGAAAGTTTTGAATTTAGAAAGTTTAGGATTTTGGATAGATTTGAATTTAGAAAGGTTTGAATTTAGAGAGATTCAAAGTTTGAGTTTTAGAAACACTTGAAATTAGGAAAGGTTTGGAGTTTAAGAAAGATTTGAAAATTTAGATTTGGAAAGTTGAAATTTGAAAAAGTATGGAATTTAGAGAAGGGTTGAATTAGGAAGATTTGGAAGCTTAAAGTTTAAGGAAAGATTTAAATGTCCAAGTTTTAGAAACTTAAGATTTAGGAAAGTATGAGATTAGGAAGGAGTGGATTAGGAAAGGTTAGACTAGGAAGGATTGAGATTCCTATTTCCTAAAACAAAGGATTGGATTTTATTTCTAAAAAGAAATGGTTTGATTTTGTTTCCAAAAACGGAGGATTGGATCTAGTTTCCTAAACGGGAGATTAGATTTAGTTTCCTAAAAGGAAGATTGAATTTAACACGGAATTGGAAAGATGAAGTTTTGAAAATCCTAGATTTGGAAAGCTATAGTTTTGATGTAGAAAATTAGTTTTGGAAATTTATGGTTTTGGTATAGGAAATAAGACATTTTGGAAACCTAAGTTTTGAGGCCAAAATAGGGAATTGGAAATCACGTTTTTGGGAAGGACAAATTAGGGTTGTCTAATTGTTGACTCCAGGACGTAACTTGAACTTCAAGATAAGGGATTTTAGGAAAGTGAGTTTTTGGAAACGAAGATTTTTGGAAGGAGATCCTAAAAAGGGGTTTTTAGTAAGTGAACTTGAGAGGAGTTTTAGAAAGAAGATTTTGGAAGGAACTTTTAGGAAATAGCTTTTGGGAAGAATTTTTAGGAAGGAATCTTAAGGAACGTTTCTAGAAAGTGAATTTTGAGGAGAGCTTTTTGGGAAGGAGTTTGAAAAGAGTTTTGGAAAATAGATCTTTGAAGGGAGTTTTTTAAAACAATTTTGGAAAGGTGATTGGAGAGAGTTTTTAGAAAGTATGTTGGAAAAGAGATTTTTAGGAGGAGAGATTTGAAAAAAGAGTTTTTGGAAAGTTCATAAAAATATATCACTTTCCTAAAATGGTACTAACCATAAGAAGATTAGAACCACTCTAAGATAGTGGTTTTGAAAACAACAATGTTTTGAAAATATGAACCATATTGGTCACTTTAAACGTAACACTTTCCTCAAGCAACCCTAGCCATGGAAAGGCTAGAATCACCTTAGGATTGTGATTTTGAAAACAAGTTTTGAAAAAGAAGATTTTGATGCAAGTTTTGAAAACAATTTTGATGCAAGCTTTTGAAAACAAGTTTAAAACAAACTTTGGAGGACAATCTTGGAAGGGTGGACTTACCGTTTTAAGACTTAGATACACTCTCGAGAAACATGCCAAAAATGGCCCTAGGGGCAGTTTGGTCATTTTTCACCGAAGTGGGCTACTAGGCACTGGTGTTGACCTGAGTTTTGAGTCTTTCAACCACTTTGACGGCGGTCCAGTGATACAGGGGTTTGCTGGCAATTTCCTATATCGACCTGTTTACGAGTGTTTCTGCCACTCTGACGGTTGCGATGTTTACGAGTATTTCCGTTACTATAATGGGTCGCAATCATTCCAGAGACAACCTAATCTTGGGAAGTTTCTAGGTGGACTTAGTGCCTGAAGAATCAACTTTCTTGAAAGGCATGCCGAATAACGGACATTTCTTCATTGGCAGGCTAGCAAGCGCCAAAGGTGGACTGTTCTACCATCTCGGGGACTTGGGATCTCGTCCCGGTCGATGGGTTTGAAGGGACTTACCGTGCTGAAGAAATTTTCTTCGAAAAATATGCCTGACAGGATAGACTTACCGTCTCAAGGAATCAACTTTCTCGAGGGAAGGATTGGAATTGAAATTGGACTTGAAAAAGGGGACTTACCGTCTTCGAGAAGTCGTACCTAATTGGATGGTCTTACCACCTCGAGGAATCAACTTTCTCGAAGGTGTGCCGGATTTAATTGGAATTGGAAAGGAGACTTACCGTCTTACGTGCCTATTAGAATTGGACCAAACAATGCTCCCAAGGGCATTTCAATTATTTTGCCTCTATTTGGGCCCAAAGGGGCCGCGAAGCGATTGATTGACGGTATTAGACTTGCAAAGTTGATTTAGATTGGAATATGTCCATATTGATTTGAATACAAGTCTGGACGGAATGGAGACTACCGAGCGGGCAAAATTGAGGTGCTTACAGATTATACCCCGTTGGCTTGCTCTCAACCATTGCCTACTGATGGCATCGCCAAGCCAATCATCTTATTCTAGTACCTCCCATGCCTATCCTCAACTGGACCCCCGAATCATATAATCCTAATCTATCATGTGAATACCATTCCAACTCACCCGGCCATGACACAGAAAATTATCCTACTTTGAAATGCAAAATCCAAAGCCTCCTCAATTTTCAAGCCATTGACCCAGCTATTATTATGCCAGAACCTAATCCTCAGTCTTCATAAACATCTAGGACACCCTTTCGACCTAAGAGAGCGATTTGGAGAAACCGAGTTTTTACTAAACTTGCTTGTACACGAACCACAGCTGTAAGCACCTCATTTTTTACCGTTCGACAGTCTACACTCTGTCCAGACTTGTACTGAAGTCAATATGGACGTATTCCAATCGAAATCAACTCTCTAAGTCTAATCCCGTCTATCCATCTCTTCACGGGCCCCACCGGGCCCAAAGAGAAGCAAAATGACCAAAATGCTCTTAGGAGCATTATCCTTTCCATATTCCGAATCAGGCACATCTTTCCGAAGATGGTAAGTCCCCTTTCCAATTCTAAAGCAAGCACGTCTTTCCAAAGACGATAAGACCCCTTTTCAATTTCTTTTCCAATTCCAATTCCAATCCCTCTCTCAAGACAGTTGATTTCTCGAGACGGTAAATCTATCCAATCAGGCGCGTCTTTCCGAAGACAATAAGACCCTTTTCCAATTCCAATTCAAGCATGTCTTTCTGAAAACAGCAAGTCCCCTTTCTAATTCCAATTCCAATTCCAATCCCTCTCTTGAGACAGTTTATTCCTCGAGACGGTCTGGCACGTTTTTTGAAGAAAATCTCTTCGAAACGGTAAGTCCCTTTAAACCTGTTGACCGAGACAAAATCCCAAGTCCCCTAAATGGTAGAACAGTCCACCTTTGACGCTTGCTAGCCCGCCAATGTAGAAATGTCCGTTTAGGCACACATTTCGAGAAAGTTGATTCTCAGGCGCTAAGTCCCTTTAACAGCTTTCCGAGATCAGGCAGTCTCGGGCATGATCGTGAACCGTCAAAGTAGCGAAAATACTAGCAAACAGGTTGATATAGGGAATTGCCAACAAACCCCTGTATCACGCGACCGCCATTAGAGTGGCGGAAACACTCAAAACCTAAGTCAACACCAATGCCTGCTAGCCCACTTTAGTGAAAAATGACCAAACTGCCCATAGGGCCATTTTTCGGCACGTTTCTCGAGAACACACTTGAATTCTCAGAATGGTAAGTCCGACCTTCCAAGATTGTCTTAAAGGCAATTCCACATGATTAGGTGCCTTCTAGTCAGTTTCGGGCCAATTCCGAGACATTTTGGTCAAGATGACCATTTTGCTCCTAGGCATTCGAATGCCCCGAGAACCACACCAGCTCTGGGTATCAAACCAGTAACCTCCCGAGAATACTTCTTATAGTATTCCCAACCTTCCTTTACCTTTCCGGATCATTTCGAGTTAGTTCCGGCAAACCCGTTGCAAAATGATCGTTTTGCCCCTAGAGGGCCGGTCGCTATTTCTAGCCACGCCGGCTCTCGGTATCAAATCGGTAATCTTCTGAGATTGCTTTTTATAGTATTCTCAACTTTTTGTTATTTTTTTGGATCATTCCGAGTCAGTTCCGGCAAACCCAGTGCGAAATAACAATTTTGCCCCTAGAGGGCCGATTGCCTTTTCCGACAACACCAACTTTGGGTATCAAACCGGCAACCTTTGGGAACATTCTAAATAATGTTTCCAAATCTCGAGTCATTTTCGGGGACATTCCAAGTCCGTCCCGGTAGCTTTCCAACCCGATTGACTCTTTTGCCCCAAATGGCCCGGTCAATCCTTTTGACACATTGTATCCTCATCTTTCAAGTCAAATACCTCTGGGACACTATTCTAAGTGTTCCTGCTATTTTTCAACTCTTCCGAGCCAATCCCGGTCACTTAAATCCTTCCTGAACTTTCCGGAGTCACTCCTAGTGAAGCCAGGCTAAAAATTGCATGGTAGTCACTAGTACAGACGCCTAAATCTGGTCAAAAATACGTTGCTTGCCGACCTTAAAACTTTCCTAATTGGCTGGCGCCACTAGCAGTGGCGCCAAGCCAAGAAATGGCCTGGCGCCACTAGGAGTGGTGGCGCCAAGAGGAATTTTACTCTGGCACCACTGCAACAAGCGCCAGGTCTATCCCACCTTTATAAATACAGAGCCTCTTCCAACGTGACAGAGGTCCACAAACTTAGTCTAAAAATCCTATATTTTGATATACAGAGTTCGTACACTCCCAAAACCCTAGTTTCTCTAGGTTTTCCAAACCTTAGCCACCATACACAAGCCCTAACCTCCTATACACTTGTACACTAGCCACTAACCCTCCATTGAAGACTTGGATTGCTGCAACTACAAAGATTCGAAGACCAAGACAAAGCTCTCAAAGACTGAAGCGAAGACCGAAGAAAAAGCAAGAAAGAAAGGTGCGCAAAGCCAAGCAAAATAAAGAAGTCACAAGGTAGGCTTCTTATTTAAATTTCCGCACTTCCCCCTCTCTCTTCTCTCTCCCAACCCACTTGGGTTTT
Source organism: Euryodendron excelsum (assembly GCA_033060915.1). Lineage (NCBI taxonomy): Eukaryota > Viridiplantae > Streptophyta > Magnoliopsida > Ericales > Pentaphylacaceae > Euryodendron > Euryodendron excelsum. Next base: position 38,329,265 of record CM065389.1, read on the forward strand.
CTCTATTTTAATCCCCCATCTCTTTCCCCCCTTTCTTTGCATGCTTGAAACAAGGGAACTCCCAGTCTATGTATAGGATTAGACTATTGGAGGGTCACCGTGTCGGGGGCTTTCCTTTAGCTAACCGGAGACCACGTGGGTTCGGCTCCCTTGATTATTTGGTGAAGCCTTAACCTTGTATGTTCATGACCCCAAACTTACATTGTGCATATCATGATCTTGCATCTTCCAAAAATCGTTTTCAAACTCGTTTTCAAAGTTTTGCATTAAACTTGTTTTCAAAATTACATCAAAATCTCCTTTTTCAAAACTTGTTTTCAAAATCACAATCCTAGGGTGATTCTAGCCTTTCCATGGCTAGGGTTGCTTTAGGAAAGTGTTACATTTAAAAGTGACTTTCATTGTCCATATTTTCAAACCTTTGTTACTTTCAAAACCACTTTTCTAAAGTGGTTCTAGCCTTCTTATGGTTAGAATTGCTTTAGGAAAGTGCGATATTTTTATACTTTCCAAAGACTCCCCTTTTCAAAATCTCTCTTTTTAAAACCCTCGTTTGCAAAATGCTTTCTAAAAACTCTTCTTTCCAAAATTGGTTTAAAAAATTCTCTCCAAAAATCTATTTTCCAAAACTTCTCTTTTCAAACTCCTTTCCAAAACGCTCTCCTCAAAATTTCTTTTCTAAAAACTCTTTCCAAAAAAACTTCTTCCAAAATTTTGTTTCCAAAACTCTCTCAAAATTTTACTTTCCAAAAACTTCATTCCTAAAACTCTTTTCAAATTCACTTTCTAAAAACTCCTCACTAGGATTTCTTTTCAAAAACTCTCTCTTCAAAATCTTCCTTCTAGAAACTCTCCTCTAGGATTCTCCCTTTTAAAAATCTTCATTTTCAAAAACGCACTTTTCAAAAATCCCTTCTCTTGATGCCCAAGTCAAGCCCTAGAACTTACGATTAGGAGACCCTAATTTTCTTTCCAAGAACATGGTTTTCAAACTTGCCTTAAAACCTAGGTTTCCAAAACCTCTTATTTTCTACATCAAAATTATACATATTTCCAAAACCTATTTTCTACGTCAAAACTATAGTCTTCCAAATCTAGGGTTTCTAGAAACTTCATTTTCCAAATCCTTGTCAAATCTTACCTTCTCTTTAGGAAACCAAGTCCAATCTTCCCATTTAGGAAACTAGATCCTATCCTCCATTTTTGGAAACAAAATCAGACCTTCTCTTTTAGAAACAAAATCCAATCCCTTGTTTTAGGAAATAGGAATCTTAACCCTTCCTAGTCTAAATCTTTCCTAATTCAACTCCTTCCTAATCTTCTACTTTCCTAAATCCTAAGTTTCCAAAACTTGAACATAAAAATCTTTCTTAAATTTTAAAACTCAAAATCTAAATCTTTCCTAATTCAACCCTTTCTTAACTCTATCCCTTTCCAAATCTTAACTTTCCAAATCTAAGTTTTCAAACCTTTCCTAAACTCAAACCTTTCCTATTCTCAAGATCTTCTAAAACTCTAAAACTTTTCAAATCTTAAACTTTTTACATTTCAAATTTTTCTAAATTCAAAACTTTCTTAAGTTAAATCTCTTTAAAACTTCCTAAATCTTTCTAAAATTCTAAACTTTCCTAAACTTCAAAACTTTCCAAATTTAAAACTTTCTAAACTCAAAACTTTCTTACTTTCAAAACTTCCCTATTTCAAAACATTCCAAATTCGAAACTTTCCTATTTTGAAAACTTTCTAAATTCAAAACTTTCTTGAGTTAAAACTTTCCTAAATCAAAATTTTCCTAAAGTGAAACCTTTCCTTTTTCAAAATTTTCTTAATTCAAAACTTTCCTAAGTTAAAACTTTCCTAAGTTGAAACTTTCCTAATTTCAAAACTTTCATAAAACGAAACTTTCCTAAAATGACACTTTCCTAATTTGAACCTTTCCTAATTCAAACATTTCCTAAATCCAATCTTTTCTAATCTCCTAAACCTTCCAAGTCGAGTCAAATCGTTCCTAAGACTCTTTCCTAAGTCTAGGTTTCTTAAACCTCCATCTTTCCAAAATTAGTCTAAATCTTTCTTTCAAGTTCTATCTTTTCAAATCAAAATCCAATCTTTTCAATTCCAAAATTTTAAATTCCAATTTTCAATCCTCTATTCTAAGTTCAAATCAAATCCTTTTTTCCAATCAAAACCTCTTTCTTCTAATCCAACCTTCTATTTTTTATCGGACTCTTGTTTGAACTACGACTGACCTGATTCCTCCAAAGGGATATGTAGGCAACCTTCATGGGTGTAGTCTCCACATTTTTCAAATTTCAAATTCCTCCACATTTTTCAAATTTCCAATTCCACAACATTTTTCAAAATTCTATTTCTACAATTTCTTTCCAATCTCCAATCCTACAATTTTCTTCAAGTTTCCAATTCTATGATCTATTTCTATTTTCAATCTTCAATTTCAATTTTCAAATTCAATTTCAATCTTCAAATTCAAGCTTCTATCTCTTTCTTTTCAAATCAAATCAATTTCTTTTCAAATCTATTTCCAAATCTATTTTTCAATTCTCTTCTCTTGCATTAGCATATCATGCATCATGTTAGTTTCTTTTCAAAGTTCTTTTTTCAAAGTGGAGAGGATTGAACAATAGTTAGTTGAAGACTCTCATAGGTGAATCTAGGGTAGATTGACATGTAGGTACCGAAAGGGCAGGGTAGGGTGATGGCTCAGTGCGTTTTCCCTACATGTAACCAACCTCCGAACCTAAATCACTATTTTCATAGACGAAAATGGAGTTATTTTCAAAAAGGGCTAAATGTTTTCCAAAGGTTGCCAAACAACCTGTTTTCTTAAAGAACCATCTCTTGAGGAGATATTTTCAAAATCGTTTTCCAAAACCCTAAGTATAGTCTTTGGATTATTCTTAGTTTTTAGGTGACCTAACTCACCTTAATCAAGTTAGGTGGCGACTCCAAATCTTTTCTAAAAGCCCTATATTCAAATCTATTTTCAATTCAAACCTAGTTGCACTCATTCTTCTAGGAGGGTGAGTTCTAACGAGAGAGTACAATATCTTTTCCGCTTGTGTGTTTATTCCTTGAGTGCGAAAAATATGGGCGCGACAACAGCTTATTATGGCCTCCTAGCAGCAAGACACCTATAGCCTATACCCTCTCAGCCTCTTCCCAATTCCTTTCCACCCAACTTTAACTCAGTAGCAACTTGCGAATATCATTTAGGTGGCCAAGGTCATGACACTGAGGAATGCTTCTCTCTGAGGCATAAAATTTAGGACTTAATTGACTCAAAAGTTATTGGCACACAAGAAGCAACCCAACTCCTGTCACTCCTTGCCTATTATTGGACCACACCATCAATTTTATCATGGGAGATGAGGCTAATTTAGACAGTCCTAGCAAAGGCAAGGATGACATTAAGAAACTGCAGCTCCTGGGGGCTAGTCGGGGCACTGCATTTGAAGCAAAAAAAAAGGAAAGAAAATAGTGGTCCACCACTACAACATCATTGCTAGCACCCTGAATGCACAGACAACAATTCGATCAGTCTCGCGCAATCCAACAAGGCACCTAGCAAGTGGAGCGTGGAGAAGGTTGGAATAATCCCGAAACCTATCTAAAGGGCTTACCAATTCAAAACGAAAAAGTGAGGTTTTCTGGATTCATCCACTTTCTTTCCTATCTTCTATTTTTCTTGTCCTTATTATTGTCATATGCTTAAGCTTTCAGTTAAGGCCATGTCATGTGAAAAAAAAAATGAAATGAAAATAAAGGGCTCTAGTTCATTCCCTTTGACTTATACTCTTGTGGATAATGATTGTTTTTAAGGATTCTTCCCCAATCTGTAATGACTCAGCTTAAAGGATGGGATAGCATGGGCAACCCATTCAATGGAGATTAAAACCTTTCAGAGAAAGATAGAGAGTGAAAGAGGAGAAGCATAGACTCAACAAAGAAATGCCGTGCTTACTGAAGAGGCGACACTTGAATGATATCCTAGCTAAGCGATGGACAATTGAGCTCTCAAAATGAAGAGAAGCCATCGTTCAATCTCTCTAAAAGAAATAGACATCTCCCTTTGCTTAGCCCATTAGAGTTGTAAGTTCTTTCCATTCAAGTATCCTCGAACCAAAAACCATCCCCCATAATGGGGTAAGCACGAGACAATCAATCTAATAGAAAGTGTAGGAATTTATTGGTAGAAGCACATCATCCTTTTAAGAATATTGTCTACATTTTGTAAAAAGGCTTTATGGACTAAGAAATTTAATTTGAAATGAATAAAGGTCCTTGATTCTACCATACAGTTGGAGACATCTCCTCGCAAAGCCCACTTGAGCCGGTCACATCCTTTGAAAAAAATATAATCGACCTGATGATCACCGCCCACACTGGGTTAAGGCAAAAATTGTAAATGAAAACTAATTAGCGCGCAATGAAGATGGTGATTCCCAAGAGGATACGACACTGACGACATCTCTAAGAACAAGCATAACAACAAGTTTTTTTGGTGTAGATAAGAGTCTCGAATGACACGTAAAAAAAAAAGGAGAAAAGAGAAAAGCATTACTGTTGGCTTTTAAGAAAAGATGATGTAATCCCAAAAATAGGAATGAAAAAGTTGGCACCTCTAAAAGTCAACATATGAACAAGTTCCTATAAAGAGTTCTTATCAAAAGGGAGAAAAAAAGTCCAAAAGAACAAAAAAGGTAAGAAGGAAAGAAGGGAGAAGGAAATGGAAGTTAAATTGCCAAAGGTGATCATAGATCTTTCGGAACCCCACAAGTAATAATGTTTGAGCCTTTACATCCCTTTGTTCATAAACCTCTTAACCAAGCCCACATTACGTTCCAAATTAAAATCCTTTTAGATCAAAGAAAATTGATTTGCCCAAATAAGCCTAAACAAAAGGAAGACAAGTATTTAAAAAAAAAAAGAAAAGAAAAGAGAACAAGTAGGAATGCAGGGGCAATGTCATGCTCCAAGGTGTGCTCAAATGGTTTTGGTTTAAACAACCCACTAAAACAAAATCTTTGAGCCTAAATATCCTTTCATTTCTTACAACCCCTAAACCCGGCCTGCATTATGGTCCTAAAAGAAGTCTTCTCGGATTGCAAGCCAAGTTGTTTATTGCTCTGCAAAGGGCGGGCAAATTGTCGCTTAAGCTATAGTAAACTATGAAGATCTGAGAGAGAAAACTAAGTGAGGACAAAAAGTCCCTAAACAATAACTCTGTAGAAAGTAGGAATAAAATAGTAGCAACCCGAAAGGTCAATATCCCCTGAGAATGGTGCATATGCTATCACACCCAGATAAGAATAGGACAAAACCAAAGGGGCAGGATCTTGGAAGAAAAGCAGAATCCCGAGAGTATAGGCCCTAGGGCAATCCTGGGGCATTATTCATAAATAGCCTGTATTCATGCAGTACTTGTGCATTCATGACATGTATAACCTATACATCCATGCAATTCCAATATAGTTCAATATTATTCATGCATTCATAAAAAAAGTATGACATGCATTCAATTTCATTTCCTGTATAAACCTATGCATTCATCCATGCTTTTTCTCGAGCTGAAAGGACTAGGTTAAAAACCGAAGCACGATAATTACTTTCAGAGTGTTCAAAATGCATCAAAACATAGATTTTGACTATTTACACGACTCAAACGGAGCTCTACACATCAAGATCAACACAAAACAAAAAACTCACCTCTTGAAATTTTTTGACAAAATCTTCTTCTCCAACAACAATTCTAACGACGGTGGCCACTTTTGGCGACTCTCCAGTGACCCCAAAACTCACTCCTTCAATGGCCAAGGGTTCCTCTTACTAAAACCTCAAGAAAAGCTCTCAAAATTTAAGAAAATTAACAAGCCCATAAGGCCTGAATGAAGGGCTATTAAGCTATTTAATTCCCAGGCCTAGCGTCACTAACAGTGGCGCCAAGGCAATTTTAGGCCTAGCACCACTACTACTACCTCCACAAGTTTTATGCCTCAATTTTTTCATACTCGAGAATGGTGAAAAAATGCATGGTACTATCTCGTTAGAACTCATCCTCTTAGAAGGACGAGTGTGACTAGGTTTGAATTAAAAATTAATTTGAATAAGGGTTTTTGGAAAAGATTTGAAATCACTACCTAACTTTGTAACTTTGTTAAGGTGAGTTAGGTCACCTAAAACTAAGTGCAATTCAAAGATTAAACTTAGGGTTTTTGAAAACTTCCTTAAGAGAGGATTTTTAGAGAAAACAGGTTGTTTGACAACCTTTGAAAAGATTTAAGCCCTTTTTTAAAAATAACTCCATTTTGGTCTTTCAAAAATAGTGATTCTAGGTTCGGAGGTTGATTACGTATAGGGAAGATGCACTAGGCAATCATCCTATCCTACCCTTGCGGTACTTACATGTTTTTTCACCCTAGGTTTGCTCATTTAGAATATTCGACTATCTAATGTCCGATTATATCCACTTTGAAAGAGAATTTTAGAAAAAGGTTTGAGTCATCACTTTAGGGATGATATGAAGCATGATATGCAAGTGCATGAAAAGAATTTGAAGAAAGATTGATTTTGAAAAAGAGAATTGGAATATTAAAAAAAGTTGTAGAAATTGAAAACTTGAAAAAGGTTGTGATTGCACCCATGAGGGTTGCCTATGTATCCCTTTGTTGGGAATCAAGTTAGTCGTAGTTTGGACTCGTGGTTCGATTGAAATAGACACTTTGGGGTCTTTGAAAAGTTTGACTTGAAAAGGTTATTGTTTGAACATTGATTTGAAGATTTGAAATTGACGAAGATTTGAAATCAAACTTTGAAATAGGACTTGGACTTATTTTGGAAAGTTTGAATTGAACTTTGAAATCAACTTGACTTGAATTGGAGTTTGAAAACTATCTTGGTATAGAAAAGAGTTGTAACTTGGGGTTAGCGGTGGAACTAGGGATTAGGCATTCTAGGATTTAGGTAATCTGGGGTTGAAGCATGCAATTGAAATAGAAAGGTTTGATTTTAGAAAGTTACGAATTAGAAAAAATTTAATTTAGGAATGTTCTATGTTAGGAAAGTTTCGAATTAGAAAAGATTTGATTTTAGAAAGATGCGATTTTAGAAAGTTCCAAATTAGGAAAGTTTTGAATTTGAAAAGGTTTGAACTTAGAAAGATTTGAATTTGAGATTTGGAAGGGTTTGAAGTAAGAAAGAGTTTGAATTAAGAAATATTGAATTTAGAAATCTTGAATTTGGAAATCTATAATTTTATGTAGAAAAAGGTTTTAGAAAAGTATGATTTTATGTAAAAAATAATTTTGCAAACTTATGATTTGATATAGATAAAAAAAAACTATGATTTTGTGAGGCATTTAGGGTTTCCTAACATGGACTCCATGATTTTGCCTTGGACTTCAAAACAAAGAGTTTTTGAAAAGTGAATATTTAAAAAGACCTTTTTAGAAGTAGACTTGCAAAACTATTTAGAAAATGGTTTGAATATAGACTTTTGCAAGTCTCATAAATATCTCACTTTTCTAAAATGATTCTAATCATGGGAAGACTAGAACCATTCTAGAGTTGTGGTCTCTTTGAACTAGGGTTTGAAACCCTAATATGGACTTTGGTGGTCTCTTTGAGTATAACATTTTCCTAAAACAACTCAAACCATGGAATTGTTAGAATCATTATAGGAGTGTGGTTTTGAAAACAACCTTGAACATGATACTGAATGCAATATATAATCATGACAATTTCAATGCAATAGGGACATGAACATATAAGGCTAGGCTTCACCACATAATCAAGAGGGCCAGGCACACACCATCTTAGAGGGAATTCAAAAAAAATCCCTAACACGGTGATTCTCTCCAAGACCGTTCTAGGCATGAACCGAGAGGTCCTTTGTTTCAAGCATACAAGAAAAAGAGGTAGAAGACCAAGTGAGTTAGGAGAGAGAAGAGAGAAAGCAGGATTATATAACTTAACTAGAAACCCTACATTGTGCTCTTTTTGCTTTGGTTGTTTTGTTTGCTTTGCTTTATTTAAACCTTGAGTGCTTTGAATATGCAGCACTTTGATCTTCAACGGATACCTGGAGGCTTGGATTTGAGTGTATAGAGTATATGGAAGCTAGGGTTTGAGTGTATGGAGACTAGGGTTTTGCAGGAATTTGAGCTCTTTTTTCAGAAAGGTGGAGTTTCTAGAGTGATTTTGTGGACCCAGAATATGTAAGAGGGTGGACCCAGAATATTTATAGGTAGGTAGAACAGGAACTGGAGCCTGTTGTAGTGGTGCCACTTTGTTTTTAAGCTAAGCGCCTGTCCTACTGATGCTAGGCTATTTTTTGGCTTTTTTAGGAAACTTTTAAGGCAGTAGGAAACAGATCTTTGACCCCTAGGACGCAAGACAGAAGATTTAGGCATTTGTCCTAGTGACTACTATGCAATTTTTGTCCTGACTTCACTAAGAGTGACTCTGAAAAGTATGGGAATGATCCGAAAGGTCCCGAGTAACCAGACTGGGCTAAGATTAAGCGAAGACCTCTGAAAAAGTGTCCGAGAGGTAGCTAGCTTGAGAATTAGGGTCAAAATGGTCCACCATGGGCAAAACGATCATTTGAACTAGAAAAACACTGAGATCAACCTAAAGTGATCCAAAAAGGTACTGGAAAGTTAGGAACACTATTAAAAGGATCCTTGGAAAGTAACCGGTTTGATGCCCAGAGCCGGTGTGGTTCTTGGAGGCAACTGGATGCCTAGGGGTAAAATAGTCATTTTAACCGAATGCCCTCAGTTGATCTGGAAGCGACTAGAAGGCACTAGAACATGCTAGATTTTCTTTGGAACAATCTTGGAAGAATGGACTTACAGTTCTTAGGTTTTAAATACTTTCTCAAGAAGCGTGCTGGTGGGGCCCAAAGGGCAGTCTTGTTATTTTTCATCAGAAAGGGCCAACAGGCACTGGTGTTGACCTAGGTTTTGAGTGTTTTCATCACTCTGATAGTGTGTGACAAGTTGGTTTCCAAAGGTATCCCGTTCTTCGGTAAATGTGTCATGGCCAAGAGGCGTGTTCGGTCCCATGACATAGGGAGTTTGTTGGCATTCCCGATGTTGACCTGTTTGTGAGTATTTCTATCACTCTGATGGTGTGTGTTCATTCTAGAGATTGCTTGATCTTGGGAAGCTGTTGGATGGTCTTATCGTCTCAAGGCCTTAGGTGCTTTCTTGATTGACGTGCCAGATAGTGGACATTCTACGTTGGCAGGCTAGCTAGCGCCAAAAGTGAACTACTCTACCATCTCGGAGACTTGGGTTTCATCTCGATCGACTGGTGTGAAGGGACTTATCACTCCGAGGGATTTTATGCTTTTTCGGTAAATGTGTCGTACTAGATGGGCTTACCGCCTATAGAATTAACTTTCACAAAAGACATGCCGGATTAAGTTTGACTCATCTGGACTTGAATTGGAACTTGAGTTGAGATTAAAATATGGACTTGTTGTCTTTAGGAAGACGTGCCAACTAGAATTGGACCGACTGATGCCTCAAGGGTATTTTGGTTTTAACCTTGATTGGGCCTAGTAGGTCCACAAAGCAATTGATTAATTGGATTGAATATACAATGCTGATTTGGGCTTAAATGTGTCCGTGTCAGTTTGAATGTGTATCCCGTCGAGACAGAGATTGCCAAGTGTGCAAAAAAAGGGTGCTTACAGCTGCCCCTTTTTTTCTCTCTTTGTTTATCAAAGGCAAAAAGTAATAAAGTAAGGGTCCCATGTTGACCGCAAGAAGATTAGAAGGATTAGAATTGTAAGTTTTTGAAGATTGGAGGAGCTTAAAAATTACATACTGGCCTAAGAGGGCATTTAAAAGGGCAAGGTTTCCCAAAACTGGCATGTGGCACCACTAATAGTGGTATCAGGCTTGGAGTTTTAAAGCTGAAACAGCCCCTCATTCGGGGCTTGCAGGTTTGGTCGATTTTATTTTTTTCTTTTGAGAGCTTTTTCCAAAGTTTTTGCAAGGAAAGACCTTTAGGCATTGAAAGATTGTGTTTGGGGGATGTCGGAGAGTCACCAAAAATAGCTACCGCAGCCAGAATTGTTGTCGGAAAGGAAGAATTCGTTGGAGAACTCCAAGAGGTGAGTTTTTTATTTTGTGTTGATTTTGATATGTAGAATTCTGTTTGAGTTGTGTAAATAGTCAATGTCGCCCAGATTTTTCGCGCTCAAGGAATACACACACAAGCGGGAAAAACACTATACTCTCTCGTTATAAATCACCCTCCTAGAAGAATGAGTGCGACTATGTTTGAATTGAAAATAGATTTGAACATAAGGTTTTTAGAAAAGATTTGGAGTCGCCACCTAACTTGATTAAGGTGAGTTAGGTCACCTAAAAACTAAGAATAATCCCAAGACTATACTTAGGGTTTTGGAAAACGATTTTGAAAATATCTCCTTAAGAGAGGGTTTTTTAAGAAAACAGGTTGTTTGGCAACCTTTAGAAAACGTTTAGCCCTTTTTTGAAAATAACTCCATTTTTGGTCTATGAAAACAATGATCCTAGGTTCGGAGGTTGGTTACATGTAGGGAAGACACACTAAGCCATCACCCTACCCCGCCCTTTTGATACCTACATGTCAATCTACCCTAGATTCACCTATGAGAGTCTTCAACTAACCAATGACCAATCATATCCACTTTTAAAAAGGAATTTTTTAAACGAAATTAACATGGTGCATGATATGCAAATGCCAGAAAGGAGACTTGATTTGGAAATAGATTTGAAAAGAGTTTTATTTGATTTGATTTGAAAAGAAAGAGATAGAAGTTTGAATTTGGAAAAAAGATTTTGGAAATTGAAATTGAAGATTAAAAATAGAAATAGATCATGGAATTGGAAACTTGAACAAAATCGTAAGACTTGAGATTGGAAAGAAGTTGTAGAAATAGAAATTTGAAAAATGTTGTGGAATTTGAGATTTGAAAAATGTTGTGACCGCACCATTGAGGGTTGCCTACGTATCCTTTTGGAGGAATCAGGTCAGTCGTAGTTCGAACAAGAGTCTGATTGAAAATAGAAGAGTTGATTTGGAAAAGAGTTGAAGTTGGAATTCAAATTGGAATTGGAAGAGAGAGATTTTGATTGGAAAAAGGACTTGATTTGAACTTAGAATAGAAGATTAGAAATTAGAATTTTGGAATTGAAAAGATTGGATTTGGATTTGGAAAAGTAGAACTTGGAAGAAAGATTTAGACTTGTTTTGGAAAGATGAAGGTTTAGAAAACTTAGACTTAGGAGCTTAGAAAAGAAAAATTGAATTTAGGAAAGATTCAAATTAGAAAAGTTCCGTTTTAGGAAAGTGTCACTTTAGGAAGGTTTTCGAATTAGGAAAGTTTTAACTTAAGAAAGTTTCAATTTAGAAAAGATGTCGATTTAGGAAAATTTCAACTTAGGAAAGTTTTAGGTTTAGGAAAGCTTTCATATTAGGAAAGTTTTGATTTAGGAAAGTTTTAACTTATGAAAGTTTTGAATTTAGAAAGTTTTCAAAATAGGAAAGTTTCGAATTTGAAATGTTTTGAAATAGGGAAGTTTTGAAAATAAGAAAGTTTTGAGTTAGAAAGTTTTAAATTTGGAAAGATTTGAAGTTTAGGAAAGTTTAGAATTTTAGAAAGATTTAGGAAGTTTTAAAGAGATTTAACTTAAGAAAGTTTTGAATTTAGAAGGTTTAGAATTTAGAAAGTTTTAAAGTTTAAGTTTTAGAAAATCATGAGATTTAGGAAAGGTTTGAGTTTTAGAAAGATTTGAAAACTTAGATTTGGAAAGTTAAGACTTGGAAAGGGATAGAATTAGGAAAGATTTGAAAGTTGAGTTTTAAAATTTAGGAAAGATTTTTATGTTCAAGTTTTGAAAACTTAAGATTTAGGAAAGTAAAGGATTAGGAAAGAGATGAATTAGGAAAGATTTAGATTAGGAAGGGTTAAGATGTTAGCCTCAAGTTTTCATTAATTGATTTTGATGATAACAAATATAAATGTTTTAATAATTAAAATTTGGTTAATCTCAAGATTTCATAATAAAATAAGTTTGATGTATGAGTTAAGATTTTTAAAGATTTTTTCTTTCAAAAGTTTAAATATATTGTGCATTTCAATGATAGATCACTTAATTTTTATTTATGTTTTAAATATTAATTATCTAACATTTCTTGAAGTTATTGTTAGTCTTGGACTTAAAAGGAATGCATAGCATGAAGAAGAAGACTAAGTTAAAGATAATGGTAAGAAAGCTTATTGGAGATAGTTTCAGTATTATGTACATAACTTTTGATCCAACGGTTGGATTGATCTGATTCTTATGGCATTGGAAATAAGACTCAAATTTCTATAAACAGTATTTTATGAGGATTTCATTAATAGAATGTCTTATGGGACAAAACTGAGCTGGAAAGTGACACATTGGAGTAGAAGTTTAAAATATAACAGCTGGGAGATAGCTTGAGTAACTTTATCATTACTTTTGATCTAACCGTTGGATATCTATGATTCCTATTGATCTGGAAAGATTACTTCTAGGGCTACAACTTTTATGTTATAGCCATTTTAAAATTCAAACGTCATAAGGAAGAAAATCGAGGTGGAAGTGAAGACAACTCTGCAAAAATTCAAATATGCCAACTGGGAGACAACTTGAGTATTTTGATGATAACTTCTTATCTGACCATTGGATCGACATGATTCTTGCAAGTTTGAAAAGATGACTTCTATCACTACAACTTTTATGTTATAGACATTTTCAAATTCAAACATTATAAGGGAGAAAATTGAGGTGGAAGTGAAGACAACTATACAGAAATTCAAATATGTCAACTGGGAGACAGCTTGAGTATTTTAACGATAACCTTTGATCTAACCGTTGGATCTACATGATTTTTGAGTTTTTGAAAATCTAACTTCCATATCTACAACTTGTCTCTTATATACATTTTCAAATTCGAATGTTATCAAGGAGAAAATTAAGGAGGAGCAGAAGCAATCATATCTGAAATTCAAATCCTGACTAGCAACAACTTTGTTCAAACGGGAAGAAATGTGTTCAAACCTCTCCAACGACTAGAAGTTGATTTTAAGCTACAAATAATCCACTACTCTTCCTCTATAAATAGAGATACATACGATAAGCAAGGACACACAAGAGCTTACAAAGATTGAGCATACAAAGTGATATTCATCAAAATATTCAAGTTTTGAGCTTTACTTCTTCATCATTCCATCTCATCTTTGAGCTTCATTCTTTTATTCAACTTTTGAGAGTTTTGTATCTATTGTTGTAAGATTCAACTCCCCTATATCATTTGTAAATGGGTTGCTAAACCCTTGTGATTTATTTCTTGAGTGATTGAGAGGAACACTTGGAGAAAAAGGTCCTCTTGGTGCTTTGTTTTGGAGAGCAAAACAAAGAGTTATTTTTTTGAGTGTTTTTGGAACAAAACACTTGGTGTAAAGGTTTGCTAGCAACCTGACAAGCTAGTGGTGTAAAGCTATTTGAAGAATAGTGGATTTGCCCAAGGAAGGAGCCTTGGAGGTGGACATAGGATTGGCATAAGAGGAGCCAATCGAACCACTTTAAATCGTTGTGTTTGATCTCTTCTCTTTTCTCTTTTTTTATCTTGCTTAATATCTTTCTTACATATAGTCTTGATATACTTGAGATACACACACACACTTGAATCATTTGTACTAATCTCACATTGATAATATCTTAGCTTATCTTATTCATTACTTAACTAGATTAATATTTTATATCTTTTCTATTGCATCTCACCTCTTGGACATTAAGTGTATTAGATTATTTTAAATTTTAATTTTTAATTATAAACCCAATTCACCCCCCTCTTAGGTTGCCACCTGGTTTAATAATTAGTATCAGAGCAAAGGCTCTAGTATTTGGCTTAACCGTCATAGAGTAGATAATGGCAACTATACTAGGAACATCACTTGCCGAAGGTCAATCTACCAATAGACCTCCTTTGTTCAATAGCACAAATTATAATTATTGGAAAGCTAGGATGAGAATTTACATTCAAGTTGTAGATTATAAATTATGGAGAGTTATAGTTAATGGTCCTAAAATACCAACCAAAACCATAGGTGAACATAATGTGCCTAAAGAAGAAAGTGAATGGAATGAGAATGACTTAAAAAGTGTTCAAATAAATTCTAAAGCCATGAACTTACTATGTTGTGCATTAGATCCTAATGAGTTTAATAGAGTCTCTACATGTGAGTCGGCCAAGGAAATTTGGAACAAATTAGAAGTTACACACGAGGGAACTAATCAAGTTAAAGAGTCTAAGATTAGTATGCTTGTTCATAAATATGAATTGTTTAAAATGAATCAAGAGGAGTCTATTTATGATATGTTTACTAGATTTACTGATATTATAAATGCCTTGAAATCTCTTGGTAAATGTTATACTAATGTTGAAATGGTGAGAAAGATTCTTAGGTCTTTACCAAGGAGTTGGGAGCCGAAAGTAACTGCAATACAAGAAGCCAAAGATCTCACAAGACTTAGCTTGGATGAGCTCTTAGGCTCACTCATGACTCAGGAGCTTACCATGAGAATAGATGATGACGAAAATAAAAAGAAGAAAAGCATAGCATTGAAATCATCCACCACTTCCTCCATATTTGATAGCAATGATGGAGAAACTAGCAATGAAGATGAGGAGCTTGCCATGGTTACAAAGAAATTCAAAAAAATTTTAAGGAAGAAGAAGCAAGCTGGACGAAAATTTTCAAAGAATGATGAAGCAAAAGGAGAAGGTAACAAAAATGACAAAATAATTTGTTATGAATGCAAAAGACCGGGTCATATAAAATTCGAGTGTCCTCAACTCAAAAATTCAAGGAAAAATGACAAAAAGAAAGCTATGGTAGCGGCTTGGGGAGAAAGTGATGATAGTAGTTCCGAAGAAAGCGATAATGAAGTTGCCAACCTATGCTTAATGGTAAAGGAAGACAATGAGGTATCTGATACTTTTAATGAATATTTTTCTTATGAAGAATTACAAAATGCTTTTAAGGAATTGCATTATGATCTTAAAAAATTAGACATAAAAAATTTAGCCCTCAAAAAGATTATTTCTTCTCTCTCTCAAGAAAATGAATCTTTGAAAAATGAAAATGAAATTTTGAAAAAGAATGTTGAAGACTTATCTTTCAAACTTAAAACTTCAAATGATTTGAAAAATAAAAATAACACTTTGAAAATAAAAGTTGACGAATTAAATAATACTCTTTCAAGGTTTGTAAAAGGAAGAGAAAATTTGGATATGTTACTCGGAAAACAAAGATGTGTTTTTGACAAAGCTGGAATTGATTACAATCATTTTCAAAAGTAAAAATTTTACAAAATTTTCTTTAAAACAACATCATCTAGTAATTTACACTCTACGTGTTATTATTGCCATAAGAAAGGTCATCAATCACATTATTGCCCACTTCAAAAAAATATATATGTTGGAGTCAAACAAGTTAGGGTTCCTAAGAAAATTGTGAGTTCAAGTAATTTTAAAACTAACCTCTATGGCCCCAAGAAAGTTTGGGTACCAAAAACCAATTGTTGATTTGTTTTTGTAGGTTCACCTAAAATCCAAAAGAGCAAGATGGTTTCTTGATAGTGCTTGCTCAAGGCATATGACGGGTGAAAAATTAATGTTTACAACTCTAGTACCCAAAGATGGGGGATATGTGACTTTTGGAGACAATAACAAAGGAAAAATTATTGGTATTGGTAGTATCGGTAAAAGTCATTTTCCTATTATTGAAAATGTTTTACTTGTTAAAGGTTTGAAACATAATTTGATTAGTATTAGCCAATTATGTGATAAAGGAAATAGAGTTATTTTTTAAAATACTCATTACATAATAGAAAGTATCATAGATAATAAAATATTATTTGTTGGTTATAGGTATGAAAATGTATACGTCATTGATCTTAATAATATATTTTCTAGTGATGTAAAATGTCTTTCGGCTATGAGTGATAGTAATTAGTTATAGCATAGAAAGCTTGCACATGCTAGCATGGATTTGATTTCAAAACTTTCTAAAAATGATTTAGTCATTGGACTACCAAAAATCAAATTTGAAAAAGATAAACTTTGTGATGCATGTCAAAAAGGAAAACAAACTAGAACTTCTTTTAAATCTAAAAATATTATTTCTACCTCTAGACCATTACAATTATTACATATGGATTTATTGGGTCCAACTAGGACAATTAGTTTAGGCGGAAAGCAATATGCACTTGTCATTGTTGATGATTATTCAAGATATACATGGACATTTTTTCTTGCACATAAATATGATGCATTACATATTTTTGCAAAATTTTGTAGAAAAGTTCAAAATGAAAAAGGTTTTACGATTACAACTATTAGAAGTGATCATGGTGGTGAATTTGACAATTTTCAATTTGAAAAATATTGTGATGAAAATGATTTTGAACATAATTTTTCGGCACCAAGAACACCACAACAAAATGGTGTAGTAGAAAGAAAAAATAGAACTCTTGAAGAAATGGCTAGAACAATGTTATGTGAAAATAATCTACCAAAATATTTTTGGGCCGAAGCCGTTAATACCGCTTGTTATGTTATGAATCGTGCTATGATTAGGCCTATTCTTAAGAAAACCCCATATGAATTTTGGAAAGGTAGAAAACCTAATATTAGTTATTTCCATGCTTTTGGATGTAAATGTTTTGTTTTGAATAATAACAAAGATAATTTGGGTAAATTTGATGCTAAATCTAATGAGGGCATATTTCTTGGGTATTCTATATCTAGTAAAGCTTATAGAGTTTTTAACAAAAGAACCTTAGTGGTAGAAGAATCTATTCATGTAGCATTTGATGAATCTAACTATGTTTCTTCTAAGAAAATTACAAGTGATGATGATATAAATATTGAACAAAGTATGGAAGATCTTACCATTATTGAAAAAGAAGATGGATCTTTAAAGAAATCTTTCATAGAAAAGAATCAAGGAGAAAGTTCAACTGAGCTTCCTTCAAGTGAAGAAGGATCCAAAGAAAATGCACAAGACTTGCCAAAAGACTGGAGGTATGCACGCAATCATCCTAAAG
This sequence comes from Euryodendron excelsum, assembly GCA_033060915.1. Taxonomy (NCBI): domain Eukaryota; kingdom Viridiplantae; phylum Streptophyta; class Magnoliopsida; order Ericales; family Pentaphylacaceae; genus Euryodendron; species Euryodendron excelsum. Next base: position 38,346,424 of record CM065389.1, read on the forward strand.
AGTTAATTATTGGTAATCCCTCACAAGGTATAAAAACTCGTTCTTCTCTCCGTAATGTTTGTGGTAATTTAGCATTTTTATCTCAAATTGAACCTAAATGTTTTAAAGAGGCTGAAAATGATGAAGGTTGGATCTTAGCTATACAAGAAGAGTTAAATCAATTTGAAAGAAATAAGGTTTGGACTTTAGTTCCAAGACCTAATGATTATCCCGTGATTGGTACAAAATGGGTTTTTAAAAACAAAATGGATGAATCCGGAGTTGTTATTAGAAATAAAGCTCGATTGGTAGCTCAAGGTTACAACCAAGAAGAAGGAATTGATTTTGATGAAACATTTGCACCCGTAGCTTGACTCAAAGCTATTAAAATGTTGCTTGCATTTTCATGTTTTAATAATTTCAAACTTTACCAAATAGATGTTAAAAGCGCATTTTTAAATGGCTATATTTCAGAAGAGGTTTATGTTGAACAACCTCCTGATTTTCAAAATTATGTTTTTCCAAATCATGTTTTCAAACTTACAAAAGCTTTATATGGTTTAAAACAAGCTCCTAGAGCATGGTATGAAAGATTAAGTAAATTTTTAATTGATAATAGTTTTTCAAAACGAAAAATTGATACTACTCTTTTTATAAAATCTAAAGATCATGACATGTTAGTAGTACAAATATATGTTGATGATATTATTTTTGGTGCTACTAATGAAGAGATGTGCAAAGAATTTTCTAATTGTATGCAGGGAGAATTTGAAATAAGTATGATGGGCGAATTAAATTTTTTTCTTGGACTCTAAATTAAGCAATCTAAGGAAGGCATTTTTATCAATCAATCCAAGTACATAAAGATTTATTAAAAAGGTTTGAAATGGAAAACTTAAAGCCTATTGGGACTCCAATGAGTACTACTACAAATCTTGACAAAGATGAAAATGGTAAGCTGATTGATGGAAAGAAATACCGAGGTATGATTGGCTCATTACTTTACTTAACTACTAGTAGACCCGATATTATATTTAGTGTGTGCATGTGTGCTCGATTTCAATCATGTCCCAAAGAATCACATCTTACTGCTGTCAAAAGAATATTTCGTTATTTATTAGGAACACAAAATATAGGATTATGGTATCCTAAAGACATATCTTTTGACTTAATTGGATATTCTGATGCGAATTATGCTGGTAGTAAAATTGATAGAAAAAGTACTAGTTGCTCGTGTCAATTTCTTGGACACTCTTTAATCTCATGGTTTAGTAAGAAACAAAATTGAGTTGCTTTATCCACTGCTGAAGCCGAATATATTGCGGCTGGAAGTTGTTATGCTCAAATTTTATGGATGAAACAACAATTAGAAGATTTTGGATTACATTTTGATCATATTCCTATTAGATGTGATTATACTAGTGCTATTAACTTGTCTAAAAATCCAATCCAACATTCTAGAACAAAACATTTTGAAATTCGACATCATTTTATAAGAGATCATGTTCAAAAAGGTGATATTGTTCTTGAATTTGTTAATACTGACCACCAATTAGCTGATATTTTCACAAAACCCCTAAGTGAAGATAGATTTTGTTTTATAAGAAGAGAACTTGGTATGTCTAATCCTATTATATAAATACTTGATGTTGATGATTTTTTTTGCGAGAATGCCAAATATTTCTATTCTCATTTTTGTAGGGGGAGCATATCTAGTTTACTATGTTACTTTTTGTGGATGACAAAGGGGGAGAAATATAGTGTTTCTAAAAGAGATTGAGATATTGATTTATTATGAGAAGTCAAGTAGTGAGGGGGATATATAATCATTTTTTGGACAAATATTGAAATAATATTGAGATAATTACCTCATATATGTTTCTAAATAATTAATGGTTGTCATCATCAAAAAGGGGGAGATTGTTAGACTCAAGTTTCATTAATTGATTTTGATGATAACAAATATAAATATTTTAATAATTAAAATTTGGTTAATCTCAAGATTTCATAATAACGTAAGTTTGATATATGAGTTAAGATTTTTAAAGATTTTTTATTTTAAAAGTTTAAATATATTGTGCATTTCAATGATAGATCACTTAATTTTTATTTATGTTTTAAATATTAATTATCTAACATTTCTTGAAGTTATTGTTAGTCTTGGACTTAAAAGGAATGTATAGCATGAAGAAGAAGACTAAGTTAAAGATAATGGTAAAAAAGCTCATTGGAGACAGTTTTAGTATTATATACATAACTTTTGATCCAACCGTTGGATTGATCTGATTTTTGTGGCATTGGAAATAAAACTCAAATTTCTATAAACGGTATTTTATGAGGATTTCATGAAAAGAATGTCTTATGGGCAAAAACTGAGTTGGAAAATGATACATTGGAGTAGAAGTTCAAAATATAACAGCTGGGAGATAGCTCGAGTAATTTTATCACTACTTTTGATCTAACCATTGGATATCTATGATTCTTATTGATCTAGAAAGATTACTTCCAGGGCTACAACTTTTATGTTATAGCCATTTTAAAATTCAAACGTCATAAGGAAGAAAATCGAGGTGGAAGTGAAGACAACTCTGCAAAAATTCAAATATGCCAACTGGGAGACAACTTGAGTATTTTGATGATAACTTCTTATCTGACCATTGGATCGACATGATTCTTGTAGGTGTGAAAAGAGGACTTCTATCACTACAACTTTTATGTTATAGACATTTTCAAATTCAAACGTTATAAGGGAGAATTGAGGTGGAAGTGAAGATAACTATGCAGAAATTCAAATATGTCAACTAGGAGACAACTTGAGTATTTTAACGATCACCTTTGATCTAGCCGTTGGATCTACATAATTTTTGAGTTTTTGAAAATCTGACTTCCATATCTGCAACTTGTCTCTTATATACATTTTCAAATTCGAATGTTATCCAGGAGAAAATCGAGGAGGAACAGAAGCAATCATATCTGAAATTCAAATCCTGACTGGCAACAACTTTGTTCAAACGGAAAGAAATGTGTTCAAACCTCTCCAACAACTAGAAGTTGATTTTAAGCTACAAATAATCCATTACTCTTCTTCTATAAATAGATATACACAAGATAAGCAAGGACACACAAGAGATTACAAAGATTGAGCATACAAAGTGATATTCATCAAAATATTCAAGTTTTGAGCTTTACTTCTTCATCATTCCATCTCATCTTTGAGCTTCATTCTTTTATTCAACTTTTGAGAGTTTTGTATCTATTGTTGTAAGATTCAACTCCCCTATATCATTTGTAAATGGGTTGCTAAACCCTTGTGATTTATTTCTTAAGTGATTGAGAGGAACACTTGGAGAAAAAGATCCTCTTGGTGCTTTGTTTTGGAGAGCAAAACAAAGAGTTATTTTTTTGAGTGTTTTTGGAACAAAACAGTTGGTGTAAAGATTTGCTAGCAACCGAACAAGCTAGTGGTGTAAAGCTATTTGAAGAATAGTGGATTTGCCCAAGGAAGGAGCCTTGGAGGTGGACGTAGGATTGGCATAAGAGGAGCCAACCGAACCACTTTAAATCGTTGTGTTTGATCTCTTCTCTTTTCTCTTTTTTTTATCTTACTTAATATCTTTCTTACATATAGACTTGATATACTTGAGATACACACACACACTTGAATCATTTGTACTAATCTCACATTTATCATATCTTAGCTTGTCTTATTCATTTCTTAACTAGATTAATATTTTAAATCTTTTCTATTGCATCTCACCTCTTGGACATTAAGTGTATTAGATTATTTTAAATTTTAAATCTCTTGGGTTGCCATCTGGTTTAACATAAGATTCCTATTTCCTAAAACAAGGGATTGGATTTTGTTTTCAAAAACAGATGATAAAATCTGGTTTCCTAAACGGGAAGATTGGATTTGGTTTTCTAGAGGGAAGATTTGATTTGACAAAGATTTGAAAAATGAAGTTTTAGAAACCCTAGATTTGAAAGTGTATAGTTTTGACGTAGAAAATAGGTTTTGGAAATATGTATAGTTTTGATGTAGAAAACAAGAGGTTTTGGAAATATGTATAGTTTTGATGTAGAAAACAAGAGGTTTTGGAAATATGTATAGTTTTGATGTAGAAAATAAGAGGTTTTGGAAACCTAGGTTTTAAGGCAAGTTTGAAAACCATGTTTTTGGAAAGAAAATTAAGGTCTCTTAATCGTGGCTTTAAGGCTTGACTTGGGCTCTTAGGAAAGGGATTTTTGGAAAGTGTGTTTTCGAAAACGAGTTTTAGAAAGAAATCCTAGAGAGGAGCTTCTAGAAGGAAGATTTTGGAAAGAGTTTTTTTTAGAAAGATTTTTAGAGAAATTTGTAGAAAGATTTTTAGAGAGCGTTTTTAGAAAGCTAATTTTGAGGAGAGTGTTTTGGAAAGGAGTTCAAAAAGGGAGTTTTGAAAAAATAGATTTTTGAAGCGCGCTTTTGAAAACAATTTTGGGAGAAAGAGTTTTTGGAAAGCATGTTGAAAAAGAGATTTTTAGGAGGAGATTTTCAAAAAGAGATTTTGGAATGTATAAAAAATATCTCACTTTCCTAAAGCAATTCTAACCATAAGAGGGTTAGAACCACTTTAGGATAGTGGTTTTGAAAATAACAAGATTTAAAAATATGGACCATGAAAGTCACTTTAAATGTAACACTTTCCTAGAGCAATCTTAGCCATGGAAAGGCTAGAATCACCCTAGGATTGTGATTTTGAAAACATGTTTTGAAGAAGGAGATTTTGATGCAATTTTGAAAACAAGTTTAATGCAAGCTTTGAAAACAAGTTTGAAAACGGTTTTTGGAAGAATGCAAGATAATGATATGCATAATACAAATTTGGGTCGTGAACATACAAGGTTAGGGTTTCACCACATAATCAAGAGGGCCGAACCCACGTGGTCTCCGGTTAGCCTAAAGGAAAGCCCCCGACACAGTGACCCTCCAATAGTTTAATCCTACACATAGACCGGGAGTCCCCTTATTTCAAGCATGGAAAGAAAGGGAGGGAAAGAGATGGGGGATTAAAATAGAGAAAACCCAAGTGGGTTATGAGAGAGAAGAGAGAGGGGGAAGTGCAGAAACTTAAAGAGAAAGCCTACCGTATGTCTTATTTATTTAACTTTGTTTTGCGCGCCTTGCTTTCTTGCTTTTTCTTCGGTCTTCGCTTCAGTCTTCGAGAGCTTTGTCTTGGTCTTCAAATCTTCGTAGTTGTAGAACTCCAAGTCTTCAATGGAGGGTTGGAGGCTTGTGTATAAGTGTATAGGGGTGTGTATGAGTGTATAGGAGGTTAGGGTTTGTGTATGGTGGCTAAGGTTTGGAAAGGCTAGAGAAGCTAGGGTTTTGGGAGGCTACGAGTTCTGTATATCGAAGAGTAGGATTTTTAGACTAAGTTTGCGGACCTCTTTCACACTGGAAGAGGCTCTGTATTTATAGAGGTTAGATAGACCTGGCGCCTGTTGTAGTGGCGCCATGGCAAAATTCCTCTTGGCGCCACTGCTAGTGGCACCAGCCAATTAGGAAAGTTTTAAGGTCGGAAAGGAACATATCTTTGACCAGATTTGGGCACCTGTACTAGTGACTACAATGCAATTTTTAACCTTGCTTCACTAAGAGTGACTCCGGAAAGTCCGGAAAAGATTTAAGTGATTAGGATTGGCCTAGAAGAGCCAAAAAAGGGTAGGAACACTTAGAATAGTGTCTCAGAGGTATTTGACTTAAAAGATGAGGATACAATGTGTTGGAAGGATTAACCGAGCTGTCAGGGGCAAAACGGTCAATCGAGTTGGAAAGCTGCTGGGACAGACTTGGAATGTCCCGAAAAAAGACTCGAGATTTGGAAACATTATTTAGAATGTTCCCAAATGTTTCCGGTTTGATACCCAAAGCCGGTGTGGTCGGAAAAGGCGATCGGCCCTCTAGGGGCAAAACGGTCATTTCGCACCGGGTTTGCTGGAACTGACTCAGAATGATCCAGGAAGATAAAAAAAAATTGAGAATACTATAAAAAGCAATCTCAGGAGGTTACCGATTTGATACCCAGAGCCGACGTGGCTGGAAATAGCGACCGGCCCTCTAAGGGCAAAACAGTCATTTTGCACCGGGTTTGTCGGAACTGACTCGGAATGACCCGGAAAGATAAAGAAAGGTTGGGAATACTATAATAAGTATTCTTGGGTGGTTACCGATTTGATACCCAGAGCCGGTGTGGTTCCCGGGGCATTTGAATGCCTATGGGTAAAATGGTCATCTTGACTGAAAAGTCTCGAAATTGGCCCGAAACTGACTAGGAGGTACCTAACCATGCTGGATTACCTTTAAGACAATGTTGGAAGGCTAGACCAACCATTCTGAGGATCCAGATGTGTTCTCGAGAAACGTGCCAAAAAATGGCCCTAGGGTCAGTTTTGGTCATTTTTCACCGAAGTGGGCTAGCAGGCACTGGTGTTGACCTGGGTTTTGAGTGTTTCCGCTACTTTGACAGCGGTCGCATGATACAGGGGTTTGTTGGCAATTCCCTATATTGACTTGTTTGCGAGTATTTCCGCTACTCTGATGGCTGTGATGTTTGCGAGTATTTCCGCTACTCTAACAGTTCACAATCATTCCCGAGACTGCCTGATCTCGGGAAGCTGCTAAAGGGACTTAGCGCCTGAGATTCAACTTTCTCAAAAGGCATGCCTAAACGGACATTTCTGCATTGGCGGGCTAGCAAGCACCAAAGGTGGACCGTTCCACCATCTAGGGGACTTGGGGTCTCATCCCGGTTGACAGGTTTAAAGGGACTTACAGTTTTGAAGAAATTTTCTTTGAAAAATGCATCGGACCGTCTCAAGAAATAAAATATCTCGAGAGAGGAATTGGAATTGGAATTGGAATTGGAAAAGGGACTTATCATCTTCGGAAAGACGTGCCTGATTGGAGTATATTTACCATCTTGAGGAATCAACTGTCTTGAGAAAGGGATTGGAATCAGAAAGGGGTCTTATAGTCTTCGGAAAGACGCGCCTGATTGGAGTAGATTTACCGTCTCGAGGAATCAACTGTCTCTCGAGAGGAATTGGAATTGGAAAGAGGTCTTATCATCTTCGGAAAGACGCGCCTGATTTGGAATATGGAAAGGATAATGCCCCTAAGGGCATTTTGGTCATTTTGCTTCTCTTTGGGCCCGGCGGGGTCCGCGAAGCGATGGATAGACGGGATTAGACTTAGAGAGTTGGTTTCGATTGGAATACGTCCATATTGACTTGAGTACAAGTTTGGACGGAGTGTAGACTGTTGAGCGGTCAAAAATGGGGTGCTTACAGTCAATATTGATGTGTTGATGTGCTTTGAACCCTTTGGTGATGTTGGTTCTACGTTTTGATACTCATTTAATTGAGTTTGAGTAGCTTAGCATGATTATGTAAAAAGGGTTTCTGTATGAATTGGAGATTTGCTCGTACATCTTCGGGTATTGGGTTTTCTTGCCTAATTTTGGCATAATGTGCTTTAGAAAAATGTGTTGAATAACTGTATAAAGTTTTAAAATTTTTTGAAAACTTTTTAAATTTTTTATTTTTCAAGAAAAGAAAAAATGCTTGAAAAATTGAGAAATTGATCGAATTGACCGAGTTAGGTGTTTAGAAAAATAGTGGAATATTTTAGAAAATATTTGAAGTGTTATTGAATGTTTTTGCAAGCATTTTGAAAAGCTTTGAAGCTTTGGAAAATAGGACATCTGCTGAAAAGTTCAAAAACCTCGAGATTGTTTTCTGTTTGTTCATGACATGTGCTTGTGATATTGTGGGTGTATGGTTTGTGCACTGTTGCAGAGTTTTGGGCATTGTAGGGACCATTTACAAATGAGACGCTACCAAAAATTTCTGAAATTAGGAAAGACTTAGAAATCTTTTGAAATAGAATCTTTTTAAAGGAAAAAGATACAAAACATTTGAGGATAGGGTCTTTTTGGCAGAGAAGACTGAGAAACTCGCCTACCGGGGGGGGGTCTTAGAATAAAACTTTTTGAACGAAAAGCTTAGAAAAACGTTTGAAAATGAACTTTGAATAAAAAAACTTTTGAAGGAAAAGTTTAGAAAACTTTTGAGGAAAAAGTTTAAAGAAACCTAGAAATTGATAAAACATTTTGAAGGGAAAGCCTAAGAACCATTGAAACATATTTGTAATAAAATTTTTGAAGAAAAAGTTTAGAAAACCTTTAAGAGTAGATCTCATAATGAAACCTTGGTTATTGACTTTGAAATAGTCTTTTTGATTTTAATTTTGAAATAACTTTGGAAAGGGAAGGTGAAGAACCTCAGGAATTGATATTGAAGAAAAAAGTTTAAGAAACTTGATGATAGATTCTGTTGGAAGTACAGGAACATGATTTGTGTCATTCTTTCTTTTTTTTTGTTTTATTTTTATGTACTCTTTTTGTTTGAACTACATATATCGTTAATTGATACCTTTTTATCTTAATTTAACTTTTAAGATGGCAGATGCTGGTGATGACGGTTCTGAGAGGAGACGCTAGTCCAAGAAGGGGGCTCGCACAGATTTTGTCAGCAGTTCTTGTCGTTCCAGGGGCAGTCGCAGGTCGACTAGCAGGGCTTCTTCTGGCTGGAGTGGGAGCGGGAGCATACCCCTGATTGATCATTTTCCCCCAATAGAGCCTATTTTATAGGCGGCATGGATGCCGAGGATAAGGCATCAGGCCTAGGAGATCACGTGACTGGTTACAAGAGGGCCTCAACCAGGCAGAGGCAAACATATGCAGATTTGGGGGACATAGAGGTGCCAGACATTCCTCCATTAGGAGACCTAGCTCATCATCCCAGTGTGTATTCTCAACAGCATTTACCCCCTCCCAAAGTACATACATCACTAGGGGGGCCGTTCACCAAGTTTTTAGTACCATGCAGCGGACCGCTCCATCCTACTGTGCCTTTCTAGCAGAGTTGGGTTTCAGGGCTTTCATGGTTTGGCGAGATAGAGACATTCCACTTTGTGGGCTTCAAACTAGGTCCGACTCTGTTAGACTAGGCCATTATCAGGGGGCTTTCTTTTGTTGGCCGTCACATTACCTTGCAGCTAGTTAGGAGGGCTGAGGCTTGTACTTTGTTGGACTTGCCATTTCTTGACTGCTTTGCCTTTCCTATGTCCTAGCTTAGTCGGCATGATGATACCTTCTCTATTGAGCCACCACTTGAGCATCGAGATATTTTGAGGTGATGGCTGACAGTTTATATTGTTTTTAGCTATTTTTGCAACAACAACAAGAAGTCGATTGTCCCTTTTAGATTTTTGAGTATGGTAGCTGACTTGAGAGCTTTGTCAGAGCTACATTGGGTGTCTTTCTCTTTCGGTTGTTTTCTCAGATCCATACGACTTCAGACGTCCTCTCACTAGGATAGTGTGACTTGGTTTTGGCCTTTTCTGGTCTGGTGGAGTCACGAGTACTTGTCGATTCATCATCTAGAGGTAGTGAAGGCTATCATTTATCCCCGAGCTTTGAGATGGGCTCATGATCAAGTGGCCCAACAGTCTGAGATTATCTACTTTATGACGATACGAGTGAACCTGGAGTTGATAGAGAGATATGACTTGGAGGCCCTTTGTTGGATAAGTATATTATGAGGCAGTTAGGTATCTAGTCTCGATGTCTTTGTTGAGGATTTCCTTTCTTAGTGATGAGTCCTAGGAGTCCTAGCTAGGAGACTGGCATTGGCATTAGTTCCACGAGGAGTTTCGGTCGGCTGGGGATCCACCTAAGTATATGTTTAGAGCTTTGGTCGAGGGAGTCCCTATTCAGTACCGAGAGCATCAGCTTTGTGCTAGTTTTTTGCATCCTCTAGAGACTAACTACGCCACACATTTCTAAGCTCGATCCATAGGTGCTTTCACCCAGTTTGAGGTGGTGGTTGGAGGCTATGCTGTGGGCCATGAGGTAGTGGTCTTACAGTGTTGAGCTATGGGATTTGTGCCTCAGGCCGAGTTTGCTGCTATGAGGGATCAGAGAGACTAGTACTAGATCGAGAGACATCAGTTCCAAATGGAGTGGGACCAGTAATAGGCTGAGGTAGCCACTTTAGCCACGTGGTTGGTTCAGATGGGAAGTGGCGGGGAGTATTATCCTCTTTGCTTTTATTCTGGCTTTATTTAATTGTCTATCTGTTTTGCTAATTCGAGTTCTTCCTCTTTATAGGATGCTGGTGTTTCCAACAATCAGCCGCCTCCTCCTAACCCCAGTTTTACTAACTATGATCCATACATTGATTTTAACTCTTGACGAGCCCCCCTTGTTGTAAGCTTAGCTTCTCTTCCACACCATGTCCTAGATATGTATCAGAGTTTAGTTTTCTGGTAGTCCATTTTATTTATAATCTTTAAACATGATGGAGATTTATGATTTAAACAGACACATATATTGGATAGATGCGTGAGCAAGGATGATGTTGATGATGTATAATTATTACATGCTTTAGATATGACATTGAATTGCATTGGTGACTTATAGTTCTACAGGCAGCTATGTCCTATGTATGCAAAGCTCATGCTGAAATGTTTATAAAAGTGTATGCACATGTGAGAGATACACTAGCTAACAAAATGGATAGGGTCTAGTCGAGCTTTGCATCTACGGAATGGGAACTCCTTTTTTAGGGGTTTGGCTTTCTCCTTTGGCTCAACCTTACCTTGATTAGATGATGATAGCATTCGTACCTTTCTCATCCTTCTGATCGACTTTGACTTCTTACTTGGGTCGGTATATGGGATTATTTGGTTTGAACTCTCAACCCTCGAAGGCTTAGACAATGACTTACATGAACTTTTGGCATAGCAATAGGTAGGCAGTCTTTCAAGCTCAGGAGACTTTACTTTAGGACCGTAATATAGGCTATATTATAGGGTTTTGAGAATCAAAGGGATATGTAGGCTCAAATTTAATGTTGCTTTTAGTAGGGTTTAGATCCACACCATCCTTGGCTAGTCTTCTAATGTGGCATTCTTCCTTAATACCATTCTTTTTGCCCTGGTGACATGTCCGGTTCATCTTGATCAAGCAATCCCTTTTCAATCAGAGAGGGCTTTAATAGGGTTGTAATGTAGATCACGGTTATAGGTTTTTGCAAGAAAAGGTTAAGGCTTAAACCTACTACTGCTACTGTGCTTTCTTTTCGCCTAGGATCACCTTTAGATTTTCTTTTTACCTTTTGAACATTGTATGCTCTTTAGGATGGCGTGAAGTGAGCCATCCTTTCTTGTGGCTTACTTATTTACCTCATAATGATAGTATGATATATATATATATAGCCCTTTCCTTCACTTTTGCTTGCCCTTTGATAACTCCTTCTTTTTTTCTTTATTTTCCTTTGGGATGATTGCTAAGCTGGGGTGTTTTTCTTTCGAGAAATGTGAACTGGCTCAATGGGTACTTTATGACCATATTAGAAATGAAATGAGGGTCTTTCTTCCTTTCGAAAAAAATTTCTTGATCCACAGAGCCTTCATATTGCTTTGGCTTGATGCTTCGAGTGCAAGAAAATGACCATTCTTGGCTAAGTCTTTTGTTACCTGCTTGCCCTAGTGTGGGGGGATGGTTCTGGATTGGGGTTGACAAGATATCTTTTGCTTTCACATGCCACTAGGGGATTCACCAAAGGGAACATACATAATTTTTTATAGGAAATTGAAATATGGCTCCTCTTCCTCTTGATAGTTTGGCTACTCATCACTTAGCTTGGGTATCTTGTAAGTCCTGCTTTTTGGGTGATCTCCTCACTCAGTCTCATCTTCCTTCTTTTTGAAAAGTTGACCATTCGGCGAGTGGTTAACCCATGCTATCACACCCTTCAAGTCAGATCTTCCACACAATAGAACACACCCCTTTTTTGAAAGCATTCACCATTCACAAGAATATAAGATAACAACATTTGAAAGAAAATTATCTTTTTATTCCTTTGAGAGAAAGCACAAGGTCTTTATTGGAATGAAAATGCAGACATAAATTAAAAGGGAGAAAGTAAAAGGGATAGAAAGAAAGCGGGTGAGAATACCCCTCTATTGTATGCGTTTTAGAGGTGCTCTTCTAGTAAGGTTTTAGAATGATGCCCACATCCTGGGCACTCCATTCATCATTGCAATCCTAGGACCAAGCAAGGTGGGCAGGTGCTTCTTTTAGGGTATTGGGTGAGTTAATAGTGATGGTGCAACTATCAGCCTCATTGACTCCTTTGTTGTCCTCTACTGCCCCATCAGTTTCTTCGATAAATAGGTTGGCTAGCTCACCTCCCTCTAGCTCAAATGGTTCTACTAGAACATTTAGCTCTTCAAGTCCCTAGCCCATATCTTCATAGTCGAATTCAGTTGCAGGCCAAGGATTCTCTGATAGATGGCGTTCAGCCGCGGTATACTTAGGGTGCAATAATTCATCATTCCAACCATCTGCGGTCATATCTCTAGTAGGGATCTCCTCCATGGGTATGGACTCTTCAACTAGCTAGTCAGAAGGATCATGCACTTCATTTGAATTGTAGCGATAGATTGGGCATGGCAGGAATTTCTCCTCCCAGTCGCTTTCTTCATCAGTTTCCCAATCTCCATCATAATAATCCTCAACCATGATCTCATCCAATTCATCATCTTCTTCTATTTCCTCTAGTATCAGGTTGACAATGTGGTTTGATAGAGGATTTGTGGTTATATTGGAAGCAAGAGTAGGCTTCACCAGTTGTATGTCGATGGTCTTGTTGTCTATTAGGTCTTGAATTTTATGTGTCATGCCCTTGGCCGCCTGAATGGTATTCATAAGTGAGGGTGCCATTGAAGGTTTGAGGTAAAGGGCTTGGCATTGGACATGTCGGTATGGGCTTCAGTATGTTGTTCCTTGGGAGGTTATGGTAGGCTTTTGTTTGGATGCATGCTAAGGTATCAAAAGTGTGTATGCACCATGCCGGCCTATTAAAGTTGGGCTCTGCCCCAGCAGGGCCAAAGTTAGGCATTTGAGTTAGCATGGTTAAGGTAGGTATAGGTAGTATAGGATGGGACTGGAGAGGTGGATGGTATTGCGGTGGTTGAATAGGCAAGATGGAAAACACCTCACTTTCCTTCTTAATTAACCCGCTTGTAGTGGCCATTTTTCTGGCTATGTTAGCGAGCTTTCTCCAGTCTTTTCATAAGGGTCCGTAATCCTTCCCATCTTGCGACCATTTTCTATCATCTCCCTTTGCATGATAAGTTCAGAGAAACTTTTTCCCACACTTATGCAGAATTTTTTTATAGTATATACCTTGGAAAGCATGCACGAACAGTTGCACATACTCTTTCTCTTCCAGAGAAGGATTGACTTGTGCCACTGCTTCTCTCCACCTAAGAGCATAATTTTTTAAGCTTGCTTTATCCCCTTTGCTCATTGTCATCAAGGACCAACGATTAGAAGTTAGATCTATGTTGTGGTAGTATTGGGCCTTGAATACATTAACCAGTTTAATCCAGGTAGTGACCTTCCTTAGATCAAGTTGAGCAAACTATTACAAAGAGGACCCAGTTAAACTATGTTGAAATAGTTGAATGAGAAGTTTTGGATCATTCTCATGGCTACTCAATGCCCCGGCATAAAGGCGAAGGTGAGCTATAGGGTTGCTAGTGACGTCATACTTCTGAAAGTTAGGCATTTTAAACGTTGCCAGTCTTGGATGATCCGGGAAACAATAAAGCTTATCATAGGAAGTGAGCCTAAAGGGGTCATGGCTATGTAGGCTCTATAGTGAGTCTTCTAACCCTTGGATCTTCAAGCTAAGAGGATATAGGAGGATTCTTTTTACAACAAGTGAGAGTAATATGGTCTCTCCTTCTTCAGTGTTGCCCCCCTTGGAGTCCTTTTTGTTTTTTCCCGTAGTATGGGATTGAAGTACAGTCCTTCCGTTGACGGGTTTAGAATTTTTAGGAAACACCGCTGATAAGGATGGGGCTAAAGCGGCATCTTTCATAGCCATGGCTTAGATGAGCTTATACATTTCATTGATCTTGGTTCTTATCTCATTGACCTCTTCTCGAGAGACTGAGGCGGACTCATCAGAATTGGCTCCCATTAGCAAAGCTTATTATTGGGTAATGATCGAGTCTCTAGGTGGATGGTTATCTTTCTTGGGAGCATGACTTTCTATGGTGTAGTTTCTGTGAAAGAAAAAGAAAAACAAGGACACAAGTCACGAGTTAGTATTTGATATGTAGAAAGCTTTATGCAATGCATGTCTTAGGGGTATCCCTTCTTGAGAGGGAGACTAAACATGATGCATTTGGCTCACTTATTACAGTATATAATTCTGCGTACAAAGTATGTATATACTTTTTATATGAATTATTGTTATTGTTTTCATTCTTCTCCATTGCTCAAACAAGTGGTACAGTACCCAAGTCGCGCCTGGTTTTGTTATCCCTTGTCTTATACCGCGCAAAGGGTTGGTATTGGGATGTGCCTTTAAGTTGTTGACAACTTTGCTTGTTTGATCAATGGATGGTAGCCTGAAAACATTAATAAATTTTTATATTTTTCGTATATCTATATTTTATACAAGGAATTACATACTCCTTCAATTATGTTGAATCCTTTTTATCGAGCATCTTCTTCTAAGAAGATGATTAAAGCTGCTGAGGTAAATGAATACCCAGATCAACTAGAAGCCCTTAATAAATGGGTTATACCTTCTATTCAACCTTCTTCTATCTATAAGATAGGAACTTTTGATCTTAAAGGTGTAAAAACTGTTAAAACAGTAGAACAAACTATAAGTCTGCAAACTGAAGAATAGACAATCCAACTTCTGGATTCTATGGATATTCTAAGATATCAACATAAATATAATTTCTTACACATAGGACTTATACAAGTTGCTTTTAAACCTCTTACCTTAAGTGGTTTACCAGCTAGTTTCTTAGCAATTCTTCGAGATGCTAGATGTCTCGATTGGAAATCTTCCCTCATGGGACTTATGCAATCTAGTGTTGCCCATGGACCAGTCTATTTTAATGTCTACCCTAATCTGCAATTATCCCTTACAAATGCTAATCTTTTGGATGTTGTGAGTTTAAATACTAAACTCCATGGTTATCACTTTAAACCAGGATCTGAGCCCTTATGTCTTAGTTATAGAATTTACTTTAAAGCTCTTCATACACTTACTCCTAATTGTAAGACATTTAGTCCTTCTGGAAGCACTGTTATGATTGAATCTATTCTTCTTAGCTCTAATATAGCCACAAATAGGCAAATCACATGGGATGAAGTTCAATTCCCAGAAACATGGCAGCTCCAACAGGCTATTCTACCTGTTCCTTTGATTCAAGAAGAATTGGATCAAATTATTCAAACTCTTGAAGGTGATATAGAGGTAAGATTCAACTCTAGATCGTCACAAGGATCGAGATCAAGATCTCTTTCCTGATCTTCTTCTACCTAATCACTACTTCCTCCTTATAGGATTTCTCCGCCTAATACATCTAGGCCCTCTACTTCTAGACTCTCTGAAACCATTGAATCTGTTCGAATCTCTGACCAACAAATTCCTCATGGAATTCCTAAACCTTCAGTAGAAATACCTACTGCCTCTTAAATGGATTTTCGTCTTTAATGGATTTAAGTCCAGGAAGTCCAATTCGAGCACTCCTTAATAAGGAATTGTTCCAACCATATTATAAATCTTTTTGTGATTGGTATTTTTCTAGCTTCAATTCTACTAAATTAGAAAATTATAAAAATCAATATTTTGAACATTTGAGTTATACTCAGCGATTAGAACATTTTGTACCATGGTTTCTTCACTATTATGTGGACAATTTCTCCATACATATGCTTAAAGAAAAAACATGGATGACAGATTCTGGATCTGTTATTCATTCTGTTTTTCCGCCTACTGAACCTCTAAAAGTTACTAGTTCTTCAACTTCACAGGTTCTAGAAGCTAATGCTTACGTCAAACCATCTTTGGTTGATATAGTGTCTATCACTATGAAAGATTTAAATCAAGCTTTTAAACAAAGCAATTATACTAATTTATATTTACAAACAATAGGACAACAATTATTGCATCTAGATCATAAGCTAGATCAATTACATACAAAACTGTCTCAAATGAAACCTCAAGAAGTTAAACCTTCTAAACAAGCTAAAGCAACCTTGCAACCTTGCAACCTTTAAATTCTTTTCAAATTTCTACACTTTCTGCGAAATCAAAATATATTTTTGATATTTCTGATCATGATAAAATTAATAAAATTGTGGCTGGACCTAGGCATTTAGAACATTATTATTACAAATGACCTACCCCACAAGATGTATTATTTGAAGAAAATGATAATTTTATTCAAAATAATTATCAAGGAAATTCCATTTATGAATGGAATCTTGATGGTCTTACTGAGAAACAGATATTTGACATGTGTCATCATATCTGTATGTATAGTACTATTTGTAAAAAGCGTGGTAATACTAATAAAGCCATAGCTCAAATGATCATTAGTGGATTCACCAGTACCATCAAGGGATGGTGGGATAATTATCTAACCCCAATTCCTAAATCTGAAATCTTAGATGCAGTTAAACAGGAACCTACTCCTATCCCTAATGATCCTAATCATGTTACTGTTACTGAACAGTCAGTTTATACATTAATTTTAGCCATTTGTGAGCATTTTACTGGAAGATATTCTAGTAATAGCAAAAATATTAGGACACTCCTTCAAAATCTTAGATGTCCTACTCTTACCCATTTTAAATGGTATAAGGATGTATTCCTTAGTCGTGTTATGCAACTTCCAGATGCTAATAGTGATCATTGAAAGTCTAAATTCATTGATGGTCTTCCCTTTCTATTTGCTGAACGAGTTAGAAAAGCTCTTAGGGACAGAAATGATGGAATTTCTATTCCTTATTCTAACCACTCTTTTGGTAGTCTTATGGATACCTGTATACAAGAAGGATTAGCTTTATGTAATGACATCAAGCTTAAAAGCCAGCTTAAAAAGCAAAGGCTTACTGAAAAATCTCAACTTGGAGATTTTTGTGATAATTTTGGTATGGATGTGCCAAAACCTCCTTCAGATCGTTCTACACGATCTAAAAGTAAAAAGAAATATACTAAAGAAGCCTCTACAAGTCAACCCCCTAAGAAGTATATTAAATCTTCTCATAAGAAAAGACCCTCCACTTCCAAAAAAGAAATTAAACGTTGGAAATGTGGCAAAATTGGTCACTATGCCAATAAATGTTTGACAAAAAAGAAGTTAAATGAACTTCAAATTGATGAACAGCTAAAAGATACTTTAGCTAAGTTATTTCTGAATAGTGAAAGTGAACCTAATGACTCTACACAGTCTGAGTCAGAGTCGCATGGGTCGAAGTCAAATGAGTTAGCTCAAATTCAAGAAGATGATATTTCATCTTCTAGTGATACTGAACCAGACAAGAAAGATTCTTGTTCAGGTAATTGTAATTATTATAAAGCCAAAGTTGATATAAATAGTTTAAACATTAATATGCTTACTCAGGATCAAGAAATGATCATAAAAATTTTAGATCAAATTCCTGATACAACTATGAAAGCTCAGATGATTGAAAATTATCTGAAACAGGAAAAGCAATAGGATAATATTCCAAAAATTTCTCATGCTTATAGCATAACTGAAGTCATGAAACGACTCCAAAATCAACAAGACAAACCTGTTACTTTACAGGATTTAAAAACTGAAATTAATCAGTTATAAATAGAGATTAAATCTCTAAAAAATGATAATATAAGTTTAACCTCTATGATTCATCATTTAGAACTAGGCAGACAGCTTCCTAGTTCTTCCGAGTCATCTCAGTCTTCTCTTCCCCAATATTTGGCTATTCTCGATCAAGTTACCTCTCAAAAGTGGTATATTAAGATTACTCTATTTGTTCATAATGAATTGTTAATTGAAAACTTGACTGCACTAGTAGATAGTAGTGCAGATTTGAACTGTGTTCAAGAAAGATTAATTCCAACCCAATATTTTGAAAAGACAAAACATTCATTGACTTTTGCTAGTGGTAATAAGCTAGAAATACAGTATAAAATTACTAATACTCATATCTGTAATCAGGATGTCTGTATTCCATCTATTTTTTTACTTGTTAAAAATCTACAACACCATGTTATACTTGGTACACCTTTCTTGCATAGTATTATGCCTATTGAAAAAATTGATTCCACAGGTATTTATACAAAGCTGAATAATCAACAACTAGTTTTTCAATTTATAATTGATCCTCAAACTAGATATTTGAATGAAGTTAAAAACATCTTGTTAGCCAAAGAAAATCAAATCAATTTTCTTAAACAAGAAATTTCTATTTGGACTATTGCTGAATCTTTAGTCAAATCTAAAGTTCAAGAAAAAATAAAATTCATTGAGAAACAATTTCTTAGTGAAATTTATAATGATCATCCTAATGCTTTTTGGGATAGAAAAAGACACATTGTCTCTTTTCCATATGAAAATGATTTTTCTAATAGACATATACCGACAAGGGCTTGACCTTGTCAAATGAATCAAGAATATCTTGACTTATGTAAAAAGAAAATTGCTTCTTTACTTGAAAAAAAACTCATTAGGAAATCATATTCTCCTTGGAGTTGCACAGGATACTATGTTAATAAAAACGCTGAAAATTGAAAGGGGTGTTCCTCGATTGGTTATTAATTATAAACCTCTCAATAAAGTGTTAAAATGGATTAGGTATCCTATACCTAACAAAAAGGATTTGCTTGATTGTCTTCATAAGACTTTAATATTTTCTAAATTTGATTTAAAATCTAGATATTGGCAGATTCAATTTGCTGAATCTGATAGATATAAAACTGCTTTTACTGTTCCCATAGGACATTATGAATGGAATGTTATGCCTTTTGGTTTAAAAAGTGCTCCTTCTGAATTTCAGAATATTATGAATGATATTTTCATTCCTTATACTGATTTTATTCTGGTATATATTGATGATATTTTAGTATTCTCTCAAAATCTAGATCAACATTTTAAACATCTAGATATTTTTCATAAAATTATATCAAATAACGGATTAGTTATATCTGCTCCTAAAATGAAACTTTTTCAAACTACTGTTCGATTTTTGGGTCATAATATCCATCAAGGACAAATTGTTCCTAATACACGAAGTATTGAGTTTGCTTCTAAATTTCCTGATGAAATATTAGATAAAACTCAATTACAAAGATTTTTAGGAAGTCTTAATTATATTAATCCCTATTATAAAAATCTTGCAAAAGACTCTGCTATCTTATATGATAGATTAAAGAAAACTCCTTCTCCATGGACGCCAGATCATACTTTGGCAGTGCAAACAATTAAATCTAAGGTTAAAAACCTTCCATGTTTAACTCTTGCTAACCCAGCATGGTTTAAAATCGTGCAAACTGATGCTAGTAATATTGGTTATGGTGGCATTCTTACTCAGATTATACCTGATACTAAAAAATAAATCTTGATAAGATATGCTTCAAGAAAATGGAATCCTGCTCAATCCAAATATGCTACTGTAAAGAAAGAACTTCTTTCTATTGTTAAATGCATATCTAAATTTTAAGATGATTTATTAAATCAAAAATTTCTGTTAAAAACAGATTGTCAAGCTGCAAAATATATTTTCAGTAATGATGTGAAACATGATGCATCTAAGCATATAATTGCTAGATGGCAAGCACAACTGTCTGTGTTTGACTTTGATATTATGTATATCAAAGGAAAGGATAATTCTCTTCCTAATTTCCTCACTCGTGAATTTCTACAGGAATGAATCCTTATGACCGAGGGAAAGGAAGGGGATCTAACCCCAACCAAGGTCGTGGCAGGGAAAATACTCCCCCAAAAGGTCGTGGTTCTACCCAGGCCTCATCATCTGGAATGAAATCAGATAAATACAAAGTCACAGTTATATCTATGAATGATTCTATCTATGCCAAGTTGCAACAACTTATTGCACAAGAAGGCCAAGCTAGTGGCTCTCAACAAGGTATCTCTAACCTTGAAGCATCATATGCTCAAATGGTGGTGTCGCGCCCAGATTTTTCGCACTTAAGGAATACTCACACAAGCGGAAAAAATGTTGTACTCTCTCATTAGAACTCACCCTACTAGAAGAATGAGTGCGACTAGGTTTGAATTGAAAATAGATTTGAATAAAGGGTTTTTGAAAAGATTTGGAGTCGCCACCTAACTGGATTAAGGTGAGTTAGGTCACCTAAAAACTAAGCATAATCCGAAGACTACACTTAGGGTTTTTGAAAACGATTTTAAAAATATCTCCTCAAGAGATAGTTTTTAAGAAAAACAGGTTGTTTGCCAACCTTTGGAAAATATTTAACCCTTTTTGAAAAATAACTCCTTTTGGTCTTTGAAATCAGTGATCTAGGTTCGGAGGTTGGTTACGTGTAGAGAAGACGCACTAAGCCATCACCCTACCCCGCCCTTTTGGTACCTACATGTCAATCTACCCTAGATTCACCTATGAGAGTCTTTAACTAACTAATGTTCAATCCTATCCACTTTGAAAAAGAATGTTTGAAAAGAAACTAACATGATGCATGATATGCAAGTGCAAGAAAAGAGAATTGGGAAATAGATTTGAAAACTGATTTGATTTAAAAGAGATTTGAAGAGATAGAATTGAAATTTGAAAGTTTTAAAAATTGGAAATAAAGATTTGAAAATAGATTTTTGGAATTGGAAACTTGAAATAGATATGGAACTGGAAATTGAAGAAGATTGTAGAATTGGAGATTTGAAGAAGATTGTAGAAATAGAAATTTCAAAAATGTTATGACCGCACCCATGAGGGTTGCCTACGTATCCTTTTGGAGGAATCAGGTCAGTCGTAGTTTAGACAAGAGTCCGATTAAAGAGAGAAGAGTTGGTTTGGAAGAAAGAGATTGAATTGGAAGATTGAGAGCTTGAACTTTGATTGGAAGATTTGAAAAGATTTGATTTTAAAAGACTTGGTTTTGGAAACCTTGACTTAGGAAAGACTTGAGACTTAGAAGAGATTTAACTTGACTTGGAAGGATTTTAGAAAAGATTGACTTGAATATTGGACTTGGAAGGCTAAAACCTTGGATTAAGGAAGGTTCGAATTTGGAAAGTTCGGATTAGGAAAGTTTCGAAATAGGAAAGTGTCATTTTAGGAAAGTTTTCGAATTAGAAAAGTTTTTGAAATAGGAAAGTTTTGGAATTAGGAAAGTTTCAACTTAAGAAAGTGTTGAATTTGCAATGTTTTGAAATAGGGAAGTTTTGAAAATTGGAAAATTTCGTTTTAAGAAAGGTTTTGAAATAGAAAAGTGTTGAATTTAGAAATATTTTGAATTAGGAAAAATTTAGTTTAAGAAAGGTTTAGAATTGGAAAAGTTTCAAGTCAAGAAAGTTTTAAATTTAGAAAGCTTTGAATTTGGAAAGATTTGAAATTTAGAAAGTTTAGGATTTAGAAAGTTTTGAGATTAGGAAAGATTTAAAAATTTGGATTTGGAAAGTTAAGATTTAGAAAGGGATATAATTAGGAAATGATTGAATTAGAAAAGATGTGGAAATTGAGTTTTAAAATTTAGAAAATATTTTTATGTTCAAGTTTTGGAAACTTAAGATTTAGGAAAGTAGAAGATTAGGAAGGATTTGAATTAGGAAATGTCGGATTAGGAAGGGATTGGATTATGTTTCTAAGAAGAAGCGTTTGATTTTGTTTCAAAAAATGGAGGATTGGATCAAGTTTCGTAAACGGGAGGATTGGATCTGCTTTCCTGAAGGAAAGATGGGATTTGGTTTCTTAAAGTAAAGATGGGATTTGGTTTCCTAAAGGGAAGATTGGAATTGACAAGGATTTGGAAAGAGAGGTTTTAGAAACCTTAGATTTGAAAGGCTATAGTTTTGACGTAGAGAAGAGGTTTTGGAAATGTATAGTTTTGATGTGAAAACAAGAGGTTTTGGAAACTTAGGTTTTAAGGCGAGTTTGAAAACTACGTTTTTGGAAAGAAAATTAGGGTTTCCTAATTGTGGGTTCTAGGGCTTGACTTGGGCACCAAGAAAAAGGATTTTTTAAAAAGTGTGTTTTTTTGGAAATAAGTTTTTGGAAGAAAATCCTAGGAAGGAGTTTCTAGAGGAAAGATTTTGGGAAGAGTTTTTCGGAAAGTGAATTTTGGTAGAAGATTGTTGGAGAGAGTTTTTGGAAAGATTTTTGGGGAGCA
Organism: Euryodendron excelsum; assembly: GCA_033060915.1. NCBI lineage: Eukaryota > Viridiplantae > Streptophyta > Magnoliopsida > Ericales > Pentaphylacaceae > Euryodendron > Euryodendron excelsum. Next base: position 38,368,678 of record CM065389.1, read on the forward strand.
TTTTCTAAGAAAGAAACCTAGGGAGTGTTTTTAGGAAAGTGGATTTTGAAGAGAGCATTTTGAGAAAGAGTTGAAAAGAGAGTTTTTGAAAAATAGATTTTTGGAGGAAGTTTTTAGAAAACAATTTTGGAAAGAAGAGCTTTTGGAAAGCATGTTGGAGAAGAGATTTTTAGGAAGAGATTTTTTGAAAAGAGAGTTTTTAGAAGGTATAGAAACATCTCACTTTCCTAAAGCGATTCTAACCATAAGAAGGCTAGAACCACTTTAAGAAAGCGGTTTTGAAAACAACAAGATTTGAAAATATGGATCATAAAAGCCACTTTAAATGTAACACTTTCCTAAAGCAACCCTAGCCATGGAAAGGCTAGAATCACCCTAGGATTGTGGTTTTGAAAACAAGTTTTGTAAAAGAAGATTTTGATTCAATTTTGAAAACAAGTTTTATGCAAATTTTGAAAACGAGTTTGAAAACGATTTTGGAGAGATGCAAGATAATGATATGCACAATGCAAATTTGGGGTCGTGAACATACAAGGTTAAGACTTCATCACATAATCAAGGGGGCTGAACCCACGTGGTCTCCGGTTAGCCTAAAGGAAAGCCCCCGACACGGTGACCCTCCAATAGTCTAATCCTACACATGGACCGAGAGTCCCCTTGTTTCAAGCATGCAAAGAAAGGGGGGAAAGAGATGGGGGATTAAAATAGAGAAAATCCAAGTGGGTTAGGAGAGAGAAGAGAGAGGGGGAAGTGCGGAAACATAAAACGAAAGCCTACCTTGTGTCCTGTTTATTTTGCACGCCTTGCTTGTCTTCAGTTTTCGTCTTGATCTTCCTCTTCAATCCTCAAGAGTTGTCTTCAATCTTCAAACTTCAGATTGCAGCTCTTCGAGTCTTCAAAGGAGAGTTGGAGGCTAGTGTATAAATGTATGGGGGTGTGTATGAGTGTATAGAAGGCTAGGGTTTAGTGTATGGTGGCTAGGGTTTGGAAAACCTTCGAGTCTTCAGATTGCAGTGGCGCTAGGCTAAACATTACACTAGCGCCAGGCTAAACATTACACTGGCGCCACTAGGAGTGGCGCCAAGCCATTTTTTCGCTTGGCGCCACTACTAATGGCGCCAGCCATTTAGGAAATGTTTAAGGTCGGCACGCAACGAATCTTTGACTAGATTTAGGTGCCTGTATTAGTGACTACCATGCAATTTTTAACCTGGCTTCACTAGGAGTGACTCCGAAAAGTCCGGGAAGGAGTGTAGGAGACCGGGAATGACTCGGAAGGCCGAAAAAGAGTAGGAACACTTAAAATAGTGTCCCAGAGGTATTTGACTTAAAAAATGAGGATAGGATGTGTCGGAAGGGTTGATCGAGCCTTTAGGGGCAAAATAGTCAATCGGATCGAGAAGCTGCCGGGACAGACTTGGATTGTCCCGGAAGAAGACTCAAGATTTGGAAACATTATTCAGAATGTTCCCAAAGGTTGCCATTTTGATTCCCAGAGCCGGTGTGGTCGGAAAAGGTGACCAGCCCACCAAGGGCAAAACAGTCATTTTGTACCGGGTTCGCCGAAACTGACTCGGAATGATCCGGAAGAAGAATTAAGATTTGAAAACATTATTCATAATGTTTCCAAAGGTTGCCGGTTTGATACCCATAGCTTGTGTGGTTCCCGGGGCATTCGGATGCCTAGGGACAAAATGGTCATCTTGACCGGAAAGTCTCAGAAAGGCCCAAGGGCCAGTTTGGTCATTTTTCACCTAAGTGGGCTAGCAGGCACTGGTGTTGACTTGGGTTTTGAGTGTTTGCGCCACTCTGACGGCGGTCGTCGTGACATAGGGGTTTGTTGGCAATTCCTTATATCGACCTGTTTGCGAGTATTTCCGCTACTCTAACGGTTGCGATGTTTGCGAGCATTTTCGCTACTCTGACGGTTCGCGATCATTCCCGAGACTGCCTGATCTCAGGAAGCTGCTAAAGGGACTTAGCGCCTGAGAAGTCAATTTTCTCGAAAGGCGTGCCTAAACGGACATTTCTGCATTGGCGGGCTAGCAGGCGCCAAAGGTGGACCGTTCTACCATCTAGGGGACTTGGGGTCTCGTCCCGGTCAATAGGTTTAAGGGGAGTTACCGTTTCGAAGAGATTTTCTTCAAAAAACATGTTGGACCATCTCAAGGAATAAACTGTCTCGAGAGAGGGATTGAAATTAGAAAGGGGTCTTATCGTCTCCGGAAAGACGTGCCTGATTTGGAACCGTCTCGAGGAATAAACTGTCCCGAGAGAGGGATTGGAATTGGAAAGGGGTCTTATCGTCTTCGGAAAGACGTGCCTGATTTGGAACCGTCTCGAGGAATAAACTATTTTGAGAGAGGAATTGGAATTGAAAAGGGGTCTTATCGTCTTCGGAAAGACATGCTTGATTTGGAACCGTCTCAAGGAATAAACTGTCTCGAGAGAGGGGTTGGAATTGGAAAGGGGTCTTATCGTCTTCGGAAAGACGTGCCTGATTGGAGTAGATTTACCGTCTCGAGGAATCAATTGTCTCGAGAGATTGGTTGGAATTGGAAAGGACAATGCCCTTGAGGACATTTTGGTCATTTTGCCTCTATTTGGGCCTGGTAGGCCCACGAAGTGATGGACAGATGGAATTTGGACTTAGAGAGTTAGTTTCGATTGGAATACGTCCATATTGACTTGAGTACAAGTCTAGACAGAGCGTAGACTGCCGAGCGTCAAAAATGGGGTGCTTACAGGTGGAAACACCACCACACTCTCTGACCCCTATACAACTTCCCTATACAGATCATATTCTGTATTTGGAACCTATTGATAGATAATGGGAAAATGATCCATGATATCTCATGGAAAAATATTTTTACACTTTTACTTATCCTTTTGGAAGCCAAAAATTTCGAATGACTATGCAAAAAATTTTGGAAATTACAGACTCCTGTGATTTTACAAATTTTTATTCTAATATGACTAGTAAAACTGGCCCCATCAATTTTTCAAAATTCTATATTAAGAAAATTATTTTTCCACATGAATGGGGACTACTTCCTCATAATGAAAAACAATTTATTCTTCATGATCATTCCCATAACTGTAATTATTGAGATTATGTTCAAGCCTTCACTTGGATTTTTTTCTATGAAAATCCAAAAAGGAAACATACTTGGTGGATTAAAATCAATTCACAAGTTTATAAAAAATGCTGGCCACAATGGTTTTACGTTTAGTGGAAATAATTGGGGCCTCTTCATACTATTTTACCTGATGTTCTTCAAGAACGATTGGGGCTTTGGGTTGCCTATTCGCCCCAAATTAACAAAATGGATCCAGCCCATTATATGGATGGATCCAATCTTCTCCATTTTTTCAGTGAATTTGGATTACCCTGGATTTGGGCCTAGACTCCTATTGTCAAAAAAGACTTGGATAATCTGTTATGTCTCTACCGACAATTCCACGTTGGATGTTGGAATAAATTGGATAAAGAATTGGACAAAACTGTAGCAGAAATAGCTATTATTATGAAGGATTATCAACAGGAATTTGAATTCCAAAGATCTCAATCCTATCCTTCTACATCCAAATTGGACATCTTGAAAAATGCATTAAAAATGCAGAATCCTCTTATGAAGGATAAAGAATTAATGTATGAATGTCTTCGCCAATTAAAAGGAGAATTTTTGGCCACATTCAAATCTGACTCAGATTCAGATGAAGAGATGCAATCTCAATCATCTCATCACACCTGTCTAGCAGGAGAATTCCAAGATCCATATGGGGAGGATTCGGATCCTATTCCCACTACTGAAGATCTTTTTGATGCCATGCTTGACATTATGGCAAAGAAAAAGACAAGGAAACCTCGCTTATCAGCCTTGTCAGAAAAGGATAAGGACGACAAAAAGTAGCCGTCCCATGTGAAGATATATTTTCATTTTCAATCTGTCGTGCTACACGACAAAAAGGCATCTTGCCTTGGACGCAAATGGCTATTCGACGCCAACTCATCTGGGCCCCACTCCATTTTACGTCATTGCTTACTAAAGCATTTTTGAATTTTGTATAAAAGTTGTCCCTCCGGACTTGTAATTAATTTTTGAAATCCGGAATAGTGTTTTCTTTTTGTCTATAAAAGGGACCCTTCACCCTTGTTGAAGGCATCCATTCGCTATTTATTCTCTCTCTTGTTAATATATTTCTCACTTCAAAATTTTGCTTTTCCTTTACTCTCTTTGGTAAATTTCTATTTGTCTTTCCTTGACAGTTCTTATTTATTGTTTATAGTCTGCTATATTCTGTTTAAAATCTGTTTGTTATTGTTTGTATATCTTGTATCTATTCTGTTGTTATGTTCTTATAATACTGGGCGTAATCTGCCATGTTTCTAGGAATTGAACTTCATCGCATGTGATTTGCCTATTGTGACTATATTAGAGCTAAGAAGATTAGATTCAATCATAACAGTGCTTCCAAAAGGACTAAATGTCTTACAATTAGGAGTAAGTGTATGAAGAGCTTTAAAGTAAATTCTATAACTGAGATATAAATGCTCAGATCTTGGTTTAAAGTGATAACCGTAGAGTTTAGTATTTAAACTCACAGCATCCAAAAGATTAGCATCTGTAAGGGATAATTACAAATTAGGGTAGACATTAAAATAGACTGGTCCATGGGCAACACTAGATTGCATAAGTCCCATGAGGGAAGATTTCCAATCAAGACATCTAGCATCTCGAAGAACTGCTAAGAAACTAGCTGGTAAACTACTTAAGGTAAGAGGTTTAAAAGCAACTTGTATAAGTCCTATGTGTAAGAAATATATTTATGTTGATATCTTAGAATATCCATAGAATCCAGAAGTTGGATCGTCTATTCTTCAGTTTGCAGACTTATAGTTTGTTCTACTGTTTTAACAGTTTTTACACCTTTAAGGTCTAAAGTTCCTATCTTATAGATAGAAGAAGGTTGAACAGAAGGTATAACCCATTTATTAAGGGCTTCTAGCTGAACTGGGTATTCATTTACCTCAGCAACTTTAATCATCTTCTTAGAAGAAGATGCTCGATGAAAAGGATTCAACATAATTGAAGGAGTATGTAATTCCTTGTATAAAATATAGATATACGAAAAATATGAAAATTTATTAATGTTTTCAAGCTACCATCCATTGATCAAACAAACACAGTTGTCAATGACTTAAAGGCACATCCTAATACCAACCCTTTGCGTGGGTATAAGACAAGGGATAATAAAACCAGACACGACTTGGGTACTGTACCACTTGTTTAAGCAATGGAGAAGAAGGAAAACAGTAACAATAATTCATATAAACCGTATATACATACTTTATACGCAGAGTCCTATCTAGGAGAACGACACTGGCGGCAATTTCATGAGGAGTTCTAATCTGTAGGAAATCCGCCAGAGTACATGTTTGGAGCCTTGGTGGCGGGAGTGCCTATCCCCTATCAAGAGCTGCAGCCGGGTGCCGAGTTCTTGCTTCCTCCATATACGGATAATGATGCGCACTTTGGGGCTCATTCTGTTGGTGCCTTCACCTGGTTTGAGGTAGTAGTCGGCGGCTATGCTGTTGGCCAGGCGGTGGTTGATTTGTGGCGTTGCACAGGGGAATACGTGCCCCAGGCTGAGTTTATTACAGTGAGAGACCAGAGGGACCAGTACCAGATGGAGCGGAATCAGTTCCAAGCGGAGGTCGGGTGCTGAGTTCTTGCTTCCTCCAGATACGGATTATAATGCACACTTTGGGGCTCATTCTGTTGGTGCCTTCACCCGGTTTGAGGTAGTAGTCGGCGGGTATGCTGTTGGCTAGGTGGTGGTTGATTTGTGGCGCTGCGCAGGGGAATATGTGCCCCAGGCTGAGTTTATTACAGTGAGAGACCAAAGGGACCAGTACCAGATGGAGCGGGATCAGTTCCAAGCGGAGGTAGCTTCCCTGATGCCTCTGTTGTCCCAGATGGGCAGTGGCGGGGTATGTTGTCCTTCCTCTCCTTCCTCTATTCACTCTGTTGTTATCTAATTATTCCCTTATTTTGCTGATTCCGGTTGTGCCCTCTTCGCAGGACGCTGGTGCTTGTAGTAGTTATCTATCTCCTCCGATGCCGGGCTGTGGAGATTTTAATCCAGAGGACATTGATTTTGACCTTTGACAGATGCCCCTTGATGTAGACCCTGATTCGCTTTTGCCCCTTATCCTTGAGATGTATTTATGTTAGACAGTTCTATTTTTTGTAAATTTTGTACACAGATGAATATTTATCATAGTTTAATATATGGACATGCAAAGACACTTATGATTTTGATAGCTAAGTATATGATCAGATGCATGTGAAGGATGATGATGCATATTTATTACATGGGTCGATGTTAAACTATGTTGGTGACTTCTGTTTTTACTGAGAGTTATGTCCTATGTAAGCGAAGCTTATGCTGATTTTTTATTTTATTTTTTTTTTTTGTAAATGTATGCACACATTAGAAGTATTCTAGTTAATGAAATGACAAGGGGTGCTGTCTCACTCAGTATCTTTGGAATGGTAACTCCTTCCTTTTCGAAGATCTGGTCTCTCCTCTGGCTCGACTTTAATTTGATCGGATGATAGCATTTCATAACTTTCTTAACCTTTCGACCGCCTCTGATTCTCTGTTTCAGGTTTAGTGTATGGGATTATTGAGCTGAAACTCTAGATTTTCGGGGCTTTGGCAAAGGCTTACTCAACCCTTAATAGAGTGATAAGTGGTCAATCTTTTCAATCTGAGGAGACTTTATTTTAGGACTGTAATGGGGCCTAGGTTATGGGGTTTCTGAAATAACGGGATATGCAGGCTCAAATTTAATGTTGTTTTTAGCAGGGTTTAGATTCGTACTGTCCTGGACTATTTTCCTTCCAGTAGGGTTAACATCCCTTCTCAGCTTCGGCAACGTGTCTAGCTCACTAGATCAAGCAATCCGTTTTCAATCAGAGGGGACTTTAGTAGGGTTGTAATGTAGGCTATGGTTTCAAGCTTTTGCAAGAAAAGGGTAAAGGCTCAAACCTATTATTTCTACTGGGCTTCTTTGTAACCTAGGATCATTTTTAGTTTCCCCCTTTGCTCTTACGATACCCTTCTCATGGTGAAAATGCCTCTCGTCTTTCAACCTTGCCATATACATGTGATTCCCTTGCCTTTCGGCCTTTCTATGGCACAATTTTCTTTAGGCTTTTTCTTAGATATGATATACGCTTCTTTTTTTTTTTTTTTTTTTTTTGACTTCTTGCCCCTTGGCAACTCTTTTCCTCTTTTTTTCTTTCTTTCTCTTTTTTTCTTTTCATCTCCTTTCTTTCTTTTTATGAAACAAATAGTTCTACAACCCTTTCGTTCTCTAGACCCTCTCTTTAGCAGTCCAATCTAACCTCATGTGAGTGATGATCCCTAGGTTGGGGTTTTCTTGAAATAGGATAAATGGCTCAACGAGTTTGGCAAGGGGCTGCTTTTGACTGTATGGGAAAGGAAATGAAGGCCTCTCTTCACTTTAAACTAGATTGCTTGATCCATAAAGCCTCCTATGCTGTCCTAACACGTTAAAGGAGGGATACAGTTCCTAAAATTCCGGAGTATTGTCTGCCCCAGTGTGGGGGGACGGTCTTGGATCAGGGTTAACAAAGAAAATTTTCGCTTTTTGCAAGACAATAGGGGTTAAGCAAAGGGAATATAAGCCTTTTTTTGTTTATTATTATTTTTTATTTATTTATATGTGGGGAAGTGAAAGATGGCTCATCTTCATTTTGACGAACTAACCACACATCGCTTAGCTTCAGTGTCTTGCAAGTGCTGCCTTTAGGTAGTTTTCTCACTCATCCTTATCCTCTCTCTCATCAGAAAGCTGATCATTTGGCAATTGGTTAACTCATGCTGTCATCCTTTCAAGTCAGGTCATTCCATAAGATAATCCATGCCCCTTGTATAGGAAGCATTCACCATTCACACAAGACATTTAACAACGTAAGGTAATAGCATAAACTAATATTTTGTCATTTAATGAAACACATAGGGGTCTTTTAAAATGAGGATGCAAACATTTAATTTAAAAACAGAGAGTAAAGGAGATAGAAAGAAAGTGAGTGAGAACACCCCTCTCTTGTATGCTTTTGACGGGAGAGTCCTTCTTTAGTATGGCCTTGGGACGATGCCCACATCTTCAAAACTTCATTCATGGTCATGGCTTCCAACTAGGGCAAGGCAGGCGAAAACTTCTTCTAGAGCTCCGGACATGTCTACGGTGACGGTGCAATTGGTAACTTCATTGACCTCCTTTTTGTCCTTTACAGCAGGTTCTTTTAGAAATAGGATGGCTAACTCGCCTCCTTCCAACTCGAATGGCTCTGTTGGTGTCGTTGGCTCCTTTGGCTCCCAGCCCAACTCTTCATAACTGCACTCGATCACGAGCCCAGGATTCTCTAGTAAATGACTTTCCACTGTGGCATATCTCGAGTGTAGAAACTCAGCACCGCATCCATCATCAACCATGTTTTCAACGAGCTCTTCTTCCGAAAACATTAGCTCCTCCACTGGCCCGTCAAAAGCATTGGGCACCTCATTAAGGTTATAGAGATAAATCGGGCATAATGGGAAATCCTCCTCCCAGTCATCCTCTTCATCAATCTCCCAATCCTCCTCATAAGCTTCTTTCATGGGCTCATCGAACTCTCCCTCACCTTCCATTTCTTTTAGTACCATGTTGACAGTGTGGTCCGACAGAGGGTTGGTGGTCATATTGGGAGTTAGAGCAGGATTCACTGGTTGCAAATCAATGGTCTAGTTGTCTATAAGGTCTTGAATTTTGTGCTTGAGAGAGAAGCAGCTTTCGGTGTCATGCACTTGGCCCCCCGAATGGTATTCACAAGTGAGGGCAACATTGAAGGTTGGGGGTAATGGGCTTGGCAATGGGCAAGCAGGTATGGGCTTCAAGATATTGTTCTTTAGCAGGTTATGGTTGGCCTCAGTTTGGGTGCAGGCTAAGGTGTCAAAGGTACGGATGCATTGGGAAAATCTATTAAAGTTGGGTTGTGCTCCCGCAGGGCTATAGTTAGGGGTTGGAGTAGGTATGGTTAAAGTAAGTAAGGGCAGGACAGGAGGTGATTGTGGTGGCGGTTGATATTGGGGTAATTGGCTAGGCAAGACATTATATTGGGGGGATTGGCTAGGCAGGATGGCAGACACTTCACTTTCTTTCTTGATTGTGCCCCTTGTAGTTGCTACCTTCTTGGCTATGTTGGCGGTATACTCTCCAGTCTTGGCATAGGGGTCTGTAATCCTCTCTATCTTGAGACCATTTTCTATCATCTCCCCTTACATGATGAGCTCAGAGAAGCTTTTCCCTACACTTGTGCAGAGCTTCTCATAGTATATACCTTGAAAAGTGTGCACAAACAGTTGTACGTACTCCTTTTCTTCTAGCGGGGGATTAACTTGTGCAGTGGCCACCATCCATCTTAGGGCATATCCTTTAAATCTTTCCTTCTCACCTTTACTCATCGTCATTAGGGACCATCGATTGGAAGTGAGGTCGATGTTGTGATGGTATTAGGCTTTGAACGCATTGACTAACTCAATCCAAGTGGTGATCTTCCTTAGGTCCAGACGGGCGAACCATTGTAAAGCAAACCCAGTGAGACTGTGTTGGAATAACTACATGAGGAGCTTCGGATCATTGTCGTGACCACTTAGCGCTCCAGCATAAAGAAGAAGATGAGTAACGGGGTTACCAGTGCCGTCATACTGCTGGAAGTCAGGCATTTTGAACCTAGCGAGTCTTGGGTGGTTAGGAAAGAAATATAACTCGTCGTAGGCAGTGAAACCGTAGGCGTCATGGCCATGGAGACTTCGCAGTGAATCCTGTAGCCCTTGGATTTTCAGACTGAGAGGGTCTAGGGGGGGCTTCTTTACGGCAAGTGAAAGTAATATGGTCTCCTCCTCTTCAGCGCTGATCCCTTTGGCATCTTCCTTGTTCCTCCCAACATTGTTAAACTAAAGCATGATCCTTGGATTAGTAGGTTCAGGGTCCTTGGACGAAGTCATGGATGATGATGGGACTACAGTAGTATCCTTCATAGCCATAGTTTGAATGAGTTTGAGCATCTCATCCATCTTGGTCCTCATTTTGTTGACCTCTTCTCGAGAAACTTAAGACGATTCTTCAAGGTTAGCAGCCATCTGTGATGCTCTTTACCGGGTGATAATGGGATCCCTAGGTGGATGTTGCCCCTTCTTGGGAGCAATGTTAACTCAGTGCAAGGTGATCTCTATAAATAAAAAGGAAGAGAGAAAAAGACAAAAACACAAATCGCAAGTCAGGTTCTAGTTTTTAGAGAGCTCTATGCAATACATGTCCTAGGGTGTCCCTATTTAAGAGGGCAACTAATCATGATGTATTGGCTTACTTTTGGACATAAGGGTTTCCTCTGTATGCAGTGACCTTACCGTCTGAGTGGGGACATGCATTCATTCAAAAGTGAGGGAACATATTGGACTTTCAAAGTCTAAATACAATAAAATCGAAATACATCTTAGCAAGGGAAAAGGAAATAATTTCCTTGGGATTTTCACCTATCTAATTTTACATACAAAATCCTAAACTACTCTTGAGTCTTCGGATTCATCTTCCTTGGATTCGATGTCGATGAAGCAGCTGAGAAACCTTGTTGACTGATTGCCCCTTGTCTTCTTGGCAACCCTATCTCCGTGAGCATAGAGGGATTGCGGCCCCTCTTATGGAATGAATTGATGTGCATGTCATGAGTCCTTAAGGTTACATGGGAACCCTTAGGGTTTGGATAGGTTTAATACAAGGGAATGATCGCAAACCCGAGATTAGGCAGTCTCGGGAATGATCGCAAACCATCAGAGTAGCAAAAATACTCGCAAACATCGCAACCGTCAGAGTAGCGGAAATACTCGCAAACAGGTCGACATAAGGAATTGCCAACAAACCCCTGTGTCACGATGACCGCTGTCAGAGTGGCAGAAACACTCAAAACCCAGGTCAACAACGGTGCCTGTTAGCCCACCTTGGTGAAAAATGACCAAAATGCCCCTTGGGCCTTTTCCGAGACTTTTCGGTCAAGATGACCATTTTGTCACTAGGCATCCGAATGCCCCGAGAACCACACCAGCTCTGGGTATCAAGCCGATAACCTTCTAGGAAAACTTCTTATAGTATTCCTGACCTTCCCGAATCATTCCGAGTCAATTCCGGCAAACCCGGTACAAAATGACCGTTTTGCCCCTAGAGAGCCGGTCACCTTTTCCGACCACACCGGCTCTGGGTATCAAATCGGTAACTTCCCGAGAATGCTTTTTATAGTGTCCTCAACCTTTCTTTGTCCTTTCGGATCATTCCGAGTCAATTCCGGTAAACTTGGTACAAAATGACCGTTTTACCCCTGGAGGGCCGGTCACCTTTTCCAACCACACCGGCTCTAGGTATCAAACCGGTAACTTCTCGAGAATTCTTTTTATAGTATTCTCAACCTTTCTTTGTCCTTTCTGGATAATTTCAAGTCAGTTCCGGCAAACCTGGTACGAAATGACCGTTTTGCCCCTGGTGGGCCGGTCACCTTTTCCGACAACACCGGCTCTGGGTATCAAACCGGCAACCTTTGGGAACATTTTGAATAATGTTTCCAAATCTCAAGTCTTCTTCCAGGACAATTCGAGTCCGTCCCGGTAGCTTTCCGGCCCGATTGACCGTTTTGCCTCAAAAAGCCCAGTCAACCCTTCCGACACATCCTATCCTCATTTTTCAAGTCAAATACCTCTGAGACACTTATTTTAAGTGTTCCTACTCTTTTCTGGACTTTTGAGTCATTCCCGGCCTCTTCAAATCATTCCCGGACTTTCCGAAGTCACTTCTAGTGAAGTCAGGCTAAAAATTGCATAGTACTCACTAGTACAGGCGCCCAAATCTAGTCAAAGATACGTTGCTTGCCGACCTTAAACATTTCCTAAATGGTTGGCGCCACTCCTAGTGGCGCCAATGTAATGTTTGGCCTAGCGCCACTGCAACAGGCGCCAGTGCATTCCTCTCTCTATAAATATACAGCCTCTTCCAACATGAAAGAGGTCCGCAAACTCAGCCTAAAAACACCAATATTCGATATACAGAACTCTAACACTCCTTAAACCCTTGCTTCTTTAGGTTTTCCAAACCCTAGCCACTATACACAAACCCTAAGCCTTATATACACTCATACACACTCCCATACACTTATACACTAGCCTCCAACTCTCCTTTGAAGACTCGAAGAGCTGCAATCTGAAGTTTGAAGATTGAAGGCAACTCTTGAGGATTGAAGACAAAGATCAAGACAAAGACCGAAGACAAGCAAGGCGCGCAAAATAAACAAGACACAAAGTAGGCTTTCATTTTACGTTTCCGCACTTCCCCCTCTCTCTTCTCTCTCCTAACCCACTTGGATTTTCTCTATTTTAATCCCCCATCTCTTTCCCCCCCTTTCTTTGCATGCTTGAACAAGGGGACTCTCAGTCCATGTGTAGGATTAGACTATTGGAGGGTCACCGTGTCGGGGGCTTTCCTTTAGGCTAACCGGAGACCACGTGGGTTTGGACCCCTTGATTATGTGGTGAAGCCTTAACCTTGTATGTTCACGACCCCAAATTTGCATTGTGCATATCATTATCTTGCATCTTTCCAAAATCGTTTTCAAACTCGTTTTTAAAATTTACATAAAACTTGTTTTCAAAATTGCATCAAAATCTTCTTTTACAAAACTTGTTTTCAAAACCACAATCCTAGGGTGATTCTAGCCTTTCCATGGCTAGGGTTGCTTTAGGAAAGTGTTACATTTAAAGTGTCTTTTATGATCCATATTTTCAAATCTTGTTGTTTTCAAAACTGCTTTCTTAAAGTGGTTCTAGCCTTCTTATGGTTAGAATCGCTTTAGGAAAGTGAGATGTTTTTATACCTTCTAAATACTCTCTTTTCAAAAAATCTCTTCCTAAAAATCTCTTCTCCAACATGCTTTCCAAAAGCTCTTCTTTCCAAAATTGTTTTCTAAAAACTTCCTCCAAAAATTTATTTTTCAAAAACTCTCTTTTCAACTCTTTCTCAAAACGCTCTCTTCAAAATCCACTTTCCTAAAAACACTCCCTAGGTTTCCTTCTTACAAAACGCTCCCCAAAAATCTTTCCAAAAACTCTCTCCAACAATCTTCTACCAAAATTCACTTTCCTAAAATCTCTTCCCAAAATCTTCCCTCTAGAAACTCCTCCCTAGGATTTCCTTCCAAAAACTTATTTCCAAAAGACACACTTTCCAAAAAATTCTATTTCTTGGTGCCCAAGTCAAGCCCTAGAACCCACAATTAGGAAACCCTAATTTTCTTTCCAAAAACGTGATTTTCAAACTCGCCTTAAAACTTAAGTTTTCAAAACCTCTTGTTTTCACATCAAAACTATACATTTTCAAAACCTCTTTTCTACGTCAAAACTATAGCCTTCCAAATCTTGGGTTTCTAAAACCTCCCTTCCAAATCCTTGTCAATTCCAATCTTCCCTTTAGGAACCAAATCCCATCTTTCTTTTAGGAAACCAAATCCCATCCTTTCTTTAGGAAACCAGATCCAATCCGCCCGTTTAGGAGACTAGATCCAATCCTCCGTTTTTTAAAACAAAATCAAACACTTCTTCTTAGAAACAAAATCCAATCCCTTCCTAATCTGACATTTCCTAATTCAAATCCTTCCTAATTTTCTACTTTCCTAAATCTTAAGTTTCCAAAACTTGAACATAAAAATCTTTTCTAAATTTTAAAACTCAATTTCCACATCTTTCCTAATTCAATCATTTCCTAATTATATCCCTTTCTAAATCTTAACTTTCCAAATCGAAATTTTCAAATCTTTCCTAAACTCAAACCTTTCCTAATCTCAAAACTTTCTAAATCCTAAACTTTTTAAATTCCAAATCTTTCCAAATTCAAAGCTTTCTAAATTCAAAACTTTCTTCACTTGAAACTTTTCCAATTCTAAACCTTTCTTAAACTGAACTTTTTCTCATTCAAAATATTTCCAAATTCAACACTTTCCTACTTCAAAACCTTTCTTAAAACGAAACTTTCCAATTTTCAAAACTTCCCTATTTCAAAACATTCCAAATTCAAAACTTTCTTAAGTTAAAACTTTCCTAATTCCAAAACTTTCCTATTTCAAAAACTTTCCTAATTCGAAAACTTTCCTAAAATAACACTTTCCTATTTCGAAACTTTCCTAATTCGAACTTTCCAAATTCGAACCCTTCCTAAATCCAAGCTTTCCTAGCCTTCCAAGTCCAATATTCAAGTCAATCTTTTCTAAAATCCTTCCAAGTCAAGTCAAATCTTTTCTAAGTCTCAAGTCTTTCCTAAGTCAAGGTTTCCAAAACCAAGTCTTTTAAAATCAAATCTTTTCAAATCTTCCAATCAAAGTTCAAGCTCTCAATCTTCCAATTCAATCTCTTTCTTCCAAACCAACTCTTCTATCTTCAATCGGACTCTTATCCGAACTACGACTGACTTGATTCCTCCAAAAGGATACGTAGGCAACCCTCATGGGTGCAGTCATAACTTCTTTCAAATTTCTATCTCCATATTTTCCAAATCTCAAATTCCACAATCTTTTCAAATCTCTAATCTATTTTCAAACTTCCAATTTCAAATTTCTATTTCCAAATTTCTATTTCCAATTTTTCAAACTTTCCAATTTCAATTCTATCTCTTCAAATCTGTTTTCAAATCAAATCAATTTCTTTTCAAATCTTTTTCCAAATCAAGTCTCTTTTCTTGCACTTGCATATCATGTATCATGTTAGTTTCTTTTCAAACATTCTTTTTCAAAGTGGATAGGATTGAACATTAGTTAGTTGAAGACTCTCATAGGTGAATCTAGGGTAGATTGACATGTAGGTACCGAAAGGGCGGGTTAGGGTGATGGCTTAGTGCGTCTTCCCTACACGTAACCAACCTCTGAACTTAGATCATTGTTTTCAAAAGACTAAAAACGGAGTTATTTTCTAAAAAGGGCTAAATGTTTTCCAAAGGTTGCTAAACGACTCGTTTTCTTAAAAACCCTTTCTGGAGGAGATATTTTCGAAATCATTTTCCAAAAACCCTAAGTGTAGTCTTCAAATTATTCTTACTTTTTAGGTGACCTAACTCACCTTAATCAAGTTAGGTGACGAATCCAAATCTTTTTCAAAAGCCCTTTATTCAAATCTATTTTCAATTCAAACCTAGTCGCACTCATTCTTCTAGGAGGGTGAGTTCTAACGAGAGAGTACAGCATTTTTCCCGCTTGTGTGAGTATTCCTCGAGTGTGAAAAATCTGGACGCGACAGTATGGAGTTTCATTCTTAAGCTTAGTATAAAAACATAGCCACTCATAGTTTTAACATCTATTGGAAGTCAAAAAAATAAAACATAAAACCTAAACATATAAAATAGTAAGGCCTGAAAGCTTTGATGTTCCAAACCTTTTGTCTTCTTCTTCTTCCTTCATCTTTTCTTCTCTTCTTGGCTCTTTTCTCTTCTCTTCACTATGTGGCACAACACTCAATGTGATCAACTAGGGATTTTTTAATCCTTTTATTCTCCTTTGCTTAGCCACCCAACACCTCTCTATGTGGCTACTAGGTCTTTTTATTATTTATTTCCTTTTGCTCTTGCTTCTCTTGCCGGCCCACACTTCACACGTGCACAAATATATACATGTATATATATCTTCTTCACATATATATATATATATATATATTAATCTTGCTCCACTTTGCACTCTTTCATTAGTAGTTGATTGACTTCCCTTTTAGCCTCCTTGCTTGAATAGAATTATTGAAAAATTTGATTCCTTAAGCATGTGTTTTCTATTTCGATTGAGACTCTTCCTTTTTGCTTTTGTATCCTAATTTACAATAAAAACAATAATATAAATAAATAACTAACAACTAAATAACATAATTAAAGGGTGAAAATATATAAATTATGTGACTTGTCAGTGGTTTCCTAAGGAAAGTGAGACATCAAGTAGGGTTCTATAACTCTAAAGTTTTCAAAAACCAAATAGGAAGTTTCTAGTCCCTTTTCTAGAAATTGCTTTTCAAATATCATAGCTTCAAAAGAGTTTAGTTGTTTGATAACTAAATCTTTAAAAGATGATGAAATATTTCAACATACCTTTCATAAGGTATACAAAAATAATTTTCTAAAACTTTTTCAAAGACATGTTCACAAGAGCTTTTACAACATTCCAATTCAAACTCTATTTTCAAAATCTCTAATCAAGCTTTCAAATATTTATGAAATTCTCTTGAGTTGTTTCAAAATATTTAAAAATCTTTTTTGATTTATTTCAAAACCTTTCAAAACTCTCTTGAGTTGTTTCAAAACATTTCAAAAAATAATAGTGACTTTAAAAGGTCTTGAAAGTGGAGCTTTGAAACTTGACTAACTTTGGTTGGGTTGACCTAGGGTTAATTAACTTAGGTTAGGTTAACCTAGAGTTAGACAACTAGGGTTAAGTTAGACTAGGGTTGGATGACCTAGGGTTAACTAACTAGGGGTAGGTTAACCTAGGATTAGCTAATTAGGGTTAGGTTAACCTAGGATTGGATTAACCTATGGTTAACTAACCAAGGTTAGGTTAACCTAGAGTTTGGAAGGGCGGTTTTGGAAAGTAGTTTTGGTACTAATGATTTTCGTATACTAGTGGTTTTCGTACTAGTGGTTTAGGATACTGGTGGTTTTGAAAGGTGGTTGTGAACTAGGGTTTTAGAACCCGGTTGTAAGCACACCATTTTTGCCCACTCGGCAGTCTCCAGTCCGTCCAAACTTGTATTCAAGTCCATATGGACGCATTCTAGTTCAAACCAGCTTTTTAGGCATAATCCAATCAAGTAATCACTTTGCAAGCCCACTGGGCCCAAATAGAGACAAAATGACCAAACTGCTCTTGGGGCATTGTCCGATCCAATTCTGGTGGGCACCTCTTCTCGAAGGTGGTAAGTCCCCGTTTCAATATCAACTCCAAGATTAAAATCTAATTCCAATCCAGTTCTAGTTCAAATCAAGTCTGGCACGCCTTTCAAGAAAGTTGATCCCTCAAGGCATTAAGACTATCTAGTCCGACATGTTTTTCGAGAAAAATCTTTAAAATAGTAAGTCCCTTCAAACTCGTAGACTGGGACGAGACCCCAAGTCCTCGAGATGGTAGAACGGTCTACCTTTGGCGCCTGCTAGCCCGCTAATGAAGAAATGTCCATTATTCGGCAAGCCTTTCAAGAAAGTTGATTCCTCAGGCGATAAGCTCACCTAACAGCTTCTCGAGATCAGGCAATCTCTAGAATAATCACGAATCGTCAGAGTGGCGGAAAGACTCGTAAACATCGCAACCATCAAAGTAGCGAAAACACTCATAAACAAGTCAGTATTGGGAATTGCTGACAAACCCTTATGTCACGGGATCACTGTCAGAGCAACAGAAATACTCCAAACCCAGGTCAACACCAGTGCTTGTTAGCCCACTCTGATGAAAAATGACCAAACTGCCCTTGAGGCTTTTCGGTACATTTCTCGAGAAAGTACTTAAGTCCTCAAAATGATAATTCCACCCTTCCAAGATTGTCCTAAAGATAATCCGACATGATTAGGTGACGTCCAGTCGATTTCGGGCCAATTTTGAGACCCTCCGGTCAAAATGACCATTTTGCTCTTAGGTATCCAAGTGCCCTGGGAATCACACCGGCTCAGGGTAATAAAGCGGTAACCCTTTGGGGATGTTTCTTATAGTATTCCTGACCTTCCATTACCTTTTCGGATCATTCCGAGTCAGTTCTGAAAAAATTGGTGCAAAATGACCGTTTTGCCCCTAGTAGGCCGGTCGCCTTTTCCAACCATGCCGGCTTTGGGTATCAAACCGGTAACCTCCTGGGACATTCTAAGTTATGTTTTCAAATCTCAAGTCTTCTTCTATGATATTCCGAGTCCATCCCGGTAGTTTTTCGATCCGATTGACCGTTTTGCCCTAATGGCCCGGTCAACCCTTCCAACACATCCTAACATTATTCTTCAAGTCTGCTACCCCCGAGATACTATTCTAGGGTTCCCATCCTTTTTCGGCCCTCCGGACCATTCTCGGTCCTTTAAATCATTCTTAGACCTTCTAGAGTCACTCCTAGTGAAGTCAAACTAAAAATTGCATGGTAGTCACTAGTACAGGCGCCCATATCTTCTGAAAATACATTGCTTGCCGACCTTAAACATTTGCTAAATGGCTGGCACCACCACTAGTGGCGCCAAGCCAAAAAATGGTCTGGTGCCACTTCTAGTGGCGCTAGTGAGATTTTTGGCCTGGCGCCACTGCAGCAAGCGCCAGTTCACTCTTCCGTCTGTAAATGCAAAGCCTCCAACATGAAAAGGGTCCACAAACACAGTCCAAAAATCCTGCTCCTCGATATACAAATCTCAAAGTCCTTCCAAACCTTAGCTCTCTTTACGTTCTTCAAACCCTAGCCTCCATATACAAAACCCTAACCCCTATACACTTAACCCCAGCTTTTATACGCTCATATACAGACCTTCGAAGCCTCCATTGAAGACTTGAAGTGCTGCAACTCAAAAGTTCTTGAAGACCAAAGCAAGCTCTTGAAGACCAAGGCAAAACAAAGGAAGTGAATCAAGCAAAATAAAGAAAACACAAGGTATGCTTTCTCTTTACGTTTCCACAATTCTCCCCTCTCTCTTCATTCTTCTAACCCACTTGGATTTTCTTTTATTTTAATTCCTATCTTCTACCCCCCTTTCTTGCATGCTTGAAATATGGGATTCCCAAGTTCATGTGTAGGATTGGGCTGGTGAAAGTCACCGTGTCGAGGGCATTTTCTTAGTCAAATCAGAGACCACATGAGTTCGACCCCCTTGGTTATGTGGTGAAACCTTTAACCTTGTATGTTCACAACCCCAACTTGCATTGTGCATATCATGATCATGCATCTTTGCAAAACTTGTTTTCAAAACTTACATTGAAAATCGTTTTCAAAACTTCCATTAAATTTTCTTTTTCCCAACTTATTTGCAAAATCACAATCCTAAGGTGATTCTAGCCTTTATATGGCTAGGGTTGCTTTAAGAAAGTGTTATATATAAAGTGACTATTATTGTTCATATTTTCAAATCCTTATTGTTTTCAAAATCACAATCCTAGAATAGTTCTAATCTTCTTATGGTTAGAGTCTTTTTAGGAAAGTAAGATATTTTTAGAGGCTTTCAAAAGTCCACATTCAAATTCCTTTCCTAATTGCTTTTCAAACTTACTTTCCAAAACCTCTTTTTAAATCCTCTCCAAAATCTCTTTTTCCAATTTACTTTCTAAAACTCTTTCCTAAAAAGTCTTTCTAAAATATCTTTTCTAAAAACTCTTTTCAAAAATCCCTTTCCAAAAGCTTTCTTCAAAATTCTACTTTCTAACAAACACTCTTCAAATTCCCTTCCTAGAAATTTCCTTCAAAAGATTTACTTTCCAAAAAATCCCTTTTCCAAGTCAAGCCCTAGAGCCATGGTTAGAAAACCCTAATTTTCTTTTCAAAACATGATTTTCCATCTTGCTTCAAAACCCAGGTTTCCAAAACTTCCTTTTTACATCAAAATCGTAAATTTCCAAAACCTATTTTCTACATCATAGACTTCTAAATTTAGGATTTCTATAACTTTTCTTTCCAATCCCATGCCAAATTAAATCTTCCGTTTTAGGAAACTAGATCAAATCCTCCGTTTTTTGAAACAAAATCAAATCATCTCTTTTTTGAAATAATATCCAATCTTTTGTTTAAGAAATAGGAATCTAAATCTTTTCTAATTTGAACATTTCCTAATTCCATACCTTTCCAAATTTCAACTTTTTAAATTCTAAATTTTCAAATCTTACTTGAACTCAAATCTTTCCTAATTTCAAGTATTTTCAAATCTCAAACTTTGAATCTTTCTAAATTCAAACCTTTATTAAATGCAAACCTTTCCAAAATTCTAAAACTTTCCAAATTCGAAACTTTCTTAAATTGAAACTTTCTAAATTCAAAACTTTTCAATTTCAAAACCTTTCCTATTTTAAACTTCCCTAATTCGAAACTTTCCTAAAATGAAACTTTTCTAAAATAGGACTTTTCTATTTTGAAACTTTCCTAATTCGAAGATTTCCTAAATCCAATATTTCCTAAACCCCCGCTCTCCAAATCATTCCAAGTCCAATATTCAAGTCAAATCTTTTCTAAATTTCTTCCAAGTCAAATCAAATCTTTCTTAAATCTTAAGTCTTTCCTAAGTCCTATCTTTCCTTAGACTAGGTTTCCTAAAACCGAACTTTCCAAGATCAAGCTTTTCAAGTTCAAGTCAATTCAATTCAATTACATGCTTCAACCCTAGGTTACCCTAATTCGACCCCAACCCTAAAGTTAGGAAGTGTCCAACTCTTCTCCAAAAACTCCTTTCTAAACCAAGATGGTTTTTCAAACGTCAATTCAAGTCAAGATGTTTTCAAAACTCTATGTTTCCAAATCAAGTTCAAAGTCAATTCTAAGTTCTATTTCAAATCCTCAAGTTCTATATCAAAGTCCAATCTTTTCAAATCTTCCAACTCAATTTCAAATTAAAGTTCAATTTTCAGTCTTCAAATCTGAGTTTCGAATCAAACTCTTTTCAAATCAAATTTTCTATCAGACTCTTGTCCGAACTACGACTGACCTGATTCCTAAACAGGTATACATAGGCAACTTTCATGGGTGCGGTCACAACTTTTTTCAAGTTTCCAATTCCATAATTATTTTCAAACTTTCAATTCCAAAAATCTATTTTCAAATCTCTATTTCCAATTTCTAAAACTTTCTTTCAAAATCAAATCTATCTTTGTAGATCCATTCTAACTTCAAATCAAACCTTTTCAATTTCAAATCCAGTCTTTTCAAATCCATTTCAAGATCAAATCAAGCCTTTTCTAAAATATATTTTCAAAATCAAATCAAGTCTTTTCAAATCTACTTTCCATAATCAAATCAAATTCTTGCACTTGCATATCATACATCATGTCAAACTTCTTTTCTACAATTCTCTTTTAAAGTGGATAGTTTTGGACAATTGTTAATCAAAGATTCTGAATGAGTGAACCTAGGGTGAATAGACATGTAGGTACCACAAGGGTAGAATAGGGTGATAGTCTAGTGCATCTTCCTTATACATAACCAACCCTCGAACTTAGGATCACTGTTTTCCAAGGACCAAACAAAGTTATTGTCTAAAAGCGCTTAAATCTTTCCAAAAGTTGCCTAACAACCTATTTTCTTAAAATCCCTCTCTTGAGGAAATATTTTCGAAAAAAAACCTTTTTTCAAAAAACCCATGTGTTGCCTTTGGATTATGCTTAGTTTTAGGTGACCTAACTCACCTTAATTAAGTTAGGTGGCGATTCCAAATTGTTTTCCAAATGCCCTTAATCAAAATCAATTTCTAATTCAAACCTTGTCGCACTCATCTTTCTAGGAGGATGAGTTCTAATGAGACAGCACTATGTTTTTCTCACTTGTCTTTTTCAATTATGAAAAATCGGGGCGTGATAGCTGGCGACTCCGCTGAGGATGCTTCGAGGGTTAGGCTAACATCATGTCCCTTCACCCTCACCTATTCGGAGTCTTTGATTAATTTATCCAATTCTATTCGCTTCAAACTTTCAAAATCAAGTTTTCCCAAGT
The DNA here is from genome assembly GCA_033060915.1 of Euryodendron excelsum. NCBI lineage: Eukaryota > Viridiplantae > Streptophyta > Magnoliopsida > Ericales > Pentaphylacaceae > Euryodendron > Euryodendron excelsum. The sequence goes on from CM065389.1 coordinate 38,390,464, forward strand.
TGTTTTCAAAAGCATATCATTACTTGCTTTCAATTACTTTCAATTATTCTATCTTACATTATGTTTGTCATTCAAGTACTGACTTTTGCATATTTATTTTTGTAGGTGGACCCTTGTTCACAAATTTATTTCATGTTATATTAACTGTTGTGTATGAATGAATGTATGGAATGGACAGGATGGATGGGAGTTGTTGGGCTCTTTCTTCCAATTTTTAAAAATCACACACACACTGCACATGCACTTGCATTTTACATATTTAGATTCTCTACCTTGATATGTCTCTTCTAGTTAGAAGGGGGAACGGTATATTAGTTGTGGGCAAGATGTTGTGTCAGTTTCTTCACCTACGGCCTCTTGATGGTTTTCCCGCTCGAATCACCAATCGATAATGGCACCACCTCGGGGAGTGGGCCTAGGTTTGAAGATCTAGGAACCAAGCCTTTTTAGGACACATTAGTAAACCCCCAACCTCATGCTCATATAGACACCATGCATAGCTGAACCTCTACCGGATTTAAGACACGTGCACCATTTTCAAAACCATGGAGGAAAGGGTGACTGCTTTACTTTCCTTTAAATTTGTCTATTCTTGTTGTTATAACACTTGTATTCCTATTGTTATAATGCCTATCTAACTGCTCATGCATGCATGTTTACTTTACCATTGTATTCTCTCTCCTTATACTCTTTGCATCCATATTCATGCATATAATATTCCATGTCAAGACAAGAGTTCCAAAGTAACTCAAATCGCTGCATTCTCATGCATATGATCAACCCAAAGAGAGTGACACCAACTTCGCTCTCCATTGCATTAAACCTACCAAAACCCTAAGGGTTCTCATGTAACCCAAAGGAATCATTGCACCCATTTCAAGTCATTCCATAAAAGGGGCCCCAATCCCTCTATGCTCACGGAGATAGGATTGCCAAGAAGACAAGGGGTAATCAATCAACAAGGTCTCTCAACGATATCCTCGATATCAAATCCCAAGAAGGCGAATCCGAAGACTCAAGAGTAGTTTAGGATTTTATATATAAAATTAGATAGGTGGAAGTCCAAAAAAAAATGTTTCCCTCTCCCCCATTAAAGTGTACTCTATTTCCTCTTGAATTCTAAATTCAAAGTTCTATGTGTCCCTTTCCTTTTCACAAATGAATGTACGAATGAAAGAAAATTCCCACTTGACAGTAAGGTATTTGCATACAGGGGCAAACCCCCTATCTCCAAAAGTGAGCAAATACATCATGTTTAGTTTCTCTCTCAAGTAGGGGTACCCCTAGGACATGCATTGGATAAAAATTTTCAAATCAAGGCACTAACTCCTCTTTCATTTTTTGTCTTCTATCCTCCCCCTCATTATCTCCAAGTACCAAGAGAACTGAAGACAAAAGTTAGACAAGAAGTCAAAGAGCACAACCAAACTCATGAAAACCCCTCTAGCATCATGCCCAATTCAAACTCATGCAAAGATAAGCCCAGCTATTGGAAGAGGCTGAAACACAAAGTAGTTGATTCGATAGAATATATTAGGGTTTACTGGCAGAAACACACCATTTTTTTTAGGAACATTGTCTAAATTTTGTATAAAGGCTTTATGGACTAAGCAATTCAATTTGAAATGATTAGAGGCCCTCAATTCTGCTACCATACATAAAAACCTCCCCTTTTGCTTAACCCACTAGTGCCTCACAGAAAGCGAAAGATTTTTTTTTTCTTTCTTTCAATCCTGATCCAACACCATCCCCCCACACTGGGGCGGATAGATAACTGAGAACTCCGCAAGGCATGTCATTCATCCTTCATCAAGCTGAAGCAATGTTGACGGCTCTATGGATCAAACAATCTAGCTCAAAATGAAAAGAGGCCCTCATTTCATCTCCTATACAACACAAAGCAGCCATTGTCAAACCCTTTGAGTTGGTTACTTTCCTTTTTTAGGAAAAAACCCCAACATAGGGATCACCGCCCACAATGGGTTAAATTAAAATGCTAAGGAAAGGATCTAAGAGAAAGAAGTTGTAGAAATGTTCATCTCATAAAAAGCAAAAAGAACAAAAAAAAAACAAAAGGAAAGAGTTGCCAAAGGGCAAGAGGCCAAAAAAAAAAAAGAAGGGGGCATATATGAGAAAAGGCCTGAAGAAAAGTGTGAAGAAAGTCATGTTTGTGTAAAGCATATAGAAAGACCGAAAGAAAACAAAAGCGTCATTTCTATAACATCCTGAGAAATATATAGTAAAGGCAAGAAGGAAAGTTCAAAGGTGATCCTAGGTAGTAAGGAAGCCCAATAAAAGCAATAGGTTCAAGCCTCTGCCCTTTCTTGCATAAACCCAAAACCATGGCCTATGTTACAACCCTAGTAAAGTCCTCTCCGATTGAAAAATGATTGCTTAATCCAAATGAGTCAGATGTATTACCAAAGCTAAAGAAGGATATTAGGGGACTAAACCCCGTTGGAAGACCAACCAAGGATGATGTGGATTTAACTAGAAATAATATCAAATTTGAGCCCGCATATCCATTTGATTCATAAACCCCTTAACCTAGCCTACATTACGATCCAAATTAAAGTCCTCTCTGAGAAAATTGCTCAATCCAAATAAGTTTGAATAATACCAAGACAATTAGGACGAGAAAGGAGAACTAGGGAGGAATGCAGGGGTAATCTTATGCTCCAAGATATGCTTAGATAGTTTTGGTTTAAACAACCCACTAAAATCTTTAAGCCTAAATATCCTTTCATTTCTTACAACCCCTAAACCTGGCCTGCATTACGGTCCTAGAAGAAGTCTTCTTGGATTGAGGGCTTAGCTGCTTATCACTCTACAAAGGGCATGCGAGTTATTGCTCTAGCCATGGTGGCATTTTGGAAATCTAAGAGAGAAAAAAACAAGTGAGATCAGAAAAATCCCAAACAACAACCCTATAGAAAGTAGGGATAGGATAGCAAACCGAAAGGTCAAGATCCCTAGAGAATGGTGCAAATGCTATCACACTCCGATAAGAATGGGACAAAACTAAATGGGAAAGAATCCTGGAAGGGAAACAGAATCCTGAGAGTATGGTCCCAGGGGCAATCCTGGGACATTCTTTGTAAATAGCCTATATGCATGTAGTACTAGTGCATCCATGAAATGTATAACTTGTGCATCCATGAAATGTATAACTTGTACATCCATTAAATTCCTATGTAATGTGTATCTATTCATTAAAAAAGTATAGCATCCATTCAATTCCATTCTTGTATTTGCATTCATCTAAAAAGTATAACATGCATTAAATTCCATTCATGTGTGAACCTGTGCATTCATAAATATATATATATATATATATATAAGTAGGACATGCAAAATATGTCATGCATCTCATTCCACGTGCATTTATCAAAAAAAAATAATAATAACATGCATTCACCCCTTTACCTGTGCATTTTCAGAATTGACATAAGTAAACTATTTTTGTACAAAAACTAACTCTATGTCTTTCTCCCTCTCTCAAATAGGAAACAAGAAATGAGGTAACACACAAAAAGGAGCTAAAGCCACCTCTCAGACATCTCCAGGACCAGCACACACCTTAGAAAGCTCAGATTTCCACGGCCAACAAGAAACAAAGAATGGGGCAATGACCTACCATCGACCTCCCTAATCAAATGACTTTGAAAGAGGAGTACTAAATAAGTGTCCGATTGCCCAAATCTGGAATAATGAAGTACATCCCCGACAATGAGCATCGACCCCTTGCCAGAGCCTAGTAAGGCTCACGAAAGTCTCTCCCACAACCATAGGAGCATATGATTGTCCCTCATGAATTCTAGCAAGCAACAAGCGCAACTGCCAGTCGATCAAGTCATCCACCAGCGATAAGGCCACCATGCAAGAAATGGACCAATCCTGAGGAGTATGCCAATCCCCTGAATAATTAGCCTGCCCGCCGCAAACTTGAAATGAGAGAACAAGAACTCTACTGGAACACAGGGAAACTAGGGCAAGAGGCCTGAGGAAAGGACTGCATAACGGAGCTGAAGAGACAATCTTGATGCAGCCATTAGGAAAAATAGGTCCTATAATGTCAGCTGAATCACCTCGAAGACCTAGAAGGAGGCCATACTCGTGGGGAGTGGGAGTAAGCTCACATCCCCTAAAATGGAAAAGATACAAGTCAGACTGCTGGAAAGGAATCACCGCCTCCACAAATCCGAGGATAAGCGGCATTGATAGGAGAGAAGCTATGTGACCAAAAGAGCAGCAAAAGATATCCTATTCATCTGGGGGATACCCACCATACCAAGCTCAAAACTGTCATTGCCTGCGTCTGCCATCCTAAAAGGTAAGCCAAGGTAAGAGGTATTAATGCACGGTATATGCAGTTCAAAAGATAAGAAAAGAAGATAAGAAAGGGGAAAAAGCAGAAAAAATAATAATGACAACCAAAGATCAAATATAAATGAAAATAAATAAATGACGCAAGTCTCGATAATGTCTACTCAATTCAAAGGGTTTTTCTTCTTAAGCTTTTCCTTCAAAATTTTATTTTTAAAAATAAACTCTCAAAAAGGGTTTCCTAACTATTTCTTTCAAAAATTTATTCTTAAAGATAAATTCCTAATGTTCTTAGTATTTCTTTCCAAAAGCTATTTCAAAATCAAGTCCTAAAGTTCTTTTCGAAATCAAATTTTCAATCTATCTCAAAGCCTTTTTGTCAAAAAGATTTCTATTCCAAACAAACTTCAAGAGTTTCCAAAACTCTTTTTCCTGAAAAGTCAAATTTTAAGTCAAAATGAATTTTCTATACATTTTGGTATCAAAATTCAAGTCTCAGGTCAAAATAAATTTTCTATACATTTTGATTTAAAAACTCAAATTTCAAGTCAAAATGAATTTTCTATACATTTTGATTTCAAAATTCAAGTCTCAGGTCAAAATGAATTTCCTACACATTTTGACTTCAAAAGTCAAGTTGCAAGTCAAAATGAATTTCCTACACATTTTGATTTAAAAGGTCAAGTTTCAAGTCAAAATGAATTTCCTATACATTTTGTTTTCGAATCAAAATGAATTTTCTGAACATTTTACCTTCAAATTTCAAGTCAAAACGAATTTTCTACACGTTTTGTCCAAAATTTCAAAATGATTTCTAATTTAAAATTATATCTCAAGATCTTCCAATCAAAGTCCAGCCCAATTTTTTACTCCAGAAGAGTTCTATTCCAATCAAGGTTTTCTAAAGATTCTTCCTCCAAAAAGTTCTCTTCAAACTCAAACTCAATTCTTCAAAATTCTCAACAAAGCCCAAAGTTTCCAATTTCAAAATCCATTTTCAAATCTTCTAAAATATTTTCCTTAAAAGTTTTTATTCAAAATTTTATTTTCAAAAAGTCTTCCTAAATATTTCTTTCAATAATTTTACGCTCCCTCGAGTTTCTTAGGGCCTTCTCCACCAAAAAGGCCCCGCTCTCAATAGTTTTATATCTTTTTCCTTCAAAAATATTTTATTCTAAAACTTTTTCAACTCTTTTCCTAATTTCAAAAAATAATTCGGTAGAGTTCCGCTTAAAAGTGGTCTCTGCAATGCCCACAACATCAATACAAAACACAAACCATGCACTTCGCTATATCACAATCACATAGAACCAACACCCGCGCACACTTTTTAAATTTCTAAATTTTTCTGTTTTATTTTTCAACAAATCAATGGTTTTCAAAGTTATCCCAAAATTTCTCATAATCATTTCAAATGTTTTCTAAAATATTCCTGCATTTTCTAAGCACTAAACTCTAATAATTTCTTAATTTTCTCTATTTTTTCTATTTTTCTAAGTATTTTTTTATTTTTTTAAAAATCAAAAATTCAAAAAGCTTTTAAAAAATCACAGAACTTCACACAGTTGTTAAACACATTTTTCTAAGGCACATAATATTAAAATCTAACCAGAAAACTCAATACCCAAGGCTGTGGGAACAAACTCTCAATTTCTGTACAGACCATCTTTACATAAACACGCAAAATTGCTCAAACTAAATCAAACAAGCACTAAAATGCAAAAATAATGTCACCAAACTGTTCAAAACATATCAAAATGTCAATTTCCACTGTTCACATGATTCAAATGGAATTTTACACATCAAAATCAACATAAAATAAAAAACTCACCTCTTGGAGTTCTCTGGCAAAATCTTCTCTTCTGGTGAATTTTCTGGCAACGGTGTCTGCTTCCGGCAATCATTTGTGGTCCCTAGGAAGCACCCCTTCAATGTCCAAGTTATTTTCCTCACAAAAGCTTCCACACTCTTAGAAAATCTCACAATCCCGCGAATGTTCGAACTAGAAATTTTTTCTAGTTTTACTTCCAGGCCTGGCGCCACTAGTCGTGGTGCCAAGGCAACTTTAAGCTAGGCGCCACTGTGAGTGGTGCCAGTGTCAAAATCCGGGCAGCTTTGCCTCGTTCTTGCCAAAACTCAATTTCAAACACCCTTTGGGCCAAATATCCATTCTCAAACTCCAGTTTTCAAAAAATCTTCAAAGTTCGTTCCTCCGACCGCCTCACGGTCAACATGGGACTCTTACTCTATCGTTTTCTATCTGCAACAAGCAAAGACAGAAAAAAAGGGGCAACTGTAAGCACCCCATTTTTTCCTGATCAACAATCTTTAGTCCGTTTAGACTTGTATTCAAGTCAATATGGACGCATTCCAGTTCAAACCAGCTTTTTAGGTATAATCCAATCAATCAATCTCTTCGCGAGCCCACTAGGCCAAAATAAAGACAAAATGACAAAAATGCCCTTAAGGCATTGTCCGGTCTAATTCCAATGGGCACATCTTCTCGAAGGCGGTAAGTTCTTGTTTCAATCTCAATTCCAAGATCAAAATCAAATTCCAGTCCTGTTCCAGTTCAAATCAAGTCCAGCACGCCTTTCGAGAAAGTTGATCCTTCAAGACGGTAAGACCATCCAGTCCGGCACGTTTTTTGAAAAAAATCTTTGGAACGGTAAGTCCCTTCAAACACCCCCAAGTCCTCGAGATGGTAGAACGGTTCACCTTTGGCGCTTGCTAGCTCGCCAATGAAGAAATGTATGTTATCCACCATGCCTTTTGAGAAAGATTATTCCTCAGGCAATAAGTTCACCTAGCAGCTTCTAGAAATCAGGCAGTCTCTGGAATGATCACGAACCGTCAGAGTGGCGGAAGCACTAGTAAACATCGTAACAGTCAGAGTGGAAAGAACACTCATAAACAAGTCAGCATTGGAAATTGCCAACGAACCCCTATGTCAGGGGACCACCGTCAGAGTGATGGAAACACTCAATGCCCTGGCCAACACCAGTGCCTGCTAGCCCACTCTGGTGAAAAATGACCAAACTGCCCTTATGACTTTCTAGCACATTTCTCGAGAAAGTACTTAAGTCCTCAGAATGGTAACTCCACCCTTCCAAGATTGTCTTAAAAACAATCCAGCATGATTAGGTGCCTTCCAATTTATTTCAGGCCAATTCCGAGACCTTCCGGTCAAAATGACCATTTTGGCCCCAGGCATCTGAGCACCTTGGGAACCACATTTGCTCTAGGTATTAAACTGGTAATCCTTCGGGGATGTTTCTTATAGTATTCCCGACCTTCCATTACCTTTCTGGATCATTCTGAGTCAGTTCCGGCAAACTAGGTGCAAAATGACCGTTTTGCCCCTAGTGGGCCGATTGCCTTTTCCAACCACGCCAGCTCTAGGTATCAAACCGGTAACCCCTTGGGACATTCTAAATAACATTTCCAAATCTTGAGTCTTCTTCGAGGATATTCTAAGTCCATCCCGGCAGTTTTTCGGTCTAATTGACCGTTTTGTCCCTAATGGCCCAGTCAATCCTTCCAACACATCTTAACATCATTCTTCAAGTCTACTTCCCTCGAGATACTATTCTAAGGGTTCCTATCCTTTTCCAGCCCTTTAGGCCATTCCCGGTCCTTTAAATCATTCCCAGACCTTTCAGAGTCACTCCTAGTGAAGCTAGACTAAAAATTGCATGGTAGTCAATAGTACAGGCGCCCAAATCTTCTAAAGATATATTGCTTACCGACTTTAAACATTTCCTAAATGGTTGGCGCCACTCAGTGAAATTTTTGGCCTGACACCACTGCAGCAAGTGCTAATTCACTCTTCTATCTATAAATACAAAGCCTTCTCCAACGTGAAAAGGGTTTGCAAACACAGTTGAAAAACCCTATTCTTCGATATACAGAGCTCAAAGTCCTTCCAAACCCTAGCTCTCTTTAGGTTATTCAAACCCTAGTCTCCATATACAAAATCCTAACCCTATACACTTAACCCTAGCTTTTATACGCTCATATACGGAACTTCGAAGCCTCCATTGAAGACTTGAAGTGCTGCAACTCAGAAGTTCTCGAAGATCAAAGCAAGCTCTTGAAGACCAAGACAAAACAAAGCAAGTGAAGCAAGCAAAATAAAGAAGACACAAGGTAGGCTTTCTCTTTACGTTTACGCAATTCTCCCATTTCTCTTCTCTCTCCAAACCCACTTGGGTTTTCTTCTATTTTAATCCACATCTTCTACCCCTTTTTCTTGCATGCTTGAAACATGGGATTCCCTGGTTCATGTGTAGGATTGGGCTAGTAAAAGTCATTGTGTCGGGGGCCTTCTCTTAGTCTAACTTAGGTTGGGTTAGCCTAAGGTTAGGGGTGACCTAAGGTTAACTAACTTTGGTTTGGTTAGTCCTAGGGTTAAGGTGACCTAGGTTTAATCAACTAAGGTTTGGTTAACCCAGGGTTAAGGTGATCTAGGGTTAATTAACTCAGGTTTGGACAACTAGGGTCAAGTTAACCTAGGGTTGGACAACTAGGGTCAAGTTCACTTAGGGTTGGATTGGAAAATGGTTTTGAAAGGTGGTTTTATGCATTTTTGAAAAGATTTTTGGAAAACAAATTATGTTATGGAAAGGACTTTGGAAAACAACCCTTTTGAAGATCATTTCCATGAAAATTTGACTCTAGCCAATGATATGGTTTATATGGTTGGTGCTTGAAAACCGTTCTAAAGAAGGTTTTCTTAGGACCATTATAACCTTTATCTTGAAAAGAGTAGGGATTCCTAAAATCAATACAATGATGACAACTTTTTGAAAAACCATTTTTAATGCAAAGATGGATAGAATGAACTTTTGAAAACCATTTTTAAGAATAAGATTTTGAAAACCATTTTTTAAAGGAAACCATTCTAACAAGTTAGGGTTCCTATGGCCAATACAAAAGGGAGACCACTCAAGAGAGAGTTCCATGGGGCTATTCCAACCACTAAACTTGAGAGAATAGAAACCTTAGAAATCAAAGAGTTTGAAAATCATTTTTGTGCAAGAGTAAAAAGAGAAGGGAAATATTCTAACAATTTAGGGCTCCTATGGCCTATATAAAAGGGAGACCACTCAAGAGAGGGTTCCATGGGGCCATTCTAACCACTAAATTTGAGAGAATAGAAACATTAGGAATTAGAGAGTTTGAAAAGAATTTTTATGCAAGTTGGAATGCAAGGGTGCAAAAATATGAGTTAGGGGTTAATGGGGGAGTTTTCTAAGGCATAATTTCCTAGAATCTCATTCTAAGCTTTGAGGGACCAACTCTTAGAATCGTTTTGAAGGGAATATAGAGCTTGAAAATGACATGTAAATAAGGATAGTGTAAGTTTTGAAAAACATAGTTATAAACATGAAAATAAAGCCAAGCACATGAGACATGAATAAGATAGCAATATGCAAGGGGGTTATGAATTCATACATGGCTTTAGGCTACACCACATAATCAAGGGAATCCAAGGCCATACCATCTTAAAGTAGGCTATTGAGGGATCCCCCTACATGGTGGCTCTTACTAACTTTTTTCTAGGCATGAACTAAGAGCCCTCTTGCTTCAAACATGCAAGAAAATAGGATAGAAAGTGGGAATTAAAATAGAAAATAGCCTAAGTAGGCTAGGAGGGAGAAAAGAGGAGTGGGGGAAGACAACAATATAAAAGAAATAACATATTTTGCCTTCAATACACTTCCAATCTTCTATGGGTGTTTTGATTTGAGCTAGGAGGGCTTTAAGTATGCTTGAGGGGCTGGAATGAAGTATTCTATGGCATGACTGGCTATGTAGGTGAAGTGTATGGGTTAGGGGGAGGTGGAATATAGCCAAAGTGTTTGAGGTATGGGATGTATATAGGAATTCGGGATTCTGGAGCAATTTTTGCAGAGCTTCGCTATCAATTTCCATCCTAGAATATGCAAAATGGGAGGCCTATATTTATAAGCAATCTGGGACAAGCCGGGCGCATGTGGTACATGCGCCTGGGCAAAATTTGCCCTGGGACATGTAGTACATACGCCAGTACTGTTCCATTGCCAAAATGCCACGTGGCACCCATTGTACTGGATAAATCTTAATGGTTAATCAAAATTTGGCCGATCTGATTAAAATCTAGGCGCATGTAGCATACACTCTGTCACCGGGAGTGTTCAATTAAACTTTGCCTCAATAATTGAGCCAACCGAGAAGGTTTAGGAGGAATCAATTGCATCCACGGTGTTCTCTTAGGATTTCTTGTGAACTTCCACTCTTTCAAAAAGTTTGAATCGTGTTCGGAAGTGTGAGATATTGTCTCAGAAAGTGTGTATAAATCGCATCTCTGTGGAGCGTCTGTGATACGCTCCGTGAGGGTTCAAAAGTGGTTGTTTGTGTGCCCCATGATCGAGGCCTTCCGGAAGTGATTTCTCTGATCGGACAGTACCGATGGAAAGTACTCTGGAAATACTTTTTGAAATTTTCTAATTAACACATTTCTCAAGTCGTTTGACAGTACGTTATAATCAGGGAGTTGGAGAAAAATTCAATCTTGGCAGAGCGTCAGTGAAACGCTCCAAGGGTGGCTGAAACTAGCAGTTTTTGAGCCACGCGATGAGGGACTTTAGGGAGCGATCGAGCCGTATCGATGGAAAAACCCATGAATGAGCTTTTGGGAATTCCCTAATTTATGCATTTCTTAAGTCATTTAACAGTGCGTTATAACCGGGAATTGGGAGAAAAGGCAATTTTGGCGGAGCGTCTACGAGACGCTCCAGGGAACTTTTATCGAGTCGGGGGTGTTTAGCATTATAAGGTGTTATTTAGGTTAAACAAGGGTGTGTGGCAAGACGCGCCATTCAAAATTCTGGGACCGGTTTTGTTTTTGGAGCGTGTTCGGGTTATCGGGGGCAAAATGGTTATTTTGGCTAGGTTTGGTTGAAAATGGCCAGGAATGGATCGGAGTGTTATGTTAAGCATGTTGGGTCATTCAAGGGTGATCTCGGGGGAGTCTTTCACTACTCGGTGGGATTTGTGCATTACTAGGGCGTTCAGGGGTGAAATGATCATTTTGATCGGAGTTAGCTGGAATGGAACCGGAATTGAACCGAATGACGTGCGGAGTACACCCAACTGCTTAGTAGCACTTTGGAAGGGTGGACTTATCGTTTTGAGGGATTTTGAACTTTCTCAAAACGTGCCTAGAGGCCCAAGGGGCAGGTTTAGTCATTTTTCACCGAGTCAAACTAGCAGGCGCTGGTGTTAACCTATGTGTTGGTCACCGAGACCGCCCGATCTCAAAAAACTACTTGTGCGGTGTTGGTCCCTGAGACCGCCCGATCTCTGACAACTACCTGTAGGGTGGTGTTAGTTTCTGAAAACGTCTGGTCTTAAAAAATTACCTATGGTGGTGGTGTTAGTCTCTGAGAGCGTCTGGTCTCAGCGAACTACCAAATGATGGACATTCTACATTGGCAAGCTAGCAGGCGCCAGAAGTGAGCCTTCTAGAATTTGATAAGGTGTTGGTCCCTGAGATCGCCCAATCTTGGGAAGCTACCTGGATGGCGTTGGTTCCTAAGGCCGCCAAATCTCGGAAAGCTGTCTGGAATGCCTAGGGGTATGACTGTGTTTATGGCTTCAGTGGGACCTTGTGGGCCAAGGAAGCTACTAGTTTACTGGATTGGAGTGTAAAACACCCGAATTGGGTTTGCATGTGTTGTGATGTTTGAAGACTGGGTCCGGTAGGGCTGGAGATTGCCGAGCGGATAAAAATGAGATACTTATAATATACATATACATATACAGTGAAACACAAAATTATGAAATGGGATGGTTTCTTGTGATAGAGGTGGTGCCTAAACCCCTATGAGCAATTAGGGGGCACTTCTCAAAAAATTATTCGGTTATCCAAAATCACCACGTCACTTCTATTCTTCTTCTCACAAGATAGTGGCTTCTGAATATACTTACTGCCATTGGACCCATTTAATATGGTTCAGACGCACTATATTTGGAGAGAAAGAGGTGTGGTGCTCTTGGAGGCAAGACCAAATAAATTTTTTTAAAAGATTCACTGAAATTAAGGATTAGATTCTTTCTTCTATTTGGTTATGTAAAGTCAGGGTCAATAGTTTCATAGATACTTTGGAAGAATTGATGATTGCTGCAACATAGAAGTTGAAATTTGCCGATATACAAAGATTTAACGACCATGTTTGAAAAAGAGTTTTATGAAGTGGAAGTTAAAACTGATTTAGAGGAAGTTATGAAGATAATTTAGGAAGGTGTTGTTCAAGGGTTTCCTCTAAGGGCTTTAGTTAAAGACTCAAGATTCCTTCTGAGAATGTGCAAAAGCAAAATCCAACACACTCTGAAACAAGGCATTAACAGTGTAGATAAATTAGCCAAATTGGGAGCTGAGCAACAAGAGAGACTTGTCATCCTTGAAGATTCTCCGAAATCTCTGAGATCCTTCTTAGTGGAAGACATGTTGGGCACTTCTATTGAGAAAATATAGTTCTCCTTGTTTTTTTTTCTTTTTCTTGTTTTTATATTTACCTTCTGATGCACTTAAAAAAAAAAAAAAAAAGGTATGCAAAGCCAGTAGATTTTTTTCTTTTCCTTTTCACTTCCTAATGGTATCACTTCCTAGTGATAGCTTGGTATAATAATCTCATAAGAAAAATCTATTTAAAAAATCTTTACGAAAATGTGCTAGTGATAATTCTTAAAATTATTAGTTAAAATAGTGTTTTAATTTAAAATAAAAGAATCACTTGATGAAATATATATATACTAGGGATGACCTGTGCCTATGGCATTTCTAAACATATATGCAGTTAGTTTGACTGATAAATATTATTTTCAAAATTTCTAGATTAAAACTGCGTAAATACATTCGTAAATTATTGTAAAACCTTTTTTAAAGATAAATCTGTTCAAAATCCCAACAAAATTTTTTTTCCAACATCATGCAACCAATTAACCATGTAAGAACGTTTTTATTTAAAAAAAATTCTGGATCAAAACTGCGTGAGTTCATTTGTAAATTCTTCTAAAAGCATTTTAAAGATAAACCTGTTTAAAATCCCAACAAAAAAAACTTTTGAATATCAAGCAACCAACCAATCAATCATGTAATCCAACAGCCAACAAAAAAATCATGTACTCCCATCGTCCAACAACCAACACAAAAATAATTTTAAAACATCCACACAAAATATAGACTAAAAATCCACAATATTACATCTTAATAAAGCAACAACCAATTGACATATAGGAATGAAACAATTGGCGCACAATGTATCTGCCTTGAGGAGAGCAATAAAATCACTTATTCAGTGAGCCAAAAAGTAAATCCCTGGACATGTACATAAGGCCACTTCTATATTCCTTTGTGCTACAGCCAATTGAAGCTTTTATCCTTTCTCTTGTATATTGTAATAGTCAAGACTTATTGTAAAGCTTCAGACAGAATTTTTCTAACCTGTTGACATATAAGAATGAAACAATTCAATTTCTAATCCACTCAGATAAATGGTCATGACGCATTATCAAAATTAAACTTAATAAGCCTCAAAGCTACATCAATGATCAAACACTAATATATCAATTGAAAGGGTTGAACTACATGCAATATAATTCACATGATGAGATGTACCAGTTAATACAACTTATGAGATTTACCAATTATTGCACGATGGGATTTACCAGTTAATACACATGCAAAAAAGAAAAAAAAAACCTTAATTTTTTCAACCCAATCACATCAGCTACAATTAAGCTAAAAAAGAGGGAAAAAATAGCTGAAATGCCCCAAAGATAGATAGAGAGAGAGAGAGAGAGAGAGAGAGAGGACTAAGGAGTGTAAAATGCCAACACTTTTATCACTCAAACTTTCATCTCTCAGTCCAATATCTCATTAAAGTTTGGATCAGTGTTACCTTAGAAAAGGTTTTTTTTTTCTCAATTTCCTTTTATCTTTTTATTTCACTCTGTCTTAATGAGACAATTTCACTATGTGCTTAAGTAGTATTACAAACATATTAACAGGAAAAAAAAAGTAATTCAAATTACATCTACAATAGGTTAAAAGAACTAAATAATATATATAAAAGCATGTTGTAGAATGACGTAAAAAAGGGTTGCTATTCAAACCTCAGGTTTTCTAAATACTGGTTCTCTTTTTCTTAGTGATATGTCTGCGACCTCTCTCTTACTTTTTCACACTGGTTTGGTCTTGTACAGTCTCTTCAGTTCTGTCTTATTAGCACACACAACCCATGGCACACCACACCAATTCAATATAAAAAGCAACTTATTTAACAACAATCTAAAACCTAAAGAAATAATGTATTCAAAGGCTTTAAAACACCAAACCTTTCTTTGCAAATTTAGTGGATGGGGATACGGCAGGACTACTTCAACAACCTATATCAGCATTAAAACAACAGCGTATATTGCATTTGTGAAATAAAACCAGTAATCAACAGTAAAAGGTGGGCACAAATAACCAAAACAATAGCAAATACGAAATCAAATGTGCCCAAAAAAACTAAAAATGGAAAATAAAAACCAAAACTGAACTAAAAAGCAAAATGTGGAGCAAGAGGGGTGAAGAGCAATCCGTCGAAGACCCATTCCATTTTATGATTTTTTGGCTTATCTTTGATGGGTCTATGGGGGAGATGGTTATGCTTATGGTCGTGGAAGAAGGTAGCAAGGGAGAAAGAGATGTAAGAGAGGCTGTACACAGCTTCATTTTCTCTTTTTGCTTTCCTTTTCAGTGAGGAAAAAGAATGAAAAGGAAAGCAAAAAGAGAAAAACAAAAAAGGAGAAAAAAAAAAAAAGTAAAAGAAAGATATATGGTACCATTGCAAAAGTTAGCAGAGAGAGTGAGAATTTTTATTGCATTGAATTGAAAAAAATAAGCCTAAAACTAAAAATATGGGTCCAAGAAAATGAGCATAAAATTGGAACAAAAAAAACAAAAAGAAAATATAACAATGCAGAGACATATACAGAGGAACTGTACCTTTAAAGGAAGCGAGTGATGGCTTTGAGAGAAAGCAAAATAAAAGAGAAACCCAGAAGTTAGAAACCCGCAGACATGGTCTGTAAAAAATAGGGAGAGAGCCAATAGAAAGAGAAGTTGCAGAAAAAAGAATAATCCATCTTGATTTTACTTTCATGAAAGAGATAAGAAAAGACCTACATCTTATTTTTTGCAATATTTATTAGCCAATATCTATATAATAAAACACAAATCCAGCCCAAACCCATCTATGTCTCCCTCACATTTGTATCCCACGGCTTAAACACCCCTAGGTACCATTTTTTTTTTTTTTACAGCCTGTTTATTACCCAGCAAAATGCAATTGATAGAAGATTGAAAAATATCCCCAAAAAAAAGCTGTGATGGAATATTACCGGAAAATACAATGGTCTTTATCGGAAAACTCAAGGACTTGGAAATGGAAACCAACAGAATTGCAACCACCGAAAATGGACAGAACTTGATCTTCAAATCTCCCTCAAGAAACTGCAGCCTAGAATTGCTTTCTCAAAAAAAAAAAAAAAACCCACAGACCACGCTATATAGAGATGTTTTGTTTCATGTTAAATTGTTAGTTGTTCTATATAGTGATCTCCTAAACCTTTGACACTAACATGCTCATTCGACCTTTTTCTATGCAAAAAGAAAAAAAAAAGTAAAGGGAAAAGTGAAAAAAATCGGAGATCATTATAGTATTCTCTTTGCCAAAAAAAAAAAATTAAATAGAGGGCAGCAACCAAAAAAAAAAAGAAGAAGAAAAAATGAGGACTACAAACCTTTACATATGTTCAATGAAGATTTTATTTTAGCGCTATTCAATTTGCAAGCAATGCAACTGCAACCAATATCCACAGTCAAGTCTCGATTGATAAAAAAACGTGCTTTGCCTCTAACAAAAATGACATTCAAACAACCCTCATACAATTTCACCAAATAATTCAAGAAGGCTAAAACCCACATATAGAAACACCACAAACGCTATCTTGCCATTGCTTAATCCAATTGAACTGGCCATTGCATTTGCATAATAACCAAAAACATAATTGGGTTTTTATGTCTTTGTCACTGTTAATGCATCAGAAGGTTTGTGCAAGTAGTAAAAATTAGTGATCAAGTAAAAAGCCTTAAAATCTGAAGCAGTTAACCACACACCCAAAAAAAAATAAAAAGGAAAAGGGAAAAGGTGATGAAGAACTGTGCTAACAGTGAGAAGATATTGGTGGTAAAGACCTCACCTCATTGCCGCGCGTAAGAGGACTATTGCCAGAGAACTTGCAGCTGTGAAGAGAACTGTTGCCGGAGAAAAAAAAAAGAAAGAAAAATGGAAACAGTGAGAAAATCTGATGGAAAGGAGAAAAAATGGTGATAAAAACTTTAAGGACCATTTATACATCATATCTGACAGTGGCAAAACAAAAATGAGGACTACAATGGCAGGAGTTATCCGAAAATATGACTACAAACAATTAAAAAGTGAGGAAATCCACGTAAAACAAAAAGGTGAATTTTTTGGCTGTAAAAAAAAATGGAGAAAGAACCTAGATTTCGATAGTGAATGTTTTGATCGAACGCATGAACTCTAATTTAGTGCAGGGATGCCGAGATAGCCCTAGCCACCAAATATGGGGGAAGAATGAAAAAAAGGAATAGAAGAAGATAGGGAAAAAAAGAGATAGAAAATGGAGTAAAGATCAAACCTGGAATAGAGTAAAAAACTTGGATTTCGGTCCTCTTCTTCTATGCAAAAATGATTCTCAGTTGTACAAAAATGAGGACTACAAAAATAAGGATTTCATTAAATGATTGAGATCAGTTGAACCTTTTGTCCCAAACCCAGATTCCGCCCAAACCCCTCCATGTCAGTTGGTAACTGAGATTCATCTCAGCCATTGGATCAAAAGTTTCTCCCATATCAACCATTAGTTCAAATTGTTAAAGTGTGTTGGCAGGTGTGGCTTGGAAAACAATAATGTACATTAAATGCTACTTTGAGATACAATTTAATCGAATGGTTTGGGGTTGATTTTGGTTTCAATTGTGCGGCTGAGATGATATAATGTTGGTTTCATGTTAGTGAGATATAGTTTATCCAACGGTGGAGACTCTTTTTTTTTTTTTTGAATATGTGGTTGAGATGAATTTTCATTATCTACTTTTGGCAACTCCAAGGCTCCAATGTCTCTTCAATCAAAGCATTAAAGGTTGTTTGCTCTCTGCTTCCTCCCTCTTTCTTTTGTTCTTCCCCTCCTTTCTTCTTCCTCTCTCTTCCTTCCTTCCTTCCTCTACCTCTCTAGCTGCCGATGCCAGCAACTAAGCAAGCTACTTCTCCTTTACCTCTTTATCATTTTTTCTTTTCCTTCAACTTCAGCAACTCCGATCACATGTCTCACCACAAACTCATAGTTCAATATACCTCTAGCCATAGCCATAACAACTTGGCCGAGCACCAACTGCCCAAGTGTGCAATGGTCTTTTTGGAAAGAGAAAGGGAGAAATGGAGGATGTCTTAGTGAGGGTGGTAGAGGCATTGGGTTGTCTATGGTGAGAGAGATATCTGGTTTTAGCAACATTTTTTTAATATAGATTTATTTGAAAGGTAAATATTTTATGAAAAGTGATTTTTGTGAAAATTTTAAAAAGATTTTTGAAGAATCATGGTAGGATGTGGAGCAATGGAGGTGGAGGAGCTATATACACCCGTCGTCCAAAGATAGATGCTGGACATTTCTTACTACATTATACCAAACTGCTTGGAGTGAGTTCCCCCCTCTCTTTCTTTTCGCTTTATATCTTCAGGTGGGAGGAAATATCTTTGATTCACTGTCTCTATAACCTTGATTTTCAACTGATTAACTGTCACCATAAGCGGAGAGGCCTACCGAGAAGGTTGGTGGTGCGTGGGCCAATGCAGCAAGCGGTGCTAGAGGTTGGTCTTTTAGGAGGCAAAGATACTACAGTGAAGAAGTTTTGGTAGGATGGATGAGAAGGTGAAACATGGGGGTAGAGGTGGGCCAAAAGGCATAAGTTCTGGTCTGAGAAGAGACCTGGGCTTATGATCAAGAAAACTACTTAAGAGTTTTGTTTTGTTTTGTTTTGTTCAATTTTTCTTTTTTTTTGATTTTGTATATGGCAGTTGATTGTTGTCTATTGGTTAATTTAATAAAGGACAGAAATAAGAGTTAATAATTGTACTTACTGAAAGCTTTGAAATCATTAGGTGTTTAATTTGATGAAGTGAAGAAATTACGGGTTAACATTTATACCAATGAAATTTAAGTAGTTTTTCAAATCTTCCAAGGAAGTAATGCGCATAAGGAATTATCCTAAAGAAATGAAAAGGAATTCTTTTTTTGATATGGTAAGGAGAGCAGCATGCTTATATTTGTTAGACTATACGAATTATTGCTAATTGAAAATTTGTGAAGTTGAAAATTGAGTTTTTTTTTTTTAATGGTTTGCTTGTTTTTTTCTTTCATTTTACTATGCGATCTTTCTCAATCCATCTCATCTCTTTGATTTTTTTGGGGATTTCATGGCAAGATTTTCTTATTTTAGTTAATGTGCAGCATTAATAAGATGTTTCACAGAGTAAACAATGATAGCAAAGAATTGACAAAACAGATTTCAATCTCGAAAGTCTTTTAACTACAAATTGTTAAAACTATTAATTGATATTGCTTTTAATCCTATGGTCATAGTAGATATTTTAAATTTCATTATTTGCTCAAAGTTGTTAAAGTCAAATTGCACTCAATACCAATTATGTTGAGAGTGTTGTGGGCACGGGTTATATTTGGTAAATATATAATGTGAAGCTATAAAAGAACACTTAAAGCTACCAGCATTTTTTAGAGCATGTAATAAAGTCATGCCAAGCAACCAAACAACTGAGATACATAAAGCAAAGAACAGGAGCAAAACTTAAACAAAAATAATGGAAAGGAAAAAAAAACGAACCTTTATGAATGTGAGATGGTTAATAACTAGGTGAGACATAGAGAATAACTGAGATGCATAAAGGTGCAAACCTGGAAAAAAAAAAAAAAAAAAAAAGGAAAAAGGTGCAAAATCTAACTTCATGGCTGTGAAATGATTGATAAACAAGTGAAACACAAATGTTAGAAAAATATAATGAAGAAAAGTTAAGGAATGAAGAGATGTTATTATAGGAGAAAATGTCTTCAAGGCACATGTGGAACCATCCGTATTAAGCTCTGCCGTAAAGGAGGCAGAAGATAGAGTAGTAGTTCTCCAGTGGTGGTTCATACATTCTAAGCAACAAAATCAAAAAAGTAAAATAATAAGTGAAATGAATAATGTAACGGATTAGGAAAACCTAAATCAAAGCACAAATTGAAAGAAATGAAAATGGATATTGTATTTTGGGAATACGTGTATATTTCATAGGTTGACCATAAGAAATAAAAATGGAAGACAAATGTAAAGACTCCATAGAAACGATTTATCATAAATATCTTCAAATATACAAAACACTTACAAAATGCTATAGAAAAAGTGAGTGATAGCTACTATGCCTTACAAAATGTGCCTACTTCATCAAAAAATGACTAATAAAAAGTGAGTGATAGCTAGTATGCCTTATAAAATGTGTCTACTTTACCAAAAATTGACTAATAATGTGCATTCAAGCTTGAAGCCCTCAGACGCCTATAGCCATGGATTTGTCATCACTTTTCGAAATGTCCAAGTATCAATTTCTACGTACTTTGGCCAATACGGAGCATGTACAATAACCTAGTTATTTATGCAAATACAAAAATTAGTACCAATAAACCAGCTCTCTACAATGTAGCTATGAAGTTACCTTATTTTTGTGTCACCATTGAAGCAGTCTAGTCATGTTGATTCTTTTAAGCTCTCTAGATTTGTCATCCCAGTCTTGCAAAAGTCCATTTGGCCTATAAAGTTAATTTATATTACACATATATATCATAAATTGAAATACAAGAATAAAGAGACTATACCAGTTGTATAGCAGTGGGGTAAAAAAATTGGGACACTATATTAAAACTTCGAGATAAACAATGTTTGTTGTGTTAACTGATCCATCTCATGGGAGGAGGACACATATGCGATCAAATGATGTGCATCTAGACAGTGCCACATATAATTGCCCATGACTAAACACTGGTGTACGCAAATCAAGCCCCACAAATTTCACAGATTGTCCTTGGGATTTATTAATGGTTAGGGCATATGTTAATCGAACTGGAAATTGACGTCTTGTCATTTTAAACAGCAGTTCTGCAGACGATGGTGCCAAGGATATTCTCGGAATGAAAGCCAAATTCCTAACCTTATCTCCACTTAAGATTTGAGCTTCAATTACAAAGGTGGCACATTTAACAACCATCAATCTTGTGCCATTGCAAAGACCCTGTTTTGGTGCAATGTTCCTTAACAACATTATGGGACAACCCACTTTCAACTGTAGCTTAAAAGGTGGCATCCTAGGAGGATCCAATGAGTTTATCAGCAGCTAAATAAGTATATGTGTGTCCTGGAAAAATATTCAATGCAGAAAGCTTGATGGCATGAACATCCTCATTCCGCGCAGAAAGAATTATGCGATCTGTTAAAAAAGTTGGGGTTGTTGTACTCGCCACATCCAGACATGGATAAACTGTAGAGTGTAATTCCTTCAAATCTAAGTATTTGCGTATTGTTAATGGAAGTTGTACAATTTCTTAAGGATTTGTCCTAATATAAAACATAAAAAATAAAATTACTAAAAAAATATGGGATATAAAAGAATCCTATCAATTAAAAACATATTCACAAATAAAGAGGTGAAGAAATATTACCTCCATTAAAAATGTGGCAAAATTTGAATTTTCAAGATCTGTAGAATTTAGACGCATGTTCAAATTCAAAGTCAAAACATGTATATCCTTCCATAGAAAAAAACGCCTCAACGATACATTAACAATTTGCTCACGAACTCCTTTAGGTACAACTGGTAGGATTTGTTGGAAGTCTCCACCCAGTACAACTGTGATACCCCTAAAAGCCTTTGACTATCACAAATATCTTGAAGTGTGCGATCAACAATTTTAATACAATGCCTATGCTGCATAGGAACTTCATCCAAAATTATGAGCTTTGTTTTCCTAAACAACTCTGCCTGCAATGATTGTTTACTATACCCACAAACTGAATTTTCTAACACATCTAATGGAATGTAAAATGTTGAATGTGCAGTGCGACCTCCTACTAACAACAACGATGCAATACCAGACGAAGCCACATAACAACAATTTGCCCAAGGCTATGACATTTCAATGCTATCGTATTGTACAGAAAAGTTTTTCCTGTTCCGGCACCTCCATTTAAAAAGAAAATCATTCCTTCACTTTCAAAGACCGAAGATGTGATAGCCTCATAAGCAGAGTGTTGTGCATCATTAAGACGATCAACATTAGTTTGTGCATCTGCGTGTTGAGCCTCATTCTGGAGTTCTTTATGTTCTAATATTAGTCTGTTACCAGATATTGCACTCCAATTTTCGGTTGATTATGGCATAGGTGGAAAGTCAATTAAACTTTTGCCTGATTCTTGTAGAAGTTTGTTCAAAAGTTATAAATTATAATCTTCAACTTGAGCCTCAGTTGGGTCCAAAATGGCAAATAAAGTACGGATCTTTTGTGTCAAATCATCACATATGTACATCTAGAATTGTTTCCATAACACATATGGTTGTAACGGAGAGCATTGCGTTAGAATAATACTAAATAATCTCCTTAATTGATGTCCAGTTTTCATAATTGCAGCCTCTTCAAGGCACTATACCCATTCTCTGTCATCTTCCAAGAGTCCTTTCGCAATGCATATAGACTTAAATGTATCAAGCAATATATTGTTCACCGTACGTAAAGATCCAAATGATTGTGGTCCTTTGATGACAATTAGTAGCAAATGCAGATAAAATCTCTCCCCACAATTAGGGCTAGCAAAGTACATTCTACCAATTGCATATCCTATTTTTCTTAGCATCCACATCTTAGTTGACTTATTCCAAACAAAATGCTGTGGGAATTCCTGGTAAGTGAAGGCACTTGCAGCTTCATTAGATGAACAACATGCAAAGAAACCAATTAAAGTTGACATTTGTTGGCCAGCTCTAGCAGCAATAGTGTCAAATGATTCAGCAGGATTAAAAATAACCCAATGCATTCCAGGTAAATGAAGTGCCAAGTGCACAACTGCAAGCATTTCTTCATGCATGGGATGGCAAAATATTCGCCAAGTAGCTTCTAGCGGTCCAATGTACCTCACGTCAAGATATTGTTGGATCTCATTTATCATTCCCAACACCATTGCTATACTATCATAACCCTTGTAAATGTATTTATGAATATATTTGACACATCTCATGCCTACACAAACTTCTACATTTATATGACAGTTAAAGCGTTTAGAAAGATATGCATTATATGGTACAACATCTCTATTATCAACTTGTTGTCCCCTGACAATGTATACTCAACCATTATTGTGACGATGATAAATAGGATAACCATCTTGGTCCATAGTTATTGCTTCTGCAAATGGTTGGAGGTATCTTTTAGTGCATTTACCATTTTCCATACACAGTGCTTGTGGATTTCAAGCACCACATGGTCCATGTACCATGCAACACTTGACAGTTTCAAAAAGTGTAGGATCATCTTCTGGATTTGAAAATTCTGCACATGCTACTTTATCTACCTGAGCACAGGTACGAACTTTATCAGGGCCGTCAAGAAACAGAAGTGCATGCATATGTGGTAAGCCCCGCTTTTGAAATTCAATAGTAAAAACATGTGCGACTTTATTACCAAACATCTTCATTGTTTCTATCTCCTTCATCAAACATTTTCTCTTCATCTCAAAAACGTAGGCAACTAAATCAGGACGATCAATAAGTTTTTAATATGGCAACAAAGCTGAAGTAATTTCTGGCCAATTGGGATTTACAGTCATGGTGAGAAATATATCTGGGTGTTGGTTATAATGCGTGATAGCCATTCAATCTTGAAATATTTCAAACATATGTCTAGGGCTACCAGTAAATGAAGAAGGTAAAATAAATCTTTGACCAATTTGGTTAGGGGCCAGCTCATCTAGACCGATATCTGTCAAACCATGGTAAAGTTCAGCATGAAGTTTTTCTTGATTAAGCTTATCGTATATCAATCAATTTTGCTTAGTGGTAGCCTAAGCATCTACCAAAAACTCTTGAAAAAGTTTACCCAATCTTAAAATAGTTGAATACTCAGTGGGTTGTTCAAACAAACGATTACTATAATACAACAATTGAGTAAGTCGATCAGTAGAAGGCTGATCATGCAGAATGTCCCACTATTTAAGACCAAGTTCCCATCCAAGCTCATCATATGGGAATAATAGAACATAATGTAACGGCAAATAAGTTGGGTAACATTCATTTATTTGCATCAGCTCATTATTTCCTCTCAAGTGCAAGATAATGTCTCTCATCCCACTAACCTCAGTTCCATCACATGGAATCACTACGGCAATCTCATCTGTTATTGGTAGATTATATCGTCGTCCATCTGTAGCTGAACTATAATGAAGATGAGCATGTGCATTTTATCCTCGCAAGGCTAATTGATTTAAAATTGCATGAGCCTGACGATATTTATCCACGAATCCATTAACTTCCAACAAAGTATTTTGAATTGTTTCAAGAACATCCCTTCTTAAATTAGGGTTTCTACGATTTCGAACTTCTAAAGCTGAATTAGGGTCAAAAATATAAAGTTGAGCATAAGTACCATCCTGACCTGGCTATGGTATTAGCGATCTTGTTTGATGATGCAATTCCCCATGGATAGTGAATGATGTAGGGGCCCTTCCACTAAGTACTCTGGGATCCAATGTAGCACCAAGGCTTGTAAAAGCATTGGCTGTATTGTATATTCGAGTATACTGTAGAAATGATTTTGATTGATCATCATCCCCATCATACAATGCTTGAAGTACTGGAGGGGGCGTAATAAGCCCAGGTAGCTTGATCTTCCCTTAGAGGCAGCAAGTACCGAAAAGGGGACGTGTTTCAGAAGATTTTGTCAACTTCTCATTCATCCAATGTAAAGCCGAACAATGAGGACATAATATATCCATTTTGCCTAGAAAATGTCGACCAAGATCTATGTTTAACCGAGGATGAGCCCTTGTACTTGTAGGCAAATCTTCTAATTCATCGTCACTACACGAATCATCTAGAGTGAATCGGCTTGTAAAAGCAGGCCTACAATAATTAATCATACATAAATTCATGTTTATGGATAATCAGATATTAAAAAATAAGAGTATTTGTTCTAATAAATAAACACATTCATTTACTGATTTCTTTGTGAAACTGAAGATGTGCTTGGCATAAATAACAAACTTATGGAAGGAAATGCAATTACAAATTGAATAACGTCAGCTATATTTGATCCTTTTTCCATGCAAGCACGGACACTTGGTGTCAAAGAAAGAATACAATCACCTAATGTACCAACTGATTGTGCAGATTTATCTCGTTCTAAGTTCTCTCTTTCTCAGCGCAAGCATTATCCCATCTAATGTGCAAAATATATCCGTCTATTTTTTTCTCATTCTCGCCGAGTGCGTTGGGCCAATGTAGCTTTGGATATAACATTATGATTTGGTACCTAAAAATATTAGTATATCATTGGGTACATACATGAATTATTTTTTTTATGAGCAAGAAATTGTCTAATCTATCTAATAAAATACAACTTTTTTTAAAAATATTTCCCTCACATTTATATCTGATGGCTCAAATTTAGTTTTGGATTCCATTCAATGGTTTAGATTTATTTTGAATTTAATTCAACGGCCAAATCAGCTATTCACCACTTCTTTCCACCCATAAAGTTTGCTAAAAAATGACTTTTTCACAACATAGAGACGTTGGTATCACTACAAAGGCTAATCTAGCTACTAAAAGAGATGCCAGTGACCAGTCACCACTCCCACAATACATCTCCTCTCCCTCTCCCTCCAAAGCCATCATCTCTCAGTTCTGACCATCTTTTCTCACAACCTACCGTGGTTGGCCACCCTCTAGCCCTCTCCCTCCTCTTCTATCTCACACCACAACCATACACTGATAGACTCAAGGCCGAAGCCATCTCTTTGTCTCTCTAAAAAGCAATATGGTAGCCATCATCTCTAAAAAATTAAATTAGTTGTAGTGATGTTATCTTAGGGTGTAAGAATTGGGTTGGGGGAGTTGAAGAGATGGGTTTGGTGGTTGTGTCACTTGTAAAGAAAGAGGAAGAAGAATGCAATGGAGAGTGGGTGGTCTATGTACAGTGTACACCATTGTTTATGTCTTTGGTATACATAAACAACTATTGTACAATGTTGCCTATAAAAGGTTTCCCCTTTTATAATCAACTATTGATTCATTGATTTTCATTCTTTTTCTTAGCTCTCTCAACCTCATCATTTGTGAAAATAAGGTGTTTAATCGTTAATAACTAATTTTTATTGGCTGGTGTTCTATTTTTTTTTTTTTCTTTGCGTTGCTGGCCAATAGGTGCTTGCCCATGGGACTCACAAAAAAACCAAGTAAGATGGGACTCAAAATAAAAAAATAAAAAAAGGGCAAAATCAAAAGCCAAATAGATTGTCCTACAGCACATTAGAAAGAGATAAGTGGATCTGGTTTGTTTTTAAAGATTCAAAAAAATAGGTGAATAGAATTTGGGAATTAAAAATTTAAATTTGAGTTTGTTGAAATGAAAAGCTTTGGACTAATGTGTTATTTCTTGAATAGGTCAGATTTTGAATGTTTGAATAGGTGAAATTTATAGAGGTTCACTGAGATGTTGGGTTTTGGTTTCGACAATGGTGAGGTATATGGTCTAAGAGAGAAGAAGAAAAAGGAGGAAAAAGAAGAAAAAAGAAAGAGTGCGTTCGTAGGGCTGACCAAAGAAAAAAAAAACATTTTTGAGAGAGACATATACAAAAAAGTAAGAGAGAGAAAGTTCGTAGATGTACAAAAAAGTTTTAACGCCTTTACCAACCCAAAAAAAGTAAGGAAGGGAGTGAGAGAGACATGTACTTGCATTAGACCATTGTCTCTTATTTTGTTGGGAGTTACAAAAGTATGATTGACATTTTTGAACTGAAGGGGTAAGAGGAGTCAAGAAATGATCTCAACCATTTGGCTGAAAAATAAATAATATCAACCATGGGATGAGACATGTACTTTTTATAAAAATTGATGTATTTTATTATATAAATGGGTATATAGTTGAGAATCTTTAAAAAATGGTACATTTAACTTTCATTTTAAGAAATATTTTCGCTATGGTAGTTTGTAGATTATGATTTTAAGGGTCTTGAAGTAAAAAAAAAAAATGAGCTCATTGTTTTAATTTTTTTTGACAATTGGATATTTGGGAGTGGGTTTGTGGGATATTTGGATTCAGGTAAATTTATTTTTTTGGGTGTTCTATTTGCAGACTTTATATTGTTAATCATGTTGTTGATTAAATCTTCTTATTTTGTATAAAACTAATTACTTGTGTCTCTTACTTTTATTTGTTTGTCATTGTTACAATAGAAATTACTAAGAAAGAAAACACAAATTGCATTTAACTTCATATGTATTCAATGTGCTAAATTGGATAACATATGTTAGCTGTGGAATACTTGGCATTAATTTGCTAAATTATTTCTCTTTCTTTAACTTGGTTTATGGGGTTCATGCTAATCAAATTCTAAACTTAAATGGGATACATTACTATGTTTAGATTTTGTGGGGAGTGCCGTAGGCACAATTTTATTCCTAGCACATTGAAACACATTAAAAAGTTGCACGAAAGTCTTCACAAACTTTACATTAAACAACTACACCCATTGAAACACTATAATAATAATAATAATAATAATAATAATAATAATAATAATATTAATAATAATACTTAAAGAACTATACCACTTGATGTGCATTTTTCTTTCCCTTGGAAGTAGAGCTTGCATTTTCTTTTCACTTAGATATCGCCATTGCCTTTGAATTTGCCTTAAAAAAGATGTAAAAGAAAAAATCTATATGACAGGGTGTTTAACATAGAGTAAATAAAGATACCAAAGACGAAGAAAAATAAATAATACGGTTTAAAGAAAATAAAGAGTTGTGTAATGAAAGAAAAACTATCCAGGCATAGTAACCCACCCCTATGTTTGCCAACACAATAGCATCATCAACATATGATACAGTTTAAAGAAAAAATAGAAGCATCTTACGCTAAACAAATTTTGCACAATTTTGTAAGCACGTAGATTTGAATGGTAGGCTTACCTCACGAATGCAAATAGTATTGAAGTCTTGCTCATCACGGATCATAACACCTATATTTTTTTCACGAAGAAACTGCACCTACATACAAAGGCATTTGAAAAGAAAAAAATAAATACATAAAGGAAATGTAGATTAAATGAAAAATTGAGTAAACAAAGCTCATCTAACTGTTTCATTTAAGTCTACATCCAGCTGTAATTAGAGCAATATATAATCAGTAATTAAAAAGTATGCATTATAAGTAGTTGAATTGCTATAAGGTATAAATATATTTAAAAAAAAATCCCACTTACATGATCAAAAATTTTGATGTTATCCATGATTACGGATTGATGCTGGTTGATTCTACGTCAACCTAAAATACCTAACATTTAGCTCCACCATATCACAACATATCAGGGGGCCAAAAAAAATAATGAAAAACTGACAGAAAAAAAAAAAGAAAGAAAGAGAAAATGAACCAAGCTCAAGGGAATTGGGTGATTCATAACAAATGAGCACCCTGACTAGGTAAAACCACCAGATTCATCAACTATACATCAAATGAAATTATGAAAATCATACCAGAAAAAAGGAAATGGAAAAGGAAAATCGTTTCTCATTAATTTCCTCTCTCTCTCTCTCTCATGAGCTCCCCTATTGTAGGGATAACCTAATAGATTTTGATTTTAATTTGAACCTACGTGCATTCATTGAGTTATGACTCATGCCCACAGCACTCCCCACAAAATCATAACCTACATGCATAGATCAAAATTAATTAATTGACTTAGAATCAAAATTCCATATCTATATAACAAAAAAAAAACTAAATAAAAATAAATTAATGAAGTAATTAAAATAACCTGTAACAACTTAATAACTCAGTGAAACTTGAGAGTTGTAAATGTAGGAGCATTCGTTCCAAGGTTAAAGAAACATAGGGTTCATTGTTCAAAATTTGATTTTAATGACCCAACCAAAAGGCACTAAAGACAATTTCACCAAAATCCAACAGCAATACCTTGAAAAATCTAAACAAAATCTATTATAGAGGTGAAAATTTTATTATAGAAATAAAATTGAATAAATAAATCTATTCGTGCGTCGAAGGGTTAAAGCACAATGACTTGGTTGGCATTTTGGAGTAAAGAAACTCATGTTAGGGCCTTCCCACTTGAGGTAATAATCACGTGAGGGCTTTGCTTTCTTTTTTTTTTTTTTTTTTGAGAAACCTAACCCAACACAACCCGTTAAAAACGGGAAGTGAGGGCTTTGCTTTCTGAGGTACATACATAAATAAATAAATAAACATATTATATATAAAGGAAACTCCCAAAGAGCATGTAAATTTTATTTTTTCAACTACCCAAAGAGCACATGACTAGGGATGTCGTGGCCCGGCCGCCCCCTTCTGTTAGTTTCTCTTGTAATTCAGTTTTTGAAATCTTTAGTTCGACTATAAATTTATACTATGGATTTAAAGAAAAAATTATTTCATACGGATTAAAAAAAAATCATTTGGCAAACAATATTTCAATGATTTGATCATTTATCCCAACCAACAATTATTTAAATAGCAAAACCGTGCTTTCAAATTATTCAACTTGGACAAATAATTTCAGTTCAACTATTTCATACGGATTAAAGAAAAAATCATTTGGCAAACAATATTTCAATAATTTGATCATTTATCCCAACTAACAATTATTTAAATAGGAAAATTGGGCTTTCAAATTATTCAACTTGGGTAGATATATTTACTCGTGGGTTGTTCTTTCTTCAACCACAATGACTAGATACAAAGCCCCATCTCAATATGTGGGCTGCTCCAATTCCATCCAAGCCCCATCCCATTTCATACAAAACCCCATCTCAATATATATTGAAAGATATATACATACATGTAGGGCATTAAAAGAGTTGCTCTAGCAGTCATATTAGCGGCCACGAAGCAAAGAGGTGTTCTTGGTTTTCCGCAAGTGAAGAGTGAAAATGGGTTTGAGTTTAAACAGTCGACCCCTTATCGGTGTCATGTTCAAGCCAGAATTTTGTGAATTTGTTGAATTTTGCAAACCCCTTAATGGTGTCTTGGGTTTTGCAGCAAAGGAGTGGTGGTGGTGTGCATAGTGGGTTTGTGGGTGTGGTGAGGGTTTGGGGTGAAGGAGTGGTGTGGGTATGAATTGGGTTGGTCGGTGTGATGTGGGTGTGCTACCGGTGGTGGCTGTGTGGTGATCACTGGGTCGATGGTCAAGAAGGCCAGAGTTTTGGGAAGAAGAAGAAGAAGAAGAAGAGAGAGAGAGAGAGCGAGAGAGAGAGAGAGAGAGATGTTTACCTGTAGAGGGCTGACCACCGCAATTTGAAGGTTGAAGGTTTGAGCTTAGATCACTAGCGAAGTTTGGATGAAAACAAAGCAAGTGTGTTTCACTTGTGTTTGGGAGAGTAGATGTTTGTTTGGGCGGATTGTGTTTGAGAGAGTAGGTGTGTGTTTAGGCGGGATATAGATTTAGAATAAAAGTTTGAATAAATCTCAACCATTAATTAAAATCTAAAACTAAATTTAAATCCTTAAATACAAATTGTGAAATGAACATTTTTAAAATAAGTCCCGTTCTATTATATAAATATATTTGTTAAAAACAAATTAAAGAATAACTTTTAAAAATTATTACAACATTAAATTAATGTTATTTCGATGAAAAAGGAGCATTGGCAAGGGATTGATAATATCATTTATTGTCCTTTCTGTCACTCATTTGATTGATTGGTCTCCGATTGATTGGCGTGGGTAACTGTTGGCCCAGTTGTGGGTCCCCAAATTTTTAATTAACATGATCTCTAGCCAAAAAAATTTAAATCTCTTAGCTGTGGTGGTTGTGTAGTGGTATGCGAAAAATTACTCAGTGTTCGATGAACATTAGATTATCCATGATGGTGGAATCAGTAGCGACTTTAGTCATTTCTTGTTAGAATCATTCAAAAACTTAAACATAAATTTTAAAATAAAAATTAATATTAGTGCTAAAAAAATGTAAATATTTGTTGGTTTACAATTGCTCTAAACGAAGTTTTGTCATATAATAACTAGCAAACATATCATTTACACAATTACTCTTTTATGTATTTTATTGCTGAAAATTTTTTTTTTTTTACTGTTGCAGTTGCGACTAATAATTTAATGCTAATTGTACTAGTAACTAAATACATCAGTAGATATACAATTCTAATGGTCTTTAAATCAAGCTTAATAAAAACGGTGGAATACTCCACCAATCTCGCTTTAATTAGGAGAATTTGTGATTTTGTTGGTTAACAAGGACTATGTTGAATATATGTGCTCTTCTTATTTCTTTTTGATTATTAGAATGATGATCTTGAAATTTTTTGTCTTGGCCATGGATTCAATGAAAAATTATATAAGCCTACACGATTTCGCTTATCGCAAGTTTTGAAACTAAGAGATTAATCATGTGCTATAGTTTATTTTTTAAAGATTTTTTTTATATAGGTTGAATTAAAAATAATATATATATATATATATATTTTATACAAAGCAAAGAGAGAAAGGAGATGGGATTGGTGAAATTCGAACCTCTATCTAAATGAATAAATTTATATGACTCAACCACTTAACTAAACTTATTTTGTAAAAATATAAAAATAATAATAATAATAATAATAATAATAACTAATAGCATCAATTATGAGAATCATTATGTAAGTACGCAAAATTGAGACCACCAAATAACTAATCGGATATAATGTTTACAGAAAAATAGGCAATTACTTTTTACTGTTCACCTGATGTGGTCTCCATTAATTGAGACCCACTCAACTGTTGATGAGACTCATTAAGCACATCCTGGAGAGTGATATTGACAAGTAAACTAGTGAAGCAGCTCCTGCAGACTGAACGAACAAAACACCTTTACCCCCTATTACTGCTGTAGGTTTCATGGTCACCAATGGGCAATGATAAGACCTGACGCTGCTCTCCACTGACCAGTCAAGGAACTGTCTTCACACACCACAAAGCTACCCAGTAAATTACATTGATCTCCCTCAAGTATCTGATAAAGCAAATAGTTGTTTTCAGGTTTATGAAATAAGATTGACCTCCTCCTTAGAGTTATGAGTGGATGGCAGTTCACAAAATAAAATGTACATTTATTCTTTTATCCTTTTATAAATTCATTTTTTCATAATATATTATAGCCAAACAAACCCTTTTCAATTTACTATATCTTTGTAGCCAAACAACACGTCACCAGGGGGCCCTCCCCGCTCTCTCTCTCTGCCTCTTGCTCTCTCCCCAATATGCTCTTTCACCATTGCATAAAACGGCAAGGCTAGACACAAATAGAGATAATCCATTGCCACAACCCATTTTCGGCCATCAACACCACCATATACATACACATACACCTGTATATATATATACTATGTACATGTATGAAAATAGTTGAAGGAATTGAATAGATGAATGCCCTCTGCAACCTCCCCTTCCCGTCACCTCTACAAACCCATTCCCGTTCCGAAGGACGACGGACCCTAATTTTTAAAAAACTTCATTACAAATAGTAAAAATTAAGATTTAAAAAATTTAGGCCATTTTGTATAGTTTTTTTTTAATAATTTTATTTGCCTTATAAGTAGAAAAACTAAATTTTTTTATTTTTTTATTTTTATAGGCCAAAGATAAGTTTAAAAAAAACTAAAAAAATTTAATTTTTTTCTTATGAAATAAAAAAAAATTAGATCAAAAAACAATACTAAATGGACCCTATATTTAAAAACTTCATTATATGTTGAATAAAAAATACTATATATAATCTATTTTTTCACTGCTAAATAAAAATTTATGTGTCCCATATAAATTTATTTATGTAAGTCCTATTGTCTTGCGTCTAGAAGTAGCAAAAATAATAAAAAAAAATATGATTGTATATATAATAGACCATGTTGAATAGATCATGTGGCAAATAGCTGTACATAACAAAAAAAGCCCCTTTTGTATAAAAATATGTTTATTATTTTAGTATTTTGTTGTTGATTCTAAGTTATAGAACAAATGAATATTAATTTTTATTTTAATATATCAAATCTAACTTGTGTTGTAGTATGTACTTTTATTATACTTGTGCTTGGGCCGCGGTTGGCCCCTGTGAAACAAAATGCTTTCGGATTGCATACAAACAATATCGCCATCGCAACACCCACCAATACCCTCTTCGGACCACATCTCTCTCCAACTCACATCTCCCCCTCGATCCATCACTATTGCAAGCCTACCACCTGATCACCATCACTTTACACTAAGGATTATCATTGGAGAGAGATGAAATTACCCGAATGGTCTCCACAGTAAGTTTATTGATCTTCTTGAGTGAAACTTACAGTCTTCTTCAAAATGGCACCAATAATTCTGAGATTTTGTCCATTCAAGCACACCGCCACCAAATCATCCAAAACTCAAATAAATCTCTCACCACATGCATCCCAGAATAAACCCAATTAAATATCTCTCCATAATTATATATATATATATAGGAACGGTTGATAGCCAATTTTAAAGTGCTAATGCTGCCAATAACAGCAAATATGAACGGTTGATAGCCAATTTTACAGGAGTCTAATTCCCATAAACCCAAATCCCAAAACAAGTCTCTCTCGACAATCTAGTTTCTAGATAGTAGTACATTCACAAGCTTGTCCAAATTCAGAGAGGATGACCCATCTGCACCAGTGGCCCTTTCTGCCAATTTCTTCCACTCCATAGCCTTGTTCTTCATTTTCATCCCCTTATCTCCTTCCATTAATTGCCTTACAAGCTTCTCTACTTCATCTCGTTTCACATTATTATCAATCTCCATGCCAACCTCCCATTTGGTGCAAGTGTATCTACAGTTTGTCTGTTGATCCCCGAAAAAGGGCCAACATATCATAGGCACCCCTGCCGACAAGCTCTCGATAGTTGAGTTCCACCCACTGTGCGTTAAGAACCCTCCAACTGATGGGTGGTTAAGGACTTCCTCTTGTGAGCACCAGCCTGCTATCAGACATCTTTCTTTAGTTTCTGCCTCAAATTTACAAGGCAGAATGGCCGAGTTCCCAATCACCAGATCAGGCCTAATTATCCACAGGAAGCTGCAGTTGCTATTGGCAAGTCCCCAAGCAAACTCTACTAGCTGTTGTTGTGACATGACTGTTACGCTGCCGAAATTCACGTAAACAACGCAGCCAGGTTCCTTGGAGTCAAGCCATTGGAGACACGCTGGCTCTTCTTTCCATAGATTGTATCCAAGAGATTCCAAGTGGTCTTCTCCTGAAACCACCACCTGGTTCAGAAGTAGTAACTGTAAAGGACCAATGGTATAAACATGTTGAAACATAGAGGAGAGAGCATCCAATACATCTCGCTCCAACGCATCGAAAGTATGAAGAACAAATGCTGAAGCTTCAGGAGCTCTCAGTGCTGATTCCATGGCTAAGTTAAATATTTCATCATTTGGGTCCGTAGTTCGAAAAAAGGTTGGAAGGTCCTTGAGGCGAATATCTTTCATTCCTGGAATCCAGTCTATTACGGTGTCCTCCAAGTAGGTGTTTGTTAGATAGCTTGCATCTGCATATATATCATAAACAATTACTGTTAGCATTAAAACATGCATTTTGTTTTTTTCTTTTTTGTTGTTTTCTTCTTTACTTTGCTATAAACAGATGATCTATATACATGTATACCTTTGAGTGGTGTAAGACCTTTCTCCAAGAGAGCGCGATACTGATAAAAGCCCATAAAGCCAGAAGCAGCAAAAGTCCAGAATATTGCAACAGGGATTCCAAGTTCTTCAGCAGCTGTGATGGTAAATGGCATAACACCATCAGAGAGAATGCAGGTCACCGGAGGAATATTGCTTGAATCGGTACTGTACTCGTTCAGTTTCGCAAGGAGGTTGCGAAATGGTGCAAGGAAGTTCCTTCTGATGGATCCACAAAGGGAAGCAACATCTTGGGTGGCATCAGGGTCCGATGGAGGGAGGCTATCTGGAATTGTTTTGAACTGGAAGCTGGGCAGCAAGCCACATACAGAATCAGCTCTGCTAGCTTTGATTAAGCGGTTTTGGTTGAACTCTGTGTTGACAAAGGTAATGAAAAAGCCCCTATGGTGGAGGAGCTTTGCTACTTTCAGCATTGCTTTTATGTGGCTTTGAGCCGGGAATGGAATGCAAACTGCATGAGGCTTATCAGACACTGTCATTGCACACCTCTCTCTATCTCTCTCTCTCTCTCTCTCTTGTATGAGTTTGTGATGTGCACTACAATGGAGACTGTATACCTTGGAGAGATTTAAAGCATCTCTGACTCACTTTTAAATATTTAAATTTGAAGGTAAGTTATAAATTTTACCTTCTAATTTATTTTTATTTTTTAAAAAATTTAAAAAAATAAAAGTGACCTTCATATAGGCCCTTTAAATTTGAATGTTCTCAAAAATATTTAAAGGATCCTTTATTTTACTATTCATGTAGGGTCAAAGTAATAATTATATAAGATTCTTGTACTAATTACTATTTTAAGTCTAAATAATACATTATTTATTATTTAAATATTATTTTAATAAATATTTAATTTAAACTTTTAATTAATTTATTATTTTTTTTACTTTATTAAATATTTATTTAATTTGAAATTTTTTTATATGTGTAATAAATAAATTATTTATATTTACTTACTTTTATTTATCTTTAAATTATTATTTATATATAAAATTAAAAAAAAAATTATTTTACTGATTAGTTATTTATATTACAATTATTTTAATTTATGGAATCAATGAATAATTTTTTTATCTTATTACTCTACTTTTTTACTTTGTTTTTTTTTTTTTTTTACAAATTTAAGAATTAATCAATCTATTTCTACCACCTTCTAATAACATTTAAAATTTTAACATCTATTGAAAACAGAAAATAATTTTCACTAGAATAATAACAAAAAGATTACATAAAAATGACCTTCTCGGTCATTTACTAATACTTGGAGAAGCATCACATGAAACAAGTATATATCTTTTCTATAAATGCTCAATCAATGCGGTTCGAAGTGCAAAATAACTTGTTTTATTTTTTATTTGCTTATGTCGAGTAAGAAATTGTTAGAATTGTTCTGTTTCATCAATCACCATATCAACTTATTGGAAGATAATAAAATTCAGATCGACGACATTCCCATAAGTATCACGTTCATCCTCGACGATCATATTGTACATTATGATGCATGTCGACATAATATCATGAAGTACATGTTTCAAGTCTCATTTTACGTGTTTTAATTAGTTACTTATTGTATTTTAATTTTTGTTAAATGTATTTCATAGTTTGTAATGGGAGTTTTTGTTTTTTTAAATTTTTTAATGTAATTTAATTTGAAATTTCATGAGAAGATCATTTAATTCAAAAATATTAAATAATTTAATTTTAATTAAATATTTGATAAATAATTATATTTTGAATAAAATAAAAGTATAAAATATAATTTTTAACTTTTTTTATATAAAAATAATAATAATTTAAAGAATAAATGGTAAAATAAAAATTGAATAAGTTAGAGTAATAATATAAAAAAATAAAACTTATAAATTTTAAATTTAAAAAAAATATTAAAATTAAAATAAATTTAAATACTTTGAATTGAAGATGCTCTTAAAGAACTTCTCGGTCTTCCTCGTATATCCATAATATTTTATCAAACAATTAGAGAGCTTTCAATGACCTACCTATTATGGATTATAAAATTATTTTTTGTATATACTTATACATATACGGTGGGACAAAATTATGAGATGGATGACTTCTTGTCGGGGAGATGGTGCCTATACCCCTATGAGCAAGTAGGGGCAGCAACTAGGGGTTTCAAGACTTCAAAAAATTAAAGTTGTGCTAAGGACAACCCCTCACTCTCATTTCATGCGCTTCATATTAATTGAGGCATTTAATTAATGTGAGGCACATTAAATGTGCTCTATATTAATTGAGACGATGTGAAGCACGTTAAATAAGAACAACCGTGAAGCACATCGTGACAGATAGTTGTTTCTAACAATTCTTACAAAAATTATTCGGTTCTCTAAAGTTACTCCGTTACTTCTACTCTTTTTCTCCCAAAATAGTAGCTTCTGAATGTACTTACTGTCACTGAACCCATTTAGTATGGGGTGAGACGCACTATATTTGGAGAGAAATAGGTGTGGTGCTCTTGGAGGCAAGACCAAATAATTTCTTTTTTTAAATTCACTGAAATTGAGAATTAGATTCTTTCTTCTATTTGGTTATGAAAAGTCAGTAGATATTTTCTTTCTCTTTTCATTTTCTCTTGATAATTTGGTACAATAATCTCATAAGAAAAATCTATTTAAAAAATCTTTACGAAAATATGCTAGTGATACTTTTTGAAATTATGAGTCAAAATAATATTTTAATTTAAAATAAAAAAATTACAAATAATCATATCATTTTATATAAAAATTTTGTGTAAAAATTTTATTCATATATCCTTACTCTTCTAATAAGTCACAGCACATTACTATAAAATAAATTCTCGTTAGCAAAACTTAATCAAGTAATTACAGTATTATGCTTTATATGCATAAGTTTATAGTGAAAAAGTGGTCAATTAGAATGGTTTAGTGATTTTTTAAAAGGTTATTGCTATATTGCCAAAGCTACAAAAAACTTTTGACTGAAGTCATAGTTGCTTTGAGGAGGCGGGTTGGCCTGATAAATAAAGGCGCCACCAATCACACGTTGGGTTTTAGATTGTGGGTTGAACTCATTTCTGGTATGAAATACTCCTTTAACTCCTAGATCTTTCAAATTAAAAATTAAAAAATAAAACATAATAAACCATGGTTGGTTAATGAGTTGTAGCATCGAAATCATTAATGCAATTGTCACTTTGACAGGATTATGGGTCACATTTGTCGTAATTGCAGTTAGGTTTGTAGTTACTAATTTTTCATTAAATTTACCTTAATTTTTTTTGAAGTTTCTCATTCAGTGGTCAGATTTTTTTAATTGTTTTAATTGAAGGGATGAGATTGCACAAATATCAGTATGGTGAATCCCGTTATGGTTTAAAATTAAAAAAAAAACCATTATGATACTGTAAAATTTGTCTCGCTTTAATAAAAATTATATATACTTGATATGAAGTATCAAACGTCAAGGAGCTCAGACCTTTCTGACCTTTCCTTGATCATTCGCTATGGATGTAATTTGATTTTTACAAAAATTAGAAGACTAGAAAGGAAATAGGAAAAAGGTCAAAAGGAGATGGATCCATTTTCTGATCGATTAATTACTTTACATATTTTAAATTCTTTAAAATTATTATTTAATTATTCATATCGACTTAAAAAAAAATGTAACGATAAAGTTAGGTATATATACCAATTACACCTTGTAAACAGAGTTGCTTCACTTTGTATGCATAAATGTACCTATATGTTACGTATGAAATTAGTACATTATATACATTATCCTTCTAGCCTGGCTTGGCTTCCTCGATTTTCTGATGGGTCTGTATCACAACTTAATTTCGGTTCAACCGACACCATTTTTAAAATCATTACAACATTAAATGAATGTTATCTCCATCGAAAGGGGGCGGGGGTTCTGTTTTTCAAGTAACAACATTTTTATTTTAATTATATATATTTTTGTGAAAACAAATTAAAGAATCACTTTTAAAAATCATTACAATATTAAATGAATATTATATCGATGGAAAAGGAGAGATAATTGGGACAACCCTCGATTTTTGTGTGGGTGGCACGTGATTGATAATATCATTTCTTGTCCTTTCTATCACTCAGTTGATTGATTGGTCTCCGCATTGATTGGCGTGGGTAACCGTGCCAACTTTCTCCATCCGCATTGATTGGCCTCAGTTATGGGTTAATTAACATGGCCTCTGGCCAAAACATTGAAGTCTTTTACCCGCGGTGATTGTGTGGTAGCATGCGAAAAATTATTCAATGCTCCATGATCATAAGATGATTCATATCACCATGCACATAGTAGTGAATTCAGTAGCGACTTTGTTGATAGAATCATATAAAAATTTAAACATAAATTTTAAAATAAAAATTAATTTTAATGCTAAAAAAATGTAAATATTTGTTGTTTTACAATTGTTGTCGATGAAGTTCCATATTTTGAACTCGTCATATAATAATTATAAAATACATCATTCTCATATTATATCACTAAACAATCGTTCATACATTGATCTCTTATTCAGTTCCACAATTACTCTTTTATGTATTTTATTGCTAAAAAAAACTTTTTCAACTGTTATAATCACGACTAATAATATTAATGCTAATTTTACTAGTAACTAAATACGCCAACAGAGACACAATTCTCATGATCTTTAAATCAAGCTTAATAAGAACGATGGAATACTCCACCAATCTCTCTTTAATTAGGAGAATTTGTGGTTTTGTAGGTTAACAAGGACTCTGTTAAATATATGTGCTCTTCTTATTTCTTCTTGATTATCAGAATGATGATCTTGAAATTTTTTGTCTTGGCCATGGATTCAATGAAAAATTATATAAGCCAACACTATTTGGCTTATCACAAGTTTTGAAAGTAAGAGATTAATCTTGTGCTATAATCAATTTTTTAAAGATTTTTTTTATATAGGTTGAATTAATAAAAAAAAAAAATATATATATATATATATATTTTTTTTTTATACAAGTCAAAGAGAGGAAAGGGATGGGGCCGGTGGTATTCGAACCTTCGTCTAAATGAACAGGTTGATA
>CM065389.1:38435000-38450000 GCA_033060915.1 Euryodendron excelsum
AGGGTGCATGAGCGGCCAGTAACTTGGCTACCCAAGGCCGCATTACATTATTCGGTTGAACACTTGTGTATTTATCTTTAAAGGATACATAATTGCGGAATTAAAACTTCTATAAATGTAAAGAAAAATGTGTGTCATACATAGCAGAGCAGTGCCTAATCTCTAAAACATAAACATTACATGAGATGGGCCTGTCAAAGGCCACCACAGTTGTAATATTATCATATTACAAATCCAATCCCTATATTAGTGCATAACATAAGGCCCGTGACCCGCAGTCCAAATATCCACATAATGGGTCTCCCTCAAGGCCTCCTAGTTTGGTCACCTGAAAATATTTTTAGAAAACGTAAGCTAATGCTTAGTGAATAATAATGCATGAGCATAAAATTACCATGGACTAGCAGTTATAGCTACATATGAGTCAATAGGTAACCGTTTGTACTTATGAAGCATGAGCATCGTATTAAAACATCATACCTTTTGGAAACCATAATATCATAGAGGAGAGATGCGACATACATAACTCATCATAAGCATATAACATATCTTGATTCTTGTTCTAAAACATAAGTATTTTATGACCCGACTAATATTTCTATTCAATGTATATGACAATAACCGAACATTTATGCATATATATCATGTACCCAGAAACTTATAAGTGTAAGTTTGAAAATGCATGGCTTAGGCCACCGTGTTAACATATTTCGTTACTTTTAAAACATAATGTCGAGAAGGTGAAAGACATGTTATAGCGTGACCTTGTAGACTATGTCACAGCATAAAAGTATATCTTAGTCGTTCGATACCATTAGACACAACAATTGTCATCGTTCTTGGAAATGTATAAAGCGTTGATTTGGAAACATAGGTAGCATAAGAAGCGTAAGCATCGTATTGAAACATTATATCGTGAGCTTCTATGATGACATGTAATGACATTTCGAACATAGTATCATAGGAACGAGACATAAAACATAACATGATTTCATAAGGCATAACGTAGTGGTCGTAAGCATACCATGGCACGCCACCGTGACATTAATACTTGTGGAAACATACGTAACTTGTCATGATGCATTTGAACAAATCATATTTCTCATTCTAGAGCATAAGTGTGTTATGTCCTTATATCAAAGCTAGGCTCCACATTAGTAACCTTAAGGGTTATATATATAGGCTCTTTAGGCTAACATCCTAACCATGTACAATATTGTCCGCTTCGGCGCTTTATGTCATGCTTGTGCCTACCTTATGATTTTAAACGCATTGCGACGGTAACACTTCGTCGTGCCTACTCTCTCAAGAGCGCTTGAGCTATTAGAGTATGCAACACAATATTGTCCGTTCTGGCTCTCGCTTGCCTACCCCCTCTCGGGTGCTTGGTCTTAGCCGCACGGCATGCATAGGGCTCTTTAGGCCAACATTAGATTGTCCGCTTTGGCTCGCACCTGGCTACCCCCTTTTGGGCGCTTGGTCTCAGCCGTACGGCACACATCGGGCTCTTTAGGCCAACATTAGATTGTCTGCTTTGGCTAGCACCTGTCTACCCCTTTTTGGGCGCTTGGTCTCAACTGCACAGCACACATCGAACTCTTTAGGCTAACATAGTAATCATAAAAGGTCACGCACAAGCTTTTTAGGCCAACCATGAGAGCTAGGCTCAGTCATTAAGAGTTACGCTCAGTCATTAGCACGTAGAGTGCTTTAGGCCAATCATAAGAGCTAGGCTCAATTATAGTAACCGTAAAGGTCACACATAGGCTTTTTAAGTCAATTATAAGAGCTATGCTCAGTTATGGTAACCATAAGGTCACATCTAGACTTTTAGGCCAAGGGACGTCTCCCAACATGGCGATAGATTATTTCGTGTTCCCTATCGTAGGACCATTGTTGCTAGTTTAGGGTCTTGCCACGAAAGACCTTGTATGTCGATAGTTCATTTCACGTCCCCTATCCTAGGACTATCAGGCTAGAATAAAGTCGTATGTTAGGAATCTTACATCTACTTTATGTGAACGTTCTAGTCCATAGATTATAATTCATATCATAGATAAGGTTCGTATGTAATCCAAAGCATGACATTTATACTTGAACGTAATCATTGATGCATTGAAACATATGGGAAAACATTCATGATATAGAAGATAGCTTAAAACATTGGAAAAATAATAGAGTTTTACTCATGGCACATCGTTACTCACCTCCATCTAACTGAATGGGTGTTAAGCAAGGTGCTCCTACATATAATTCACATAGAAACATGAAACATCAATACACGATGCTAAGGCAAGGCAATAACTCATAAACTGAGACTGAGCACATAAATTCTTTGACCCCGACTCACCAACACATCACTCTCACCATGGAAGAGCGATACCAACTCTAGGGCAAGGCCCCCAACGTAAAACGAGAACATAAGGTTGAGGGTGAAGTATGAAATCCAGAACATCGATCCTCTCATTGCGTCCCAACCACCCCGAACAAAGGATTCTCACACAAGGCTAGTTCCATATGAAAATAGGCTTAAAGGCCTTTAATTTGGTAGTTCATGGCTTAAAAACACATTTCGAGTGAAGAAGTTAGGTCTTATGAAGAATGGGGTAACACTTTGGAAAAATAAGGTTTTTGGCATAGTTTTGGGTCAAATTTAAACTTCCATATCTCTCAATCTATAAGGAATTAGAGAGAAAACTTCATATGGGTACAAAGGTCTATCTGTCTACTTTCTAACACTTTAAATGGTGCATCAATCCGAGTATTCTAGAGAAAGTTATGCCCGTTTTACTAAACAGTGCCAAACCTAACAGACCGTTCGAACACCCAACTGGGGAGTTCGAACGCCTAGCCAAAATGAACTGAGAGTTCGAACGCCCAAATGTTAGTTCGAACTCCAAGAAGAAAAATGGAAAAATCTCTTCTCCGACCATTCAAACTCACCCCAAGGGAGTTCAATTGCCCAGGCTTATTCCCCACCGTTCGAACTCCATATTGGGAGTTCGAACACCTAGTTTTGGGCAGCAACCGAAATTCGACCCAAAGCTTCAAAAA
This sequence comes from Euryodendron excelsum, assembly GCA_033060915.1. Lineage (NCBI taxonomy): Eukaryota > Viridiplantae > Streptophyta > Magnoliopsida > Ericales > Pentaphylacaceae > Euryodendron > Euryodendron excelsum. The sequence goes on from CM065389.1 coordinate 38,438,055, forward strand.
TCAACCAAAACTCCTCCAAACACAACCAAACCTTTCCAATACTCTTAGAGCTCAAAGATTAGCCCACAAGGATCATAATAAATCAAAATGGGGGAGAAAGAACCATTAAAACAAAGGGATCTAAAGAAAGAATTCAAAACCCTAACATTTCACATATTTGGGAATTTTCAACCTACCACTCCTAATCTTCAACAAATGAACTTCAAGCTCTCTAAATCAAGTAATTGGGACCCAAGGGGTCCTCCAATTTCAACAACAACACCCCTAGATACATATATGCAAAATCCTAACACAAATCACCAAGATAGATACACACACATATATATACAACTTTTAGAGGGAGAATGGAACCTTATCTTCTCAAGCTTGTCCAAGTCTTCCAATGGCCTCTCTTGGTTTGGGTTGAAGCTCTCCAAACTCCTCTTCTCCTTCTTCCTCCTCTTCTTCTCCTCCCTCCCTCTCTTTACTCGTTGGGTGTATGTGTGTATATGGGTGTGTGGGTTTTGTGTATATGAGATGATACACATGGGAAATAATTCCATGGGTCTCACCCTATAGGCTTAAGTTACAACATGACTTTTAAGTGGTCAACTTGACCCAAATGCACATTAGAATGATATAAAATTTAAAGAAACAGATAAAAACGGGAATTAATGGGTTTAGGGTACTACACAAAATGACCAGAATGCCTCTTGTGCACTAGTCAATCCAATCCAGCCTGACACATCTTCCTTAAGACGATAAGTCCATTCAAATTCAAAGTCAAATCTAATAGTCCCGTCATTCGAGAAAGTTGATCCCTTATTGACAGTAAGACCATTCAATCCAGTCTGGTACGATCACCAAAAATTTTATTCCCCAGATTGATAAAGCCCCTTTCACACTCATCTCCGGAAAGTACCTAAGTCCTTGAGATGGAATAGCGGTTCACTTTAGGCGCCTATTAGCTCGCCAATGTAGAATGTCTGCTAATCTGACACGTTCTTTAAAAAAGCACAAACCCCTTAAGAACAAAAGACTGTCCAACTCTGGCAGGTTTTTTGAGAAAGCACAAACCCCTCAAGAACAGAAGACAGTCCAAGTCTGGCACGATCTTTAAGAAAGTTTATCCTTTAAGGCGGTAAGAACAGTTCAAACTTATCCACCGAGAAAGTTCCAATTCTTTGGACAAAAGTCCATACCAGATCCAGACCGGTCAACACCTACGCCTGCTAGCCTGTTCTGGTGAAAAATGATCATTTTACCCCCAGCGAGCCCGATGCGTTCTTTAAGAAAGTACTAAGTCCTCAAAATGGTAAAACCACCTTCCAAGGCTATCCCTAGATGGTTCGACGTGTCTAGTGCCATCTAGTCAACCTCGATCCTTTTCCAGAGGTTGTCTAGTCAAAATAACCATTTTGCCCATAGGCATGTAAACGCCCTAGAAAACCACCGTCTCTGGGTATCAAATCGGCAACCCCCAGTTAACTCTAGTTAACCCTAGTCAACCCTAGTCAACCCCAATCAACTCTAGTCAACCTTAGTTAACTCTAGTCACTCCATTCAACTCTAGTCAACCTAGTCAACTCTGGTAAATCCCAGTTAACTCTAGTTAACCCCAGTAAACCCTGGTCAATCCCAGGCAACTCCGGTCAACCCAGTCAACCCTGATCAATCTTAGTCAACCTTAAAGCTCTCGGGATGAGGTGACCGCGATCCAATCACTCCCTTCAACCGCACTGGCTCTGGAAATCAAATCGACAACCTCTAGGACAATTTCCAAAGTATTCCCTTCCATTTTTGGCCGGGCCCCGTCGTCTGACACTTTCCCTTTTGAACTAGAACCTTCTTGCTCCAGTTGGAGTGAAGCATGATCATTTTTTAGCCTTGAACCACTTCTAGAGGCGCACACCAATCCCACAGGCTGTCAAAAGCGGTTACAAATCGACTAGCATCAAACAAGTCCCAAATCTAGATTTAAGGCTTGTGCCACTAGAAGTGGAACATAATCCTCCTACTTTTGCACTATAAATATAAACCTCCCCTTCACTATTTCGGGTTGAAAAATCTATCTAAAAATTCTGCCCCTCTGTTCCAGACAACTTTTAGAGCCCCCCCCCCCCCCCCCCCCCCCCCCCCCCCCCCCCCCCCCCCCCCCCCCCCCCCCCCCCCCCCCCCCCCCCCCCCCCCCCCCCCCCCCCCCTTCTCTCTCTCTCTCTCTCTCTCTCTCAGCCCTGCTGGTCGAGCCCTCGCTCGAAGCTTCAAAGCCCTAGCCTCCAAGCTCCACCTAAGGTCCGCCCCACTGCTCAAAAGCTCCTGAAGTCTTCCCGAGTCCAAGGCCCGAGCCTCCGTCAAAGAAAGAAGAAACGAGAAAAGATAATCTTTAGTTTACCTTTTCGTACTCCCCAACTCTTTCTTCTCCTTCTGAACCCACTTGGGTTTTTCTCTTTTTTAATTCCCTATCTCTAAACCCCCTTTTCTTGCTTGCTTGGAACAAGAGTACGTTAAGTCCATGTCGAGAGTGAACAAGAGGAGATTACTGATTTGGACTCTCTTCTTGGCCTTCACTTGTTTCATGGCATGGCCTTAGGACTCTCTTGCAATGTGGTGATACCTAGCATTGTATGTTAGGTGCTGTTATTATCGCTGTCATGCATTTACATTCTTGCCATCTCTTTATTCCCTAAAATCATTTTCAAAGTTGTTTTCTCAAAACCACCATTCTAGGTTGATCCTAACCTTCTCATGGTTAGGGTTTTCCTAGAAAAATGTAACATTTTGAATGGCTCCCGTTAGCCTACATTTGTTTCTTTTCAAAAACATGGTCTCGGAATGATCCTAGTCTTTTCATGATTAGGGTTGTTTCGAGAAAAAGTGTGACATTCAAAATGACCCGAAAAGGTCAACATTTTTGGCGTCGTGCCTTTGTTATTTTTTTCGAGTCACGAGTCTAAAGTGATTCTCGCCTTCTAATGGCTAGAATGGCTTTAGACAAAGTGCGATATTCATTCGGATGTGTAAAATCCAAGTTAGGGTTTTGAACTCTAAAACATGTTTTAAAAAGACTTAGTTTTCGAACCATTTACAAAACTCTCATTTGTGAAACCCTAGAAGTCCAATCCTAGGAAAATTCTATTATTACCAATTTAGAAACTTTCCTTTTTCAAGCCAAAATTATACCCTTTTCAAACCCTCAAAATCCTTAATTTTCAAATCAATCAAAACTTTCCTTTTTAAAATCAATCAAATAAAAACTTTTTATTTCAAATCCCTTAAATCACTCCTTTTTCAAACATTCGAAATTTAAAACCTAAATCAGCTCCTTCCATTTTGGAAACAATCCAAAATTGCCCTTTTCAAAACAAATCAAATCTTTTCAAATCAAGTCAATATTTTCAAATCAAATCCAATATTCTTGAAAATGAAACATTTCCAAATCCAATCTTCCTAAAAATGAAACATTTCCAAATCCAATCTTCCTGAAAAGGAAATATTTTCCAAACCTAATCTTTTCAAATCAAGTCAACATTTTCAAATCAAATCCAATCTTCTTGAAAAGGAACCATTTCCAAATACAATGGTCTTAAAACGAAAACATTTTCCAAATCCAATCTTTTCAAATCAAATCATTTCAAATCAAGTCAAGATCTTCAAATCAAATCCAATCTTCTTGAAAAGGAAACATTTCTAAGTTCAATCTTCCTGAAAAGGAAACATTTCAAAATCAAATCAAATCTTTCTGAAAAGTAAACATTTTCAAAGTCCAACTTTCCTGAAAAGAAAATACTTTCAAACTCAAACTTTCCTGAAAATGAAACTTTTTAAAAATGAAAATTTTCTAGAAATAGAAACCCATTTTAAAATTCTAACTCTTTTAGACTCTTGTCCGAACTATGGTTGACTTGATTTTATTTAAGGAGGTATATAGGTAACCCTTCATGGGGTGCCATCACAACTCTTTTCAAATTTTCAATTCCATAACCTTTTTTTAAAATTCTCAATTCCATAATCATTTTTCAAACTCAATTCCATCTATCAAACTCTTTTTTAAACTTTGTTTTCAAACATTTTCTAAGTGGATAACATTAAACATAGGTAACCAGTGAGTCATAATTAGGTGAGTAAAAGGTGAATAGACAAATAGGTAGCGTAAGGGCGAGGCATGGTGATAGTTTTAGGACATCTTCCTTACACGTAACCAACCCCCAGACTTAGAATTTCTGTTTCAAACACCAAAATCGGAGTCAATTTTCAAAAGGGCTTTCTAGCATTTTTAGGGTTATCAAACAACCCTACCTTCTAAAACCCTCTCATGAGGATGTTTTCCAAAAATACTTTCAAAACCTAAGTTTAACCATTGGGTTTTATTTGGTTTCGGGGACCTAGCGCATCTTTAAATATGTTAAGTGGCAACTCCAAAGGCCTTTTCAAAAAAGCCCTAATCAATTCCATTCAAACCCCGTCGCATTTATCCTTCTAGGAGAATGAGTTCTAACGAGAGAGTACTGTACTTTTTCCTGAGCCAAGAGGGCTTGGTTCGGTCCAAAACAGGGGGCGATAGTTAGGAAAGGCTTAGATTCACCAGTACCCAGATGAAGGTCCCAATTGTGGTAAGTCTAGCCCATATCCAGCAAATACTAAATCGGTGGAGTATATGTGAGTCCATTCCTAAAATGACTAGGACACTGGACAATTATTCAAAAGAGATCAACTCCTAAGAGGAGACAGAATACAATTTCCTAGGGAGTAAGGCATTTTGAGCATTAGAAATATCTCATGCACCAAAGGTGTAAGGTACGTTTACTTGAGTTATTACTAGATTAATCATCGGAGTGCCTTTAGCCCAAAGAAATTCAAGACATTCTCATCGTCTTCTCCTCTTACAAATCGTTCGTGCTTGTCAATTTGGTTTCGAGATTTCAACCAGGCCTTCCTAAAAATTTCACCTACAATTGGCGCCATCTGTGGGAAGGTCTACACAACGATGAGTAATAGCTATCTTAGAGGAGGAGTTGATCCCACCAATAGGGAACCAGATGATAGCCATGACGTCTGTAGGCACGATGGCACACACCAATTAAGTCAGCATAATGATGATCTAGTGCGAACTCCCGGAGGACACTTCATCAGATCAAAGATATGATTCCCTGGAGACAACCTGCCGGAAAGATAGGAGGGTCTAGCACGGGCTCCACAGTATGCCTGATATCCAAACCGCCGAAGGAATCACCATAGGAACTTGAATCCATCACCATCCAGTGGCCTCGTACCCAGCAATTTGTCGTTCTGAACAACCGAGCGTGAGCTTTGGCAACGGGATGAAGAGATTGCCCACCTAAGGTCGATAGTTGCAGCAATAAGGGAAGCGATTGCCAGATGAGATGGACAAGTTCTTGAGAGATCATTAGATCGACGGCACATAAGGAGGTCAGATTCAAGAAATATAAGCACTCTGGCCGCACGTGCAACAGGGAGCCATACAACCAGTACAGGGCATTATATGGAATGACCCGGGAAAATCGGCAGTCCCGAAGGAATCGGACACTAATGAGAGACCCGACAAGGGTCGAGCTAGAGTAGTAGGATTTGGACAAGTGGCTAGAAGCTTGACGACCGGGATAAGCACCAAAAGGGACAGACAACATAAGATATAGCCAAGAGAGTCGTAGACCAGATTGCTTCCACCCCTTTCACAAAAGATATTGATGCATGATGACCTCCCTGAAAATTTGCCCCACCAAAGTTTATGCCTTATGATGGGAAGTCAGATCCCATTACCCATGCTCAGCACTACAAGCAAATGATGGCGCTATGGAGCTATGATGATTCACTCATGTGCCGAGTTTTTCCCTTCAAGCCTGGGAGAGGTAGCTTTATGATGTTTTGATAAGCTGCAGTCCAGATAAGTATCAAGCTAGAGATAACTTGCTGAGCTATTTACAAATCATTTCATAGCAAATAGCAAACAACCTAAGGAGGTGGACTACTTGCTGACCTTGTAGAAGAAAGATAATGAGGGATTGCGCACATATGCAAGGAGATACTGGGAGGCCTATAATGAAATAAAAGATTGCAATGAGTAGTTAGCTGTTGCACAGTTCAAGATTGGCCTTCCCAGATAACACCGATTGAGGCAATCCTTCATAAAGAAACCAATCACCTACATACAGGACTTGATGTTGCACAGTGCTTCCTGATTGCATGCGCCACAAAGGAGAAAACAGGCAAGGTACAGATAATGGAACTTCACGAAGACACGCCCACGATTGATGATGTCGAGCTATTACCAGAAAATAAGGCAGTTGAAGATCTGAAGAAGATTTACATAGATCGCACGATGAAGAAAAGTACTTTGTTCTTAGCACTTCTCTACCCAAATCTAAAGAGAAATCATTGATCAATCTGTTAACAGAGTACATGGAGATATTTGCCCGGATAGTGTATGATATGCTAAGAATTAACCCTGAAGTAGCTTGCCATAGACTTAGCGTGGACCCACAGTGCTAACCTGTGGTCCAGAAGAGGAGGAGGGCAGCTACTCAACATGTTGATACTATGATTGATGAGGTAGGCAGCCTCCTTGAAGCGGGGGCAATACGGGAAGTCTACCACCCACGCTGGCTCTCAAACACAGTGGTGGTGAAGAAGAAGAATGGCAAGTGGAGGGTTTGCGTAGGCTTCACCGACTTAAATAAGGCATGCCCCAAGGACCCTTTCCCTCTTCTAAAGATTGACCAGCTCGTGGATGCAACAACTGGATTTGAGAGGATGAGTTTCCTAGATGCCTACAACGGGTACCACTAGATCCCGCTTCACATAGAAGATCAAGAAAAAATTGCCTTCATCACTGGAATGGGGATCTTTTATCACAAAGTAATGCCCTTTGGTCTGAAGAATGCGGGCGCCACCTATCAGAGATTGGTCACCAAAATGTTCAAGCAACAAATTGGCAGGATTGTTGAGGTGTACATCGACAACATGGTGGTCAAAAGCAAGGTCAGTAGATAGCACTTGACCGATCTAAAAGAATTGTTCAACATCCTCAAAAGCTACAAGATAAGGCTCAATGCCTCTAAATGTGTGTTCGCGGTAAACTCTAGAAAGTTTCTCAAATTTTTGGTTATACACTAAGGGATTGAAGTAGAACTAAATCAAATAAGTGCAATCCAGAATATTTAGGCCCCGAAGAACATGAAGGAAGTCCAAAAGTTAACAGGAATGGTAGCGACTCTTAATCGATTTATCAGCTGATCTTCAGACAAGTGCTGGGCATTCTTCCAACTTCTGAAAAAATAGAAGCAGTTCAACTGGAGTCTTGATTGCGACCAGGCCCTTGCCGACTTGAAGAAATATCTGGCCCAGCCACCACTACTTTCTACACCATTGAAATATAAAGAGCTCTACCTCTATCTAGCAGTATCAGAACACGCTGTAAGCACCGTCCTACTTTGCCTACAAGACAGGTATCAAAAGCCAGTCTATTACGTCAATAAAACTCTTCTGGGAGAGGAAAGTAGGTATCTTCCATTGGAAAAGTTGGCCCTATCATTGGTAATAGCGTCGCGTAAGTTGGTGCACTACTTCAGGGCCCATATAATCAACATCCTCACGGACCATCAACTTAAACCACTCTTCAGAAGAGCTGATTTCTTGAGAAGATTGGTGAAATGGGTAGTGTAGTTAGGAGAGTTTGACATCAAATTTTTACCCAGATCGACAGTGAAAGGTCAAATACTTGTAGATTTTATTGCTGAATTTTCATTTGAACTACCCCAGGAACCCATTCAGACACTTGATTTTAATCAATCAAATGGCAAACCCCCCTCGGAACTATAGGAGATTGCTAATCATTAGAAGCTTTTTGTCGATGGAGCATCCAACGACAGAGGGGCAGGATCGGGTATAGTACTTATCACGGCAAATGGTATGGCATTGGAGTAGGCTATCAAATTAGAGTTTATTGCATTAAACAACGAGTCAGAATATGAGACTCTGCTCGCTGGATTGCACCGAGCTACAGAGCTCAAGATCACTGAGATAGCTATTTATTCAGATTCCCAGTTGATGGTTAACCAAATCATGAGTGAGTATACGGAAAAAAATGACAAGATGGCGTAATACCTGGCAAAAGCAAAAGAGATGCACGAAAAATTTAGCAAATACAAGCTCCACCAGATTAGTCACAACTACAATGCTCATACCGATACCTTGGCAACTCTGGCAGCAACCCTAAAGTTAGGGTCAAAGAGAACAATTCACGTAGGACACTACCTAGCCGAAGCATATTTTAAGAAGAAGTGCAAGCCTTAGCTATTGAGCAATTAGGGCCACCCTAGATAGACTCGATCATCTCCTTCCTCAACAAGGATGAGCTATCGGAAGAGAAGGACAAGACCAGAAGAGTCAAAAACAAATCATTAAAGTACTGGCTATCACCCGACAAGGAGTTATACAAAAGATCATTCACTAGCCCCTATCTTTATTGCTTCCCCCCTGACAAAGTGTAGGGCATTCTGTTTGAAATCCATGAAGGTATCTGCGGGAGTCACGTCGGCAGAAGATCTCTTGAGCACCTAGCTATCTCTCAGGGCTATTGGTGGCCTTATATGCAAAAACATGGCGCCCAGTATGTTCTAAAGTGTGAAAATTGCTAGAAGTTCTCATCGATAATTCACCAGCTCATCGAAGACCTCACAACCATTACCAGCCCCTGACCCTTTGCATAATGGGGATTAGATATAGTCGGACCGCTGCCCCGAGCTCTAAGAAATAAAAGATTCCTTATAGTGGCAACTGACTACTTTACCAAGTGGGTGGAAACAAAACCCCTATTTACTATCAGAGAAGTTGACGCTAAGAGGTTTGCATGGAGGAACATCATTACAAGAATCGGCATACCCCGTGCACTGGTTTCAGACAATAGCACCCAGTTTGAGAACAACATGTTTAGAGAATTCTGCAACGGACTTGGGATTAGAAATTACTACTCAGCATTGGCCTATCCACAGTGCAATGGGCATGCCAAAATATCAAACAAAATCGTGCTAAATGGAATAAAAAAAAGGCTGAAAAAAGCTAAGGGGAGATGGGTTGAAGAGCTGCCGAGTGTCGTATGGTCTTATAGAACCACTCTAAGGAGATTTATTGGAGAAACCCTTTTCTCAATGGCATATGGGGTGGAGACAGTAATACCTTTGGAAGTTGGACTCCCTACCATTAAATCACCAACATCCGACATTGGCAAAGGACCTCAACCTTATTGAAAAGAAAAGGGAGGCTGCCCTACTCAAACTTACTGGATATCATCAGCAACTGAGCCGAGCCTACAACAAACGGGTCCAACTAAGAGCTTTTGCTCTCGGTGAACTAGTGCTAAGGAAAGTATTGGGATCAACTAAGAATCCAACAGAGTGGAAGGCTCAGCCCAAACTGGGAAGGCCCTTATAGAGTTGCATCCCAAGTCGGCGTGGGGGCATACCAACTGGAAACTGTCGAAGAATGGCAACAACTACCCCGACCATGGAACACTACCAATCTCAGAAAGTTCTTCCAATAAGAGTCTTTCATTTCTAAAGGATGTAATCATCTACAATAATACTTTGTTGGATATTATCAATAAAACTGGGAGTTATACTGCAAATCTACATGTTTGATGTCATTCCAACAAGCAAGCATGAAAGAAAAATAAAAACCAAGTATAAAAACTTAATCCTATCCAAGTTGGGCAAGTCGGCTAATAAAGGCCACAAAAACTAAGTGTAAAAACTTGATCTTGTCCAAGTTGGGTAGGTCGGCCAATGAAGATCACAAAAACCAAGTGCAAAAACTTAGTCCTGTCCAAGTTGGGTAGGTCTGCCAATGAAGATAAAAACCAAGTGCAAAAACTTGGTCCTGTCCAAATTGGGCTGGTCGGCTAATGAAGGCCACAAAAATCAAGTGTAAAACTTAGTTTTATCCAAGTTGGGCAGGTCGGCTAATGAAGGCCATAAAAGCCAAGTTTTTAAACTTGGTCATGTCCAAGTTGGCCAGGTCGGCCAATGAAGACCATAAAAATCAAGTGTAAAAACTTAGTCCTGCAAGTTGGGCAGGTCGGCCAATGAAGGCCACAAAAACCAAGTGTAAAAACTTAGTTCTGTCCAAGTTGGGCAGGTCGGCCAATGAAGGCCACAAAAACCAAAATTTTAAACTTGGTCCTGTCCAAGTTGTACAGGTCGGCCAATGAAGGCCATAAAAACCAAGTGTAAAAACTTGGTCCGGTCCAAGTTGGGTAGGTCAGCCAATGAAAGCCACAAAAACCAAGTTTTTAAACTTGGTCCTATCCAAGTTGGGCAGGACGGCTAATGAAGGCCATAAAAACCTAGTATAAAAACTTGGTCCTGTCCAAGTTGGGTAGGTTGGCCAATGAAGGCAACAAAAATCAAGTGTAAAAACTTGGTCCTGTCCAAGTTGGGCAATTTGGCCAATGAAGACCATAAAAAACCAAGTGTAAAAATTTGAACATGTCCAAGTTAGGTAGGTCGGCTAATGAAGGTCATAAATACGAAAGATCGTTGAGCAAATAAAAATCAAGAAAACCTTGGTCTTGCTTAAGTATGGTAGGTCGACAAAAGAATGGCCAAAACTCACTTAACTTGGTAGAAAATTAAGCGCTGTTCGGATAAAACAATTAGGCTAAAATGTCTTGGCCTAAACCAGTTTCAAGATCTAAAGTAAAAGCATGACGGAAAAGACTTGAACTCAAAAAATACTAGAAAAAAGAATTGGGACAACCAAAAATCTCATTAAAAGAACCGAGTACAGAATGTTCTGCCCACAATAGGAATAACTTCAGTAGAAGACAAACTAGCATCAGTCACTGGCATAATTATAAGGGCGGATCAACAACATGAATAATTTCAGTAGAGAACAAACTAGCATCAGTCACAACAGAAGATAGCTCGGTAGCAGCATTGGTCAAAATGGAGGGTTATTTGGCGATGATGTTCAACTTAGCAGACTGATTCGTCTCAGCAAGGTTCATATCAGAAAGGGGGTTCTCCACAATAGGAAGCAAGTCTGCATGAAGGCCGGACTCAGCTAGCTTGACCCTATGGAGAACCTCTTATTCTTCTTCTTCACCTTCATCAGTCTTTGCGTCAAACCCCACATCGGCTTCAGCACAGATCGATATCTCCGTCCAGAAAGGAGATGACTTATCCAGAGCTTATTTCCTTAGGGCCGCTTTCTAGCCTTCTTGGAAGAGTTGCTCACAGATTTGCTTGACTTGAGCTTTATAAATATCTCCACCATCCCCATAGCCCTTTGTGTATTGGGCTTGTGATTTCACTTTTGACTTTTCAAGGTCCATTATAGCTTTAGCCAAGCTTGCTTTTGTTTCGGATTCTGATTTCTTTGCTTCAGTGATGCGAACCTTCAAAGCTTCAGCCTCTGCCTTCATTGCTTGGAAGTCCTCTTCTTTATTCTTAAAGTAGGTCTGGGTTTTAGCAAAGGCGGCTTTAGTACTTTGCAGTGCCATCCTCAAAGCTCAAGCATCCCGATCCTGGACATGGAAGTAATCCTTCAGCTCGCCGTATTTTTGTATCTGGCTCTTGTGTCGATCACATAAGCTGTAGTAGTGCTGCATGGCTTCTAAGCTCTGAACGGAACCCTGGTAAAAAACAAGGCAATTCATTACATCAGTAAAAAGTTGAGAAAAAAATAAACCAAAAATTAGACGGGAAGATGACTTACCATCATCGAGGCATGAGTTACCTCCTTAAATATATCTTTAGTAGATGTGTCGCTCAACTCCTTGATATTTTTAGGTAGCATAGCGGCCTAAAGAGCCCCGATAGTAACATCGGCGTCAAAAGGAATTGAATCTTGAGAAGTCATGGAGTAATCACTAACTTGTGGCCAAACCATGGACTCTTCAGCCTCCTTTTCTTTTCCCTTGCCCTTGTCTTCTTCCTCAGGACATGTTGACCT